>QHHH01000034.1:0-143118 GCA_004367485.1 Fusarium citri | reverse complement strand
GCTTGGGCGCTTTAGCGATAGCACCTGCAAGAATGGAGAGCTGTGAGTGGTCAATTTGAACTAGAGTCAAGGAAGCAAGCATTTTACCCCAGATAAGACATGACAAAGCATTCCAGCCATGATGGCTACCCTAGACCTTCAATAATTCAAGTTCAAAAGTCTACAACTCTGGTAGATTGTAAGCTGCATCCATCAGGAAAACTCTGATTGATAGCACTTTAAACAAAAGGAATAGCTTCATTCAAGCCTTGACTAGACAAAAGGCTAGTATTCTGAAACGGCTTGTTCCTACAGTAACTCGACTTATGAGGCTCTGCCCCATCGACTACTGATCACTAAGATCTTGGTCACTTGCTCAAATCGATTAGATCGACCTAGCTTTGGGTCGGTTAGAACTCAATGCAGGTTGTGTGTAAGCAATGACGCTCGGGAGACGTGTTTGGATGACACGGGAGGGCCCAACAAGTTCAATTAGGCTGCTCAACAGAGCTTACTTGTGTGTAAGAGAATGTCTTGCAGATGCAGGAAAGACAAAATGGAACCTCTCCCACAAGCCGATATTCGACTGTGGAGAGAGAGAAGAGTAATGGATAAACGTTCACTTGTATGATACAAGTGGTAAAGGTACAGATACTGGTGTAATTCGCAGTTTGATATCGGTAACTTCGGTCCGGACAAAAAGTTCAATGTTCTCAAAGATTGTCATGGAAAATGCTCGACACCACTAAACGGAAGAATTCGATTCCTCTACACCCTCACGAAGCGATGCACATCAACCGATTGCCGCAGGTGGCGGGCGGCTTGCAGATGAGAAGGATGGCGGACCCTGAACTTGCATTGTCCCGGCTGATGGTCAAGCTTGTGATTAGCCCGTCAAAGCTTTTGACAGCTTGAAGGAAGAGGCTGTCCACGTAAACCTCGAGTAAGTACAGTACAGTACATCAAGGTTCGTCGGCCTTCAGTGGTGCTTTGGCGACACCGCCTCGAAACGAGATGCTCCCAGCCGGCGACTGATATGTGCGAATATCATGAAAGTTACCATTAAGGTTTAACAGACGGAGCCTCAACTGCACAGAGTGATACAGTAGCAGTCATGATAGCGGTCAGAAGGAAGCCTGAAAGCAGGGCGACAGCTTGTATGACCGAGTGAATAGTGACAGCCTCGGTAGACGGCACGGGATGTGTTACTCACCAATAACAAATGCAAGAGGCTGAAAACAATAATAAACAAAACAACAAGACAAGAAACCACAGAAACATTAATACCTCCCAGCCTCCAACCTGCAGAAACAAATCCCCACGCCGGTCAATCGCAGCACAAACACCAGCACAAGCACCCAGCCGAGAGGAGGGGAAGAGAGAGAATAGCGTCGCAGATTGAGACATTACGAAGCGACATTTTTTGCCACGCCCGTGTTCAGTTCAACTCATGCCCGAGCTCAACACAAAAGAAGGGTTCACCAAAGAATCAATACGATTACGCAGTTAGAAGCCAGCTACACCATTGGACAATTCACGGGTTTAGAAAGAGGGTGTAGTGGTTCGCATAGACGAGGTAGCAGTGCAGTTCAAAGTGAATGCACTTGGCGGCAGTTAAGAGACTTGGGAGTTCGTGTTGGTTTTAGTGATGGTGTTGAAGTCGACCAAAGATGGTGTCCATTACAAGGTACAAAATCTATTGGTACGCGAAGATGCACAAGAGAGGAGTTTCTGTGATAATCGATCGATGCCAACTTTTTTGAAGAATTTCTGGTGGTTTCTGGCAGGGATTATGCATGGCTGCCCCAGATTCCATTTCAAGGTTCTTTTCTTTCCACGGATAAGAATAAGTTACGGATACAATCTCATGAGCATGAGCATTATCGTGCCATTCTATCCCACTGCAGCGTCGTCTCAAGTCGGCTTAGGCGAAGTTTTTGAGTTGACTTGAGTGGGTCATTGACTTTGTACCAAAGTTTATAGAAGTGAATGCTACAGAGAAGGTTTTCCCCTCGAGTTAAATTGTAACTGTAATCCTGAATTGGTACTAATAGAAGGCTGGGTATGGGTAACAGGGAGGAGTTAGTTAGATCGTTACCTGGCCAAAAGATTAAAGATGGAGAAATTTTAATCAGACGAGAATCAATTCAATATTGTCAGTGACGTCGAGAGTTGCAAGGGAGAGGGAGTAGTGAGTTTCTTTTATTAAATTGTCAAGGGTCATCATATGATGGATCTATACGAGAGCGGGGAGACCGTGTCTGCGTGTCTACTCGTCTCGTTTCGTTGCTCTAAGTTTACAAGGGCAAGGCTGAGAAAGATAAGGGCCATTCCACTGAAAGTATCCATGTAAGTTAGGTAGGTAGATTAGTATCCGTAGTCACTCACTGTTTCTAATCAACGTGATGAAATGCTTGAATCTGTCCCGGGGACTGATGATTGATACCCGATCGCACAGCAATATCATGTGCGATTCCTGTCCATCTGCAAGTGCAAGTGCAAGTGCAAGACCCATGTTCCCTCCTCCCTTCCGCGGGACCAGCTCCAGAATGACTGAAACAATAGACAAGGATTTGTTTGGTCCTCGACTGGCGAGCATCAACCTGCTGGATGTCCGTTCGTCTGGGAAAGTGGACCTGGAGCATCCCAGAAATTCTCGCGACTTATCAATGGTCTAGGTAAAATCCAAGTTTAATGTCGATCAAACAAACCATTCAAAGATCCATGTTATACTGTACTGTATCCGTGTATCTCTTCTAATAATTCTCACCCACCACCTTTTTGCATCTTTCGATCGGTCAAAGTCAAGATCCCAAGACTCAAAAAAAGGGGCCGGAATTGGCCCGTTGTACGGATAGTAGGTGAGCGTTTCCCGAACAGGTTCAACGGCGCGGCGTCGAACTCAGGGACCGACTAATCACTAAACTACACAGTTAAGTAACTAAAAGAGCTCGGGCTCCAGACAAATACAAGTCAAGCTGTAATGAAAGCGGGACGAACGGCAATGCATTGTCCTCATTCTGTCGTCTTTGACAGAAACAGCACAGCACAACAAAACAGTTCAGTCCAAGATGAGGAATGGTGCCATCCAACGGACAGCCGCTAGCCTCATAAATATCACATCGTATCGCTTCTAACTCTTCTCAACTTAACTTATCGCGCGGCTGGCCTGGGCAAGTGGGAACGAGTGGAGTCAAAACAAGATGATGGAGGATGGGAGGATGGGGGTTTACAGAATAACAGGCATCCATTAAGCGAATGTCTAATTCTGTCTGTTTGTCTGTCTGTCTGTCTGTCCTCTCTGTCCCATCTTCAGGCTCCAGTGACTGTTAAGATCCGATCGTGGATTGAGCGCGAATTATACTAGTTACGGCTTCAACAGCGACCAGCAAAAACGCCGAGGTCCTACTCCTACTCCTAGACCTAGTCCTGAGGTGTTTCAATAATCTTGTTCTAGCGTCGCACCTTGTAATTAACTCCTGTACAATACAGTACCTACAGTAACAAAGCGTCATGAATCGTAGACGGGTCTTCCGAGTTTCATCATCTTTTCTTTTTGTTCATAGTCGAGTGGTCATGCAAGAATAGCCTCATGAGGAAAATGTAGAGAGCAGCAGAAACAATTGTGATGCGACGGAAGAATAAGATAATCTCTAGCCCATGATCAGAGTGCCAAGTGCTTAAGCTCCGGATAATGAGTTGCCGAGGAGAGCTTGAAATGGATGGATGGTGGACTTTTCTGTATGCAATTTCAATTTCCATCTTAACAAGCAAGTAGCGGCAAGCCATAGTCAGAGCCAAAGGCGAAAGCCAAGCCCATCAAGTCGGCTTCAGGTCTAGGTCAATAAGTTGGTGTCAGGAACAGATGATCATTAAATAAACAAATGAATGAATTGATTGATTGAAGATGGGAGGCAGAGATGATGGTATAATACAAGGATCAGTTCATAATCACCATCTCACCACAATTGCATCTTGAATTGCGATTGTCGGACGGAGCTTTCGCAACAGTCCGCTCCGCAACAAATACGGTAATTAGGTATCTGTACCTCTACATTTCTCAATCAAGATCGCCGTTCGCACCCTTGTCCAGGGCCCCCATGTAGATCCCACTCCCTCGACACGACATCCATGACACGACACGCCCCCTTTCATCTCATCCCACCGTCAATAAAAACTTACAGGGGAACAGCACCTGTCACTCCCTACAACGCGCGCTGGAAACAACAGCTGCTCAGCGCTGGTGACGACATTGGCTTCCCTGTGTTTGGGTCGCTGCAGGCGCCGCGTGTTTTAGTTTCTTGGTATGGATAGGGGAGGATAGCGAAACGAGGGGTCCATCTTTATTTTATTTTATTTTATTCCATTGTACCGTTCATAACTTTCTGCCTGCCCGTCTGCTAATATTGAGCAGTGGACAGGTACAGATACAGTACTGTAATCAGATCAGATGAAAATCAGAAGCAAATATTGATTGTAATTTGATCTAGAAGCCCAATTCTGTCAAGGGTTCGTCACAGTGACTCGGACGTAGTCGTAGTGCGTAGACAGCTTCACTAAAAGGTACTGTTGGCCAGCAACAACGCGAGAATTGCTTACTGTACTCGAGTCTCCAGTCTCCATCTCATCTCGAGTCGATCAGTTCTGGCTCAATCAATTTCTTTTCCAAGTTCCTTTCCTCTATTCTCTTTTGTTCCTTTCCTCTATGCACAATTGATTTGTCTCTCATTCCTTTCAATACGTTCCTTTTATCAACGATCCTTACAGCTTCATTTTATCATCACACTCCTTCTGCCACCACCACCACCAACCAAAAACAAAAAAAAAACAAACGGCCACTTTACGCCGAGATACTAGCTTTTACCTGCCACCACCATCTTTGATCGCGCTCAAACGGAAAGCTGGTTGGCCTCGGATCGCGTTCTTCCCGTCCACTTTGGACTCCTCTCTTTGGTTCTTTTCATACGTGGAGCCTCCTTTGTCTGCCCAGCCTTGGCTTTCGAGCTGAGAGTGTTGGACCTTGCCTTTTTGGTCTCACGCCCCCCTGCACCACCTGCACTGCACAATCAATACACTGCGGGCACGGTACGTACCGAGCGAGGGCTTTCGCTGCCAGGTCGTATTACAGTCTTTCAGTGCAACTCTATTCCAGGTTATTTCTCTACAGGAACAAGGGATCAAGCAAACTCAAACTCATCCCATCGAGGGAGAAGCCATTGACAGACCATCGACAATATCCCCCATCTCAAGGAAACGAATATTGCCATCGACAGGAATCAACGACTCGATATTATCGACTGCTCCCTCCGCCCGCTATTCCCGAGCTCTCTCAAGTCTGGCCAGATCTGGTTAGAAGATTTATCTTCGTCTTCGTTCTTCCTTCCTTGTTTCCCATCCCGGTCGCTGCTGCCGCCGCCCCTCCACTAGAGCCCGGGACTACCGTGCTAGGTACAGATACCTACAAGGCTCTTACCTGATCTGTTCACGCTAGTCGCTACTTCTTTCACACCTTTTTCCCTCTCAGTATCTGTACCAGAGTCTCCTTCCTCGACTCGACTCGACCTCAATTGCACGCATTCCAATAACTCTACCTTTCTCCCCCAGCCTCCCCTCTCAAATCTCCCCACGATTTACTTTTCCCTGGCTGGAGCTTGCTTCTTCTTTTTTGTTACCCGCTCGTGGTGATTTTTGGATTGTTGGGTTTTTCTTGGGACGATCATTGATTGGCATTGTTGAACTTTTTGGGATCGTTATTCTATCGTGTCGTTGGATTGGGATTTACAAGGATTGCTGGATATCGACAAACACGAGAGCATCAGACCGAAGCTCTTGATTTAGCACTGCTACCGACTATCGCAACTGTATTTCGACATCAACACCGTTGGCGGAACCGAGATATTATACGGACATCGCCATCGAACCTGGGACCCATCTTCGAGAAGCTATCGACCACTCGCTCGCCTTTCAACCTAGCTAGGTCACTTAATTGTGTTACCTTGCTCGCTCGGATCACGATTGACGATACCGGTTGTCTTGCTCCGAAAGACAATTACCCACGCGAAGATCGCACCGGTACCACTGCACCCTCGACGTCCGACGTGGTATGGCTTCGACCGTCTAAGAGTTTACTGTGGCCGTGTTATGTCGTGATTGACCTGCTTCATCTCTGTTGTACCCGACCTCACATGCTCTTTTACTGCCAACTTCATTGGTAAAGGTGTGTTACATTGGATCACGAGTTTGTCCCTTTCCTTGTCGGGCCATACTCGTTCCCCTCAACCCAGCAAACTCTAACCTTGAACTCGATTTAGTCTTCGACCAAACTCATAATAATCAACATGCTTCCTCTTGGTAGGAACGCCCCATCAGCGGGTCTTCTCTTGTTATTAGCATCGGCATGGTCACCCTCAGCCAACGCTTTGGACATTCAGTATTGTGCCAGCTTCAACACTGGCGAAACCCCCAGCAGTATGGAACCCTCCAATCTGAATACGTATCTTAGCAGCATCTAACCTGAATGCAGATTACAGCATATACCAGACCAATGGCCTCTGCCATGATTTCTGTTTCGACGACTACGCTTATGCCATCACGCAAGGCAAGCTATGCTGGTGTTCAAACTACGCTCCTGTCAAATCGGTACAGGAGAGCAACTCAGACTGCGATACCCCTTGTCCCGCGTGGCCTAAAGAGGTCTGCGGTGGTGATGGTGTATATGGATACGTCGATCTTGGCAACGTGAAGCCATCTGGATCTCGGGGACCTTCTCCCTCATCAACTAAAGTAAGTTCAATCCTGTGATATGATTATGCTTTGTGTTGTGATTGCCGCGCACGTTGTGATCGGACGAGTGTCTGCCCACCAGCTTTCCACCTGTATAATCTTGATCCACTCTGAATCCCCTGGGTTTGGTAAGATTCCACGGCTTAACAGGTAACACTCAGGCAAAACCAACTACCACCACCGTGTCCAGAGTGACAGTGACATTTACGCCTACATCCACATCCACTTCCACATCGACAACATCCACGACGTCCGAAAGCTCAACTGTATGCCTTGTCTTAACACGCATGTTATTCCAGCGCGGGAATCTGGTGATGTGATCAATTGGCTTTGGACTGAGACTAACCATGCTCTAGACCGAAAAAGAAGAATCTACCTCAGCCTCCGCGACCAAGGCCACTTCGACCGAGGAAGAAGAAGCGACCTCAGCCACTGAGACGGAGGAGCCTTCGTCCATTGTGCAAACAGTCACTGCTGGAGGTACCATCAGGACAGTAACTGTTGCACCGACTCAGCAAACAGCTGGAGTACCAGCAAACGAAAACACATCTGATGACTCCACTGAGAAAAGCGGACTCGGCACTGGCCAGGTTGTTGGCATTGTGGTGGGTGTTATCGCCGCAGTCATATTTGCTGCAGGTTTCGCCCTGTTCCTATGGTTCCGCCGCAAGAAGCAACAGAATGAGCAGGAGGCTTATCAGGACGACCCCAGCATCCGAGATAGTTCCTCGGGTATTGCTCAGCGGCCTGATATGAGCACGACTGCTGGTTCGCCGATTGCGTCAGCCGCCGCAGGCAGTCGCAACAGTACTCTGCAAGTCGATCCGCGAATGGACCCGTTTAAGCAGGGCCTGTATGTCCGAAGTGCCAGTCATGAGAGTATCAACACCCTTCGAGACGACCACGACTACTCAAGGAGAATCCAAGCACCCAAAGTGCTTCGTGCAACCAACCCCGATCCAACGCCGGAACCCTGAGCCGAAAGGGTTTCGGCAATGGATTAATGAAACATGTTCCACACGAGAGGACAAAAGGCCAAAGCTGGCCCATGAAGCACACGAATCTCACTTTCTCCGGCTCACATTTTCACAACCTAAAGGGGTTTTACTTGCATTTCGAGATACCAGGAAGGCGTTGGCATTTTACATGGGGGAACACATACACAACGGCACAAGGACAGAACGCCTCCCAATGGTTGGCGGGGTCATGGTATGGGTACATACATAAGCGGGCTGAGCGACTGCTGCTTTGCACAGCGCTATCGGTATGGTCATGAGGACATGAGCCGACTGCTTACTCTTCGATTCGATCTTATATTTGACTGCATTACGACAACGGCGGCCTTGACTAAGCAATCTTGGTATGATGGAATGATGGATGAGCCGCAACCGTAATGGTCGCGGTGAGTTCTAGTTTGAACAATCTGTACGTGCATTAGTGTTGGCTTCAAAGTCTGGATATAATAAGCAGGACGTCGTTGTCAGTTTGGGGGTTAGTTTCTAGTACATAGAGTTAGCATAAAATGCGCAGGGTGATGGGTGGAACAGCGACCAAAAGTAATACTTATTTTCTTGGTCTGGGAAGATATCAGGACGTTGCCTGGTGAGCGATTCCCGAGGTATTTGATAGTACAATTCAACCTGACTGGTTTGGTACCACATACACAGCCATATCCGTGACTCATTAGTGATGATTGTGATTGCAACCTCTAAATCCTCGACTGACTTGCATCACCCTATGAGACTGAACATAGTCAGCCACTGAGGATATAACAGATGGAATGTGCACTTCGTTCCTAGGCCTTGTATGTATTAGTAAGTTAAGGTCACTCCTTGCTCATGATCTTCTGCTTGAATGAACTGTCGTGCAACTCGATATGGATGAATGAACTGCTCAGTAACATGCCATTCCACCATTGCCAAACAGATTGTCTACCTTTACATTGCAATCG
The DNA here is from genome assembly GCA_004367485.1 of Fusarium citri. NCBI lineage: Eukaryota > Fungi > Ascomycota > Sordariomycetes > Hypocreales > Nectriaceae > Fusarium > Fusarium citri. The sequence goes on along the minus strand of QHHH01000034.1, from coordinate 134,405 downwards.
CCTGTCTTCATAGCCCCTGCAATATAGTGAATACTTCTCCCCTGACTGTGCCATAGCCTGCGCTGTACCGGTTGGTAAACACGTCTGATTTCAACAATCAAGGCCTAGTCAGACATGTAGTCTTTGATAACATCGACAGTCCTCCTCCCAAGAGATGTTCACCATCCCTACTACCGACAACCAGACTCCCATGACTTATCTGGCTTGAAGACCATTAAGATCTGGTCTGTCTAAGAACTGAGCGAGTAATCCATGATCCGTATATGGATGATGTACTGTTTCCGTCCCTAGATGTAGTATGTTGCTTTGAATAAAACGCGACGATGACAGTGAGTTCCCTTAGGACGACCAATTTGGGTTGGCAAGTTTCTGCTTGTTATCAAATGAGATTATATACAAAAGAAATGATTGGAGATGAACTAGCCTGTGTCAGATAAGGGTAAAATTTAGATCTACGTCTTGGTCTTTTCGCTATCAGGCGTGAGTGACTCCCATCATGAGTATACAATCTGAACGACATGTTACAAGTCTAAGAGGACTACAAAGTTGGCAACATCCAAACTTAGTCGTTGCAAGATAGTATGAGCAGTAGCCAAGTGATGGCTAGTCAATAGTCTCGTAATATTTATCCTGACCATCCAAGAATGCCTGGTAATACCCCAACTCGAGCAATGCTACAATACCTTGATGTCTTCTACTGAAAAAGCCAAGTGTCGTTTAGTCTAGATAGTTTATATCATTATATCACTGGGTGAAAAAGAGATGCAATCGCTGCCCAAAGGGTATCTGCAATCCATGTACGCCTTGCCAACCGAACGCCTAACAACCCATAAAATCTCAAAAGGGTTCAACTCTGTTGTGTTGTGCCCCTCCTTCAATGTTTCGCGAGACGCGATGCAAGTATGCTGATGAGACCAAGTGTAGTCTCCAATGGGACAATTGTGTGTGTAAAAAAGCAGTATAATTGTAGTAACGTAGTAACGTAGTAAAGGAGAAGTGATACTGTAAAGCAAGGTCGAATGGAGCATAATGCCGACAAAAAAGTCCTGATAAACGCCCCGAAAATGCGACTCGTCTTGTGATCTGTTCTTGACCAGACTGCTTGCTTTGCCGTGTTTGAAATCCTCTTCTGCGCGGGTTGTATTTCATGACCAGACTTCAAAACCCTCCATTTTCTTTTCGTTCTTTCGTACTCAAAACATGCCGTTCCGACTTTCGTCCCTTCAAATTATCTTTTATCGTCGAGGTCGCTTCTCGCGATCACTCTGTAACCCTCCTCCTTCTTCGCTTCTCCTCTTTCGTCCTCGGCTTTCGCGATCCTCTGGTCGTAGCCCCCCTTCACGTTGCCCTCGTCCTCCCCTACCACTGTTTGCCCAATCTTCACCACCGCGGCTACTTTGGCTATCACCTCTATGTCGGCCTTCACGACCATGCAAAACATCTCTTCCAGCTGTAGGAGGCCCCATCGGCTCGCGTGCAGCGCCGCTTTGATCTCTATTGGAGCGTCTCGACTCACGCTCTTCCCTACCACTCTCTCCAGCTCCTGAGCGACGGTCACGGTGTTCACGATGTTCTTTACTATCTCGTTCTCGACCTGGACTGCGGTCACGTTCGCGATCACGACTGCCTCGGCGCGAAGGCCTATTTGACCGACTTTCGCGATCACGTCGGCTTCGATCATGCTCACCACGACCGGAGCTTTCTTCTCCATTGGCAGGCGCCCGGCTAGAAGACTCGTTCCTGACCGGATCTTGTCGTTCCTGCACTGGTGTGGCGGCGGGGGAACCTCCAGTTAAGACCTGAGCATCCGAACCACCACCGAGGGTTTGGCGTGCCTGGCCCCTCCTTCCGCTGTTGCTTCGACTTGTATCGGGCATGTTGGCTTGTGCTTGCTGCAACGTGCTGTTGATGCCTGCAAGCTGCCTTCGACCGCCATTGCGACGTTCGCTAGAGGCTGGCCCGGTTGGCACGTTGGCGTCAGTGGCTGGTGAACCAGTATAGCCTCCAGGTGTTTGTCGTGGACCTGGATTGGGACCCCGATCGGGCGTGTTGGTTCCACCCATGGACTGTCGGCCATGTCCATGACTGTTACTGGGCCCATGGGGTGGTTGTCCAGGTGGAGGAGGGGGAGGCAGTGAGTTACCACCACTGTTACCACCGATTTGAGCAAGGCGTTCTGGATGAACACCCGTAGGTGTTGCAGTAGTTGATGCAGGAGAAGGCATGTTCTGGCCAGGGCCAGCATTTCTAAGTCTGCCCCCAGGGCCTGCAGGTGTGGTGGAAGGGGTGGCCGGACCAGTGTTCTGCTCATAACCACCTCTTCGCCCCCTTCCTGAGGACGGGCCTGTAGGAGGAGGTCTATCCGGGGTGGCTGGGCGTTCGGCCTCGGGACCAGCAAAACGGCCGTCAAGTCGACCTGGAACAGCTTGTGGCCCATTATGACCTCTGGTTGAACCTCGTCCACGAGCCTTGGGACCATATGGAATATCTGTAACGTTCTGGATGGTATTGAGTCGTCCATATGAATCGTCTTGGTGAGGCGACGGCTTGTGGTCAGGCTCTGGCGCACGAGTTGGAGTTCCGTGAAAGCCAGAAGCGTCACGACCTTTGGGGGCGGTAGGTCGCTCATTATCGCGGTCCGTTGGCCTGTCTCCGCGGTAGTTACCTGGCAATGGCGAACGTTCTCGAGCCTCCCTCCCAGCGGGTCGGTGTTCTGTAGGATAGTTGCGATCATGTCGGTCTTCGCGACCACTCTCCGGCTGGCCAGTCTCATGCCCGTAGCGACCGCCTCGACGAGGTGATTGCACGCGAGAGTTATGGTCCCGTACTTCATTTCTAGGAGCGCGGGATGGTGTGCTATCTCTATTGCCTATCAATGCAGCTCTCTCTGGGTTGATAGTATCCACTGGCTCGACAGGGGCAGTCTTACGACCCCTACCGGAACGCTCAGAGTCAGGTGCCCGGCTTTGCTTATTGTCCTGAGCAAATAGAGCAGCTCTCTCTGGATTGATATGAGGTTCGGGTGCCTCGGCAGCAGCAGCAGGCGCAGTGGGAGCGGAGGCCGGTGTTTCATTCAAACGACCATGATCGTGGCCTCTGCTGCTCTTAGCATCCCTGGGCCGTTCCCGTTCATGTTCGCCACGACGTCCTGATCCATCAGATCGAGCGGATTCCCGACCGTGTTCTTGTGCTCGCCGATCAGGGAAGTCGCGAGGACGATCTGGGCGAGCAGGATCGAAGTTTCGTGAATCCCGTTGGTCCCGGGGCTCACGAACTTCCCGAGACTCTCGCTGATCCCTAGTATCACGGGGCTCTCTAGACTCACGTGAATCCCTTGATCGTGCGTCTCGCGGCTCCTTACCATCACGGCGCTCGTGACCTCTGGATTGGTTAAACCGATCAGAAGCATAATGCGCGGGGATAGGCACATCGGGTCGACTGGGAAGTGTATGAGGAGGGCGTTCAGGCAGGGTGTTAGGTCGAGAATCGTGCTTTGCAGCCGCACCATGTCCTGCATTTGTATTCGCTGCGCGAGGCCCCGAAGGTGTTTGGTCACGTTTTGTAGAATTAGACTCTCGAGACGACCCGGGCTTAGCGGGTAGCAAGTCCTTTGCAGGACCTGCGGGCTTTGCGGAATCGGCTCCTGAACTCTTGGAGTCTTTGCCATCCTTGACCTCGCCATCTTCTTCTTCGGCTGTAGTCTGCTTTCCTCGGGACGGCCTGTTGATGTCAGACTTGAAAATGATCGAACAGACGCGGGACATACCTGGATTGACCTGGTTTAAATTCTGGCGCGGTCGCCCGCAGATTATTGGCCTTCTCTGGTTCGTTTTGAGCAGGCCCAGGCTAGAATGCATCAGTAAAGTCACAAAAGATCGGTTCAGGCCACTTACACCGCCAGGCCTGAAAGCCTGTACCATTACCCATTTAGATTTCCTTCTTTGAAGTTCCGACATTGCACCCTGTGCGGCAACTGACAGATCAACACGTCCACCAATTTCACTATCCGGTGTTGATTTGGCAGTAGACTCTTGTTTGGTGATGGTCTGAAGGAGCGACGAAAACTTTGTAGCCATGAAGTCAATCGCGGGAAAGAAGTCAAGGACCGCCTTCAAAACGGTGATGGCGTTTCGAATATGCATCCATTCAGCACCTTCCAGACAAGTACGGAGGGCAGTGTTGAGGTTCTTATGCCAGCGGAACAACATATCGCGGAATTCTTCGTGCTCCACAAAAGTCAAGGGCTTTCCATTCTCATCGAAAGTTAGAGCAAATCCAAGACGAGGCTGATCACTTGATCCTTTGCCTTCCTTGTCATATGCACCCAACCTGGGCTGATCCTTTGACTTGTCCTTTTCATTAGGTACGGGTGCGTTCTTGTGCCAACGTGACAAGTCTTCCAGGATCAGCTTCAAGAAACGACCGAGATATTCAGCCTCCATAACAGTTGATGTAAATATCAGAGACCTTAAGCGGTTGGCATTGAAGAGGCGGTCGTAAAGAGACATCAACTGGAATCCTGGGGCGTTCCCTTCATGAAGTGCTTTGATGAATTTGTATGTATACTCAGCATCGGCCTTGGATAGGAGTAAGCGAGGGAGGAAGCACTGTTCGAGTAGTGCATCAGAGATGCTGTCTGGCTTGGCTCGGGGCTCTGGGAACGAAGACTGGAACTGTTTGCTGAGGAAGAACTTCCACTTTGCCTGTCGTAGGAGATGTTCGCCGCATTCTTCGGAAAGGCCGATCTGGAGCTGCATAAGTTCCTTTCGCTTTTCCACCTTGCGTTCTTGTCCTTTTCGTGACAGGTCGCTGCGATCTCGTGAAATGGCAACCTCTTCGGTTCTGAGGCGCTCTTTCTCTTGTCTGTAAATCTTGTCAGGACAATAGAGGTCGCCTAGCTGAAGAGCCCAGAAGGTCACATAGAGATCTGGGGTAATCTTCTGCCAGGTTTCGGGGCGGACAGCATCTTGTATAGTTTCCACCAAAGGCTGGAGTGCAGATTTGATGAGAGAATTATCCTCGGATTTCTGTGGTTGTGACAGATTAGTGGAGGGGTTCCGTGCTGTTGGAGTCTGGGAACCCACCTGGTCGTCAGTCTGTGGTGTCTCTCGATTGGGTGTATCATGGCCACCATTCGTAGCGGGCGTATCGGACATGGCAACATCTCCTTCCTTATCAATAGACTGGGCGATTTGGGCCTTCTCCTTGGTCTCTTCGACCTTCTTTTGCTTCCACGGGAACATGCGGTGGGCAAGGCTTGCCCGGCCTATCATGAATGCCAAGCTGACATCCAAGCCGTAGGATTTGATGAGTTCGGGAATGGAGGGAACGAGTTTGTCGAAGCTGGTCGGTTCCATATTACTCCAGAGGAGGTCCAGGTATTGGATCAGAATGCGGTGGGAATCGTCAATCATCGAGGAAAGGTACTTGATGTGGGCTTCATCTTCTGGTACTTGGAAGAGTGCTGCCTGTCGGTACTGTGTCAGGTTGATCAGAAGCTGTGCAGCAAGGTTGGAATCTGTCAAAGCTTGGATGAGACGCTTCGAGCTTCTCACGTTATCGAATCGCTTATCCTGACCACGAATTAGGGTATGACGTCGCAAGTATTCGCCTCCAGCCATCGACATAATTTGATGGTCTGTGAAATCGACCGAATCTACAATTCCACCCATAGAAGTGATGAGCTCCTTGAGGATGATAAGATCGGTAGAATTGCCCCTGTACAGCTGATCATTGACATATTGAAGGACCGGTGTAGCGTTCAACACAGTATAACGTCGGAAGACTCTACCAGAGAACCTTGACAACGCTTGTAGCCATTTACTGGTTGTAAGAGCATGTTCGGCTTGAGTACGGCTCCTTGATTTTCCGAGAGAGCTCATCAGGGACCATACGAGCACATCGTAAGACATATCTGTAAAGTACTTGGCGCACTCAACAAAGGCGTCAATCAAATTGGGGTAGGACTCCAACTGTTCGAAAGCAACTCTGAAAACAATGCCAGGAGACGAGTAGCTGGTCTTGGCGAGTTGCTTGGCCATTTCACCCAGGTTGGTGAGGGAAACTCGCTTCATGGTGCCTCGAGTCTCGGATGTTGCCTTTGCAAAAGCTGATTTCATAGCAGGAAGTCGAGAAATTTGACCCTCAAACCATTCAGCATACATGGAATAGCGAGTAGTCATAGAATAGTGTCTCATGAGCTCCCAGATCGTGTTGACGGTAGAGGCATTGGCCTTTGTATGACTCAACGCTGGCAACAAAAGTCTTCGAAGTAGATCGTGCCATCGCGCAAGGTTGTGCTCTGACCTGTCCTCTGCGAGACTCTTGGCTCCGATTCTAGCCAATTTGGTCAAAAGAGCCTCGTCCTTACCAATGTTGACACCGGAAATGTTGAGAAGTGTTCCACACAACGTGAAGATATCGTCCACGGTCTGGCAAACAGGGATATTGTCCGCCCATTCATCCCAATAATATCGATAATTCTGCGATTCGTTGGTGTCGACCTTGTCGGGGAATGGCCATCTGAGTGATTTTCGGGGTGTCAACCTGTTTAAGCGAACACTGCCCTTGGGAAGCCCGGATTGATCATAATCGGGCACAAACTTCGTCGGACACCCAGTTTTGCCTACTACGATAGGCCGACTGTCGTGGAATACTTTGTCGACAGAGTAGTGTAGTATGCGATGAATTCTCTCTAGCACTTCTGGGAAGATTTCCGGTATCCAAGGGAAGCGACCAAGAATAAACAGCGATTCGGGAATGGCGCCAATAGTCAACAACTGCGTGAGCAAGGCCACCTTTTGTTCCAGTGGTTCGGGCAGTTTTGGCTTATTATCTGTCGCCTCAGCAGCAGCTTCTTTGGTGTCAGTTTCGGACTTCTTGGGAAGCTCCCGTCGAGGAAGATTTGAGCCGTTTGGATTATCGTCGTCGCCCTGAGGCAAAACACCTGCCATAAGAAGAGCGTTCATTGTTCCACCTCTAGTGGATCGCTCCTCCTCCTCCAGCTTCTTCGTCTGCTCCTCACGGACCTTTTCCATGTTCTCATCAGCTGGTGAGAGGTGTGGATAGAGGTCAGTTAAGGAAATGAAACCGATCTTGATAAGAAGAGCCGCAAGATAGAGCAAGTTCGCAGGGAGAACGTCTGTCTCATCTCTAGCATCGGAGTTGTAGAAGCGCAATTTGAAGCCAAGCAGCTGCGCGGCTGTCCGGTTGCCAGGGGGCGGCAGCGTCTTGGTTTCCTGTACCCATTGTCGTTCGATGTCAGCCGCAGCGTCGTCGCCCGTGGAGCCGTTGGTGATTGTAAGTTGTTGAGAGTCAGAATCGGCCACCTGACGGCCGCCCAACTCAAAGAACGCTTCAATATGCACTTCCCTAGCTCGGTCCCAAAATCCAACATCACGAACCCTTTTCTTCTCTTCCAAAAGCTTCTCATCCTCTTCTGTAGTTGTCCATTGCGCATAGTCTGGAGTAGCCCATAGAGGTAGGCCACCGACATAAACTGCAGGGCTGAACTTGAGGTGAGAGCGTGGCCACCATGAGCTGACTCGGAGGAATTTGACGAAAAACTTGAACTGCTTGATCAGTACAGCCGCTGCAACATCCAGAGTCACGTCCAGCACCCTTCCTACGTCCAGATCAAAGGTACCTATCAGTGCCTTGATCCGTTCAAAGGTCTGTTCCGCCATTTCTGGAGGCGGAGGTGCCACACTACTTGTGGTGAAGAGTTCCGTGATGAGTTTAGAATATCCTTCGGTTTCCTCGCGAAGCAGGTTATAGTTGGCCTGTCGATAGAGAAGATTTGTTGCCTGCTTAATACCTAGTTTGACGAAATTATCTCTTATGAGACCCAGTTGCTGCAGGACCTCGGGATCGAGTGCCTGTCGCATCAAATTTGACGATATGCCAGTCGTCAGCACAAACTCCCGTAGGGGTGGTCGGTAGATGACGGGCTCGTTATCCATAACTATGGATATAGAGTCAAGGAATATAGTGTGGGGAGCGAACGCGTATGAATCCTTAATCATCTCCGTCGTTTCGTCACCGAGGATTTCCTTGACGCAGGTACCTGCCTCGGCTGGTGATAATCGAGCTTCAACGACCGCGCGAACAAACTCTTGAAACAAGCTTGATAGTTCAGTGATATCAACATCGTCTCGCGACTGCTTTCCGTGCTGAATCACCTCTTCCCGACCGCTCTCGGTCCAAGCGCTAACCTTCTCATCTGTAAGATTATTATAGCGATAGTTAGAATGGACCGGAGAAGGTGGTCTCAGTAGGGGCGGTGGTGGTACGTAAGTCGGCTTCTTGATCGCTGGTGGAGGAGGCGGTGGTGGTGCATGTGAAGAGCTGGGTCGTCGTTGCGTTGGTGTAGAATTAGATTGATGGTTCGGGGGTGCTCGACCATGGCCTTGCGATGAATCGCGTCGACCCGGACCTCGAGGTCCTCGTCCACGACCACGTCCCATGTTATCTTCGCGATCGTGCTGTCCGAGTGCTGTATCTCCAGGTCGATGGGGAGAAGACCGACCAGCTTCGATCGATTGGCGGTCGTTCCTCTTGCGTTTCGGACCCATAGCTCGCGAGAATGAAGTCGGAGCTAAAGGCGATGATTATCTCATTAGATGATAGCGTGTGTTGCGCTATTGATGAATGTTGTGGTTTTTGAAGTCTGTGAGAAAGAAAAAATGAGTTTGCTGGTTCGGAATAAAAGAGGCTGTAACTTTTGTTGTTGCATTTGCGGACGGCGCGGATAAGAAAGACTGACTTTTGACGGCAAGGAGTTCGGGTGGGGAAGGTTGATGGTCGCGACAAAGCTGACAAGGGAAGGACGTGAAAGCGAAGAAGCCAAAAAGGTCCAAATTGTGTAATATGTGGCTTCAGGGATAGAAAGCGACTTCTGCGATTCGTGTTGCGGGTGGATGAGCCCAGTTGCGATGGGGGTTGGAGAGGAAAGAATAAAGGAAGCTCAAACAAAGCTGGAATTAGATGTCACGACTTCTTGGTAGCCAGTCGCTGGTAGCCTTCCCTTAGGTACTGGGGAAACGAGGCTGCCAACGCGTGGTAGGCGGCAGGCACGTCGCCGCACAGGCCACATGCAGTGAAAGCAGGTACGTACCCATTGTATCAGGCCTCATGGACCTAGGAAACTCCAAAGAATATTGTGAGACGAATAGCAATACTGATTTTTAAGATGCAAAAACTAATTAGTATTGATTTTATCAACAGATTAGGTTTACAAGAGAGTGACTGATTTCTTTGAGTTATTTGTGTCGCTTTTCTTCCTTCTTTGATGACACTTCTTGCGCATAGTCGTATGTATCCTATTCACGGCTTATTTCCGCTTCCACTCAACTCATGCACGTGATCGTCATTGGCTCCGTTGCCGGCCACTTGTTGCAGTCAGGACAGCACCGCAATTGGCTGAGTCACTGCAGCCATGGAGACCAGCCAGAATTACGCCATACCTAGGAGCAGTCTTTTCCCTCTGATCTTTTATCCAAAGACTTTTCTAGTCGAATCAAGGCAATAAATACATTTGAGTAGGATTCTACTATCCATTGGACCTAAATTCCCGCCAATTCGATCAAATCTGGGGTAAATCGGCTCAAATATCAAACTCCAGCTAATCTGGTTGCGACCCCGGTCCGATCTCTCTGTATAACCTCTCACAAGCTACGTCGTGAGAAGAGAAACTACAATCATACATAGTCATGCCAGCTGCCACTATGAACGGAAACGATGCTATCAGCGGCGAATCTCGCAAGCAATATGGTCAGTACTTACCCATGCTTTCACACTATTCCCTTTCACCTTATTCCTTGTCCCTCTTCCATTGCCATGGTTCATCCCCTTGTATCACTTGAGAAGACTGGTGGCTGAATACCTGTAAGAAAGAACGCAATCACAGCCTGAGAACCCGTTCGCTGCGCTCATTCCTGAGCAGCAGCTAGCGATTGTTCCAGAATTTACCCTTGAGTCTGGAGTTACTCTTTACAACCTTCCAGTCGCTTACACCACCCGCGGCAAGCTCAACGAAGAGGGCAACAATGCCATGGTTATTTGCCATGCGCTCACTGGAAGCGCTGATGTGAGTGACTGGTGGGGTCCTCTCCTTGGAGGTCCTGGTCGAGCTTTCGACACATCAAGGTTCTTCATCGTTTGCATGAACAGTCTAGGCAGTCCCTATGGTACTGCGAGCCCAGTGACAGCCAAGGACAATGATCCCGACAAGGGCCGATATGGTCCTGAGTTCCCTCTCACCACTATTCGTGATGATGTCAAGTAAGTTTTGCGTTCCTAGAATGTTTGTTAAAGCAATGGGGAGGGGATAAAGAATCACTTATACTAACTATCGATAGCCTCCACAGACTCATCCTTGATGACTTGGGTGTGAAGCAGCTAGCTGCTGTGGTTGGAGGATCTCTTGGTGGTATGTTTGTGCTTGAGTGGGCGTACTTTGGAAAGGACTACATTCGGTGCATCGTCCCCATTGCTACTTCGAGCAGACACAGTGCTTGGGGCATCAGCTGGGGTGAAGCCCAGCGACAGAGCATTTATGCCGACCCCAAGTACGATGATGGATACTATTCTTTCGACGATCCGCCTTCTACTGGGCTGGGCGCGGCCCGTATGTCTGCTCTTCTGACATATCGAAGCCGCAACTCTTTCGAATCGCGATTCGGACGCAACATCCCTGACCCGTCCAAGGTTCAAACAATTGGCGGCCGACCGCGCCCATCAACTCCTTCAGAGGCACACTTTCACATTCACAACGACGGTCATCATGTTAAGCGCACTTCCATATCCCAGGGCAGCTCAACCGGCACTCCTTCAGCTCCTCAGACACCTGCAGCGGCTGATGTTGCTGATCCTCAATTCCATGGCCCTACGAACGGTAGTCTCACCGGGGGAGAGATGCCGCAATCGCACTATTTCTCTGCCCAATCGTATCTGCGGTACCAAGGCCGCAAGTTCGTTGGACGATTCGATAGCAACTGCTACATTGCCATGACTCGTAAGCTAGACACACATGACGTGTCGCGTAACCGAGCAGAGACTATCGGAGATGCATTGGCTATGATCGAACAACCTACACTTGTTTTGGGTATTGAAAGCGATGGTCTCTTCACATTCGCAGAGCAAGAGGAGATTGCGCGACATGTTCCCAACGCCCGACTAGAGCGCATTGAAAGCCCAGAGGGTCACGATGCGTTCCTGTTGCAGTTTGAGCAAGTCAACAACTATGTCCTGAACTTCTTCAAGGAGGTCTTGCCAGACATCATGTCTAAGGACGGTGCTGCGCCTGAGGAAGCTAGTGTTGGTCAGCTTACCAAGTCAAGCACATTTGGTGAAGCTGAGGTTGAGGATATCACTGCCTGGTAAACAATATTTAGAACGAGGCCAAGACGCTACAACGAGCTAGAAAGGAATTAGACAAGATCGAGAATATAATGACGAACATGAAGAACGAGAACTGTATTATTGTGGCTATTGATTATACGAACATCTGTCAATGTGACGATAGACACCATGATTCCCCGCGTTTTCTAAACGTAACTAACGTCACAATTGGATCAACCAAGAAGCATAATTATTTAGATAGACATATCTGGATGGTGGTATGGGAGACTTGAAAGTGCATGTGAAAAGGGAGCACTGAGTCAGTCATGCAGCACCCATCCACAAGTCGAGGCACCAATCGATATTTGTGTATACAATCATCGCTCTATTAACAACAACCATTCACTAGACTTCAACAGACCTGTTTCAAGTGACGGGAAGTAGAGATGCTACTAGTTACTCTGTTCCTTGTTGGGTTGAATGATCGCCCGGCCAGTTCCTACCATAGGGAGTGATAGATCATATGTGCTTGAGCTTCTGGGGTCATTTTACGTATTGATTCACCACCATGCATACACTATGCATAAGAGCATCTGTTTTCCTTGATCTCGATGATGAACTGATCGAATGATATCGGCTTCAAGTCCCGCCTCCTCCTCCCGGTGGCCATCCGAGTGCCGTGCAGCACTCTAGCCGCGGAGTAAGAGAATGTTACCTCTCATGAGAACCATCGGGATGCATCTGAGTACAAACAATACACACCACTCCTTATGCTTTGTAGCGCAACTGACCAGCTACACAAAACGCTCATTTTCTCAGGTCTTTATTCCCGCCAAACTATGTTGCCATCCTGAAGCCACACGACACCACTCTTCATTGACAACAAAAGCCGCCATCCATCTACAATGGTATTCCTTACAAATAGATACCCAGGTTTGTCACATTCATGAATAAAGCCACTGAGGGATATGGCGCATTGTAGATTGAGACCGTGATGGTGGCGGCGGGCTAAAACATAAGGCTGTTGCAAAAGTGACATGCATGGAATGCAGTTGGATGAAAACAGGAGAGACATGTGCAAAGAAACCAATTACAAACTGAATTCGCTTATTTGCGCCTTAATGCGTGTTTCCGGATAGTTTGTGTAACCAACTGCTGCAGATTGATCATCAGATTGCGGCCGTTGAGATGTCAATGCAAGAGACTTTGGTTTCCATTTCAATGCTCGAGGGTGTAGGACCTTGAAGAATTACAGAATTAGGTGTCACTGATACACACCACCTCCTCTGCATTACAGGCCGGTATGGAGTGTTGTTGTGAGTCAACTTCTATGGACTGAGACTTCGAGTGTAATGATGCGACACCTTGAAGTAACGCCATATCAAAGAACCACAGAACTGCATAACATGCTCCGTTTCTAACAAAGAGCCAGAAATAGGCTAGAAGTCTGTCTTTACGAGCGGCTCTTCAAAGTTATACATATCGGAATATGTATGCATGTAGATGAGTGCCTCGAAAGCCGAGCTCGTCAACTCATCCCCCATCTACAAGACAATGCCGTAATTTCACCAATCATCCAGCCGGGAACAAGTTGACCTCTTGGCTTCTATTAGTAACTTACAGAAAAAGACAGAGAAGCTCGGCTATACTAGCATCCAGGATGTTCTTTGACGTGTACGGAAGAACTGACTGATAACCCACTGGCCCACCGGGCTTACGAATTCTCCAGCTTACAGAATCCCCAGCAACAGTTTCATAAGGCATGGGATTAGCAAATCTTTCAAGGTACAGTCTTGTACAAGGCAAGAGACTCGCAAAGCCGGTGGAGGATCAAGTGAAAAGAGCAATACACGTGGATAACCGATTGGTCGGTTGTATTACGACAACTGCAGCCCCTGGTCAAAATTTGCGAAACGAGAATGATGAGCTGAGAGATTGAAAAAGCAGTGAGAAGAGGCGAGGATATGCAAATGTGATGAGATAAGAGGAAACCCATACCCGTTGGGCAACCGCTCTTGGCCCGGCTTGGCTCGGTCAGTGCTGCCGGAATGCACTTCCTCACCGAGAATGACAGCGGGATGGGATAGTGAGAGACAAAAGGCCATGACAAGTCATGAAATGGAGCTGAAAAGATAAAAGATGTTTAGTAAAATGACTAGAGCTATGCTTTAGGTAACGGTTTCGAGCGGTTGGCGTCGCAGATTAACAAGATTAGCAAAACGTATCGCGTACTCTCAGGTACAAAAGCACGGATCAGCGAGGAGGAAACACAGACCCGTAATACGTAACTTTTTAGTTAATATCAGGCGAGTTATTGTCTTTTCTCACGCGGCGTTGAAAATCTAGATTGCTGTCAGCAACCGAGACAAATAGTAAGAGACATGTACCCAGCAGAATGGGTAACTCTTTGCTCTCATCTTTCCTGCATCCTGAACACGGACGTCAAATTTTCTGTTTCCCCAAGCCTTTGTCCTCTTAGACCCATGTTGTGGCAAACTTCAGAATGCGGCTAGAAGCATTTTCGAAGGCAAGCCGGTGGAGACAGTTGGACAACGTGCCAGATGGGTCGGGTCTGGGTCTGACATTGATTGATCTTGTTTTCTCTTGGCCGCAATGAATCACGAAAGAGGGACCGCGCCGTTTCACTTTGTGTGAATAATGGATCACTAAGAGTCACGCTTGAAGGTTTTCTTGAATGTTTCTCAATGCGAACAGCCGTGCACGACCCAATCACGCTGGGTCAAACTGGGATAGAGCTTGCTGTTTGCCGGAAGCCGTTGTTGAGGTGCCAGAAGAATTGGACGCCGGAAGCATAAGGAGACGAAATAATGTGATCATCTTATCACAGCTTAATAGTGTCACTTAGGCTGCTTTATTTTGGCAGCCTAAGCATTGGAGGACAATTCTTCTGTCACCCACCCAACCGTCTCTGGGAACCTCTTCGGTAATGGGGAAACGAGCAATCCACTGTATATGACCGGCTGATTGTACAACGTGCACTTTTTACGTACAATCGAAAAGTACGCCCGTCTCGGTGCTATTCTCTCTTTCACTCTTTTCATCGTGTTGTCAGATAGACTAACAGAGGATGTAAGCACGTGTCGGCATTTGCCATCACGAGAAAGAGGGGAAAGTCAACAAAGAATGTTGTGTACCGTAATGCAGCCTGGTCTAGAGGTTGCTGTCGATCTTTTTTTCAATCAATCGTCATCGATATGCTGCATCGTATCGATGCAATATGTGGGATGGATATAAAAAGGTTCGGGTATTATATGTGTCGATCAAGGTGTAAGAAACGCTGGTAAAATCTTGAAAGTTCCCGGTCGGCGAGATCTACGACCAAGTGACCAGGTAAGATGAAATGGATTGCTCAATGCGGCATGATGATGTGGGTGTGATGGATCCATGGAACGACTCTATTGTTTTCTGGAAGCTTTCCCGTGACAGAAGTAACTTCATGATTGCCTGAGGCGTCAAGAATTTGTTCTGGAAAACAGGGGCCGGGGGGGTTTGGTCTGTCTTGTCTTGTCTGTCTGACTGTCTGCATCACATCAGACAGACAGATCTAATTTCTGTAACACGGCGTCAAATTTGTGCTTCAAGCGAACCAACGGCGATAGATCCCTGAGATGGAAGGAGAAATTACATTCTCCTGAATGCAAAGGTCACAACGCCTCTTATTCAAAATAAACTCTGTTCGCATCCTTCAGCAGTCCTCAGCCCAGCCAGAACTAGAGTCAGAGCGAACAGATAGCGAAACGACCCTGGGACTTGAAGTGGGGGGCAGCCCTCTCAGTGTGTAAGACGCGGGCGTTAGGTCGACTTCTCTCCACCAGGGCGAGTTTGGCCACTGGCCTCCGATAGCTTCCAATTGGTTGAAGGGAGGTTAGTGGATGACAGGGGATTGCAAGGGTGCATCTGTTTTGCCAGGGAGTGAGGAAGTCTTTTCTGGTCGGTCGGTCGGTCGGTCGTGGCTGAATGGGAATCGTATTTTGGATCTTGGTATAGTTGGAAGCTAGTCGTTGCTGGCCTATTTCGCTATTGCAAAGCACCGAGCCGATGTTCATGCTATTCTAGATGAAGGAGGTGGTCGGTGTTTAGCAGAATGACCTGCTTTGAACAAGGCGGGACCTGGTGGATTCTCTTAGAGCATGGGCAACCTGGTGTTCCATTCATCTCAGTGGTCTGCATCGAATACTGGACTCTAACTGGTCCGGGGAGGTTCGAGTGGGTGTGCAGTGGACTTTCCATCTTGCTTCTTCCTCGGCTTCCAGAGGTGGGTGACTGGGTGAGTGCTGAGCGCTGACTGGTCAGTGACTTGTCCGGAGGTTCCATTCTGGAAGGCGTGCGCAGGTGTGTCTCCACCATTGCACCTGCCTCAAAATCACCACCCATCTCGTTACAGACAAGACAGAGACAGTACGTTCGTCCATCCCCCAATCCGTAGCGTACGTAAAAGTAACCAACCTGGGAAAGCACGGCTCGCACGCTATATCCGGCCGTACCTATCTAATCCCAACTGCCCGGGCCTGTCAAGAATCCTCTCAAACTTCTCCATTTCTCATCCATACCCGCGTATTGTTATTATTTCTGTTATTAGAAAACATAATATTCTCTTCATTGTATCTATGGTTTCGCTCGATTCTCTCCTCGCCTTAGGTCTAGACTTGTCGTAAACCTTCACCACTCATCGCATTCATCGACCCTCACGAATCCGCACCCCCCGACGGCCAGCGACGCCGAAACTCCGATCCATGATATCGATGTCGCATTTGAACAATACAACTGCTCTCTATTATCTTTGTTAAACTATCGCCAATTAAATCTGAGGCTTTGGAATAGAAGGAATCTTGATATCGGTGTCGATACTGGACCCCAGCCACCTCAAACGCCTATCCCCGTGGACTGGATCAATTGGACACTCAGCTATCGTTTTAGCGAAACACGGTTTGAGGGAAAAGAAGTGAAAGATCTCGAATTGGATATACTTGGGAAGAGTTGGATTAATTATTGATAATCATCGACTCACCGGAATCTTGGTTCCTATGCATTCCTGATCTCAACGGAACAGCGCCCGAAGAGGTGGAGATCAGTATCGCGAAACTCATCTCGACACATTCTCATCCCAAACAACCCATGTCGTCGATTACAGGTATCATCGCTCCCGATATTCCTTCACCATAAACCTCAAAATGCCAGACTACGACGACGACATACTACCCGAGCCTGCGACCGGCTCTCAGCAGGATCGAACTTGGGGCGGCAACCGGGCTTTTCACAACTTCTTTAACGATTTCTCTCATATTCCTGACCCAAATCTTCGCCGCCGTCTTGCCTTGTCTGAGATCGACAAGGTTCCTTTTGGCGCATACCGTAAGTAATGATGCTGAGTTGATACAGCACCGCCCGCTTTACATGTATTCACTGACAATCTATCAGATATCCGTGCTGTTTTAGTAGCCGGTGTTGGTTTCTTCCTAGACTCTTACGATATCTTTGCCATCAATCTTATTACAGTACTCCTTGGAGTTGTTTTCTGGGGAGATCCGAACCCTCAAAACGGTTTCAGCGGTAACGATGGCTACCTTCCTGATCGGGTCAACCAAGCCTTCAAAGCCTCCACCAGTGCTGGAATTGTAGTAGGCATGATTGTCTTTGGATGGCTGGCAGAGTCAGTACCCCTCTAAATTAATCCTTGGATTGGACAACAATGTGCTGACAACTCATCAGTGGTTTTGGTCGACGACGTATGTACGGTGTGGAACTGGCCATCATCATCATGGCTACCCTTTGCTGTGCTCTCATCTCATCGAGCCCTGCTATGGGGTCGACTGGGCTCCTGATCTTTTGGCGCATCATTATGGTAAGCTTTTGGAACCCGTTTTCAGACAGCATTCACTGACTGGAATCCAGGGCATTGGAATCGGTGGCGACTATCCGCTATCCAGTGTTATTACATCTGAGTAAGTTGAGTCTTGTTTGTTGTCAAGAAAGTTTTGTGGCTGGGGTCTAGTTTGCACCAAACCCTCAAAACACTTGTATTGAATGGAGCTGACCGAGATCCCACTAGGTTCGCACCGACAAGGTGGCGCGGCGCTATGGTTGCTGCTGTCTTTTCTATGCAGGGCCTTGGACAAGTTGCGGCCGCTATCGTTGCTCTGATTACTACCGTTGCCTTTAAGGACGCTTTTGTCGGTGCTCTTGACGAAAGTCAATGCGGTTTCGAGTGTCGATTGGCTGCCGACCGAGCATGGAGAATCATTGTTGGAGTAGGCGCGATCCCTGCCTGTGCGGCTCTTTACTACCGCATTACTATTCCCGAAACCCCTCGATACACATTCGACGTTGAACACGACGTTGAGAAAGCCGATGCCGATATCAAAGCATACGTAGCAAGCAAGTCCAAGGGGTCTTTTGATGTTGTTCATCAGGTCAGATCTAAGCGTCAATCTGGACGCGGTCTCAACGTACCTCGTGCGTCTTGGTCTGATCTTCTTGCCTTCTTCCGCCAATGGACCAACTTCAAGATGCTTCTTGGCACAACGCTCTCTTGGTTCTTCTTGGTAAGTTCTCTTGGAAAACTTGTCTCCGCTCTAGCTAACCTTCCTGAAGGATCTCGCGTTCTACGGCCTCGGACTAAATAATACCTTTGTCCTCCATGCAGTTGGCTATGGCTCGGGCAACAACCTTTTCGACAAACTTCACAACCAAGCGGTGGGAATGATCATCTTGACTTGTGCTGGCTCACTCCCTGGCTACTGGATGGCGATTCTCACCGTTGACACATTCGGCCGCAAGCCATTGCAAGTCGTTGGTTTCCTTTTGCTCACCATTCTTTTCTGCATTCTTGGTTTTGCGTACAACAACCTAAGCCAAGGAGGCTTGCTCGCATTATACATTATCGGCCAGTTCCTCTTCAACGCTGGCCCGAATACGACTACGTTTATCGTTCCCGGCGAATGTTTCCCAACTCGCTATCGCTCTACTGGACATGGAATTAGCGCTGCTATGGGCAAGATCGGTGCCATCGTCGCTCAAGTTATCAGCATCCCTCTGGTGCGTCAAGGAGCCGCGGAGGACTGCAAGGATACCGAGTGCACACCTAACCTCGACCGTCTGCTTCAACTCTTTGCTCTTTTCATGCTATTCGGCACTTTTACCTCGCTGTTGATCCCTGAGACCAAGGGCATGACTTTGGAGGAGCTTTCTGGCGAGCCTCGAACGAGCTATAACTCAGGATGCAATGGCAGTATAAGTCTTGGATCACCTAAACTCAGGGCATGGAATCCTTTCCATGGTGGTCAGCCTGCAGGATTTTCGTATCCCAGGTCTAGAATGGGCCAGTTCCGAAAGAGTGACCGCGTTGGCATCATGACATCGCCCGAGCTCATGGCGGAAACATCTCGATTGCGAAAGCCCCGTCTCTGGAGGAGACACCGCAAGGCCAAATCGAGCAGTGGTACAGATATTGCCCTCAGTACTCGAAGCTCGGGCACGGTAGAGGACGACATCTTCCCAGCAGGGGCACCTGCACCTGCTACAGCAAGTAGTCCTCCTCCGCCTCCACCACCAAGCTGGGGAGCTGGATGGGGGCGAATAGATCGAGGAGGGCCGCCTCCACTGTTGAACTCGGTTCAGCTGCAGGATGTTGGCAGTCTTCTAAAATGATGTTCTGAAAGGACAAAAACGGTGTTGGTCATACATGATTGGCATATTACAGGCGTTGGTGGATTAATGAAATTTAGACTATGATACCTTAGATGTTTGATTTAGGAAATATGTCGCATTTAACGTCGGCAGTAGGAGACTTGCAAGCAGAAATGCCTGCAACTTGTACGAATGAATAACGAATAAAGAATCTCCAGACAATATTTGCACTCCAGACCAAACTCGACTGAGTGATATGTTCATACTAATGTAAATCTTCATGGGATCTAAGTTGAAAACATGCCCTGCATTGATAACTGAATTCATTCTTGGTAGCCGTCTAGCCCATGACTTGCAAATTCCGACATTCATATTCATCAAACAAAAGAGAAAGAGGAATTATCATACATCATCAATCAACCACAGCCTATTCCTTCAGAAGAACGAGAAGCAAACTGTGTACAAACCATCGTCCACTAATCTCAACCGCGAAGAACCTTGAGGCCTTGCTTCATCTTGGAGATATCGTTGGTTAGCTTCTCACGACGATCCTTGCTAAGTGTATCCTCGCCTGCGATGGTGTCAAGCTGGTCTGCAGTCATATGGATGACCACGTCTTGAGAGAAGACAGAAAGGGGACCGTCAGGGGCATGTAGGAGGAAATGGTCAATGACCTGTTGACAAACCACATCAACAAAGCGACCACGTGCGTTCTGATAGAAGGTGAAGAGAACGTCGTGGATAGCTTGTCGGGTACTGATGAGGCTATCCTTTTTCCCCATGCGTCTTTCCACAAGGTTGCGAGCCTCTTGCGCCAATACGTCGACGATAGTCTGGCCACCACTAACGAGGTCGGTGATTTTGTTACCGACTTCTTGGCCCAGACCTTCCGCTTCAGCGAACTTGAGTTTGTTGAGGCACTCGTTAAAGTTAGGGTCGTAAGTGATGCTTTTGCCTTCAAACTCAACCTTCAACAGGAATTCCGCGTGGTCCACAGCTCGACGGTATCGCTTCTGCAGATCGTCGAGCAGGAATGCCCACAGTTCGGTCCGGATATCTTCATCGGGGCAGCATTTCTCGAGAACGGTGCGGATGAAATGGTGTACAATGAGAATGGCATTGGAGACGTGTGCCTGGGCTAAAGGGCGCCATTTCTTGGACTGCTCCTTAAACGTGGTGGGCAACATTTCACCACTGAACTAGACGATGTTAGCTCTAGTGTCTGTATGAGTTAAGGTGCCGAAGGAAACTTACCGTTCCGAGTTCATAACCTCGCGAGGTCAAATACTCATGTTCAACATAGGTCAGGATATCCTCTCTTGAAGGCAGGGGACAGTTATATGGCTCGTAGAGAATCCCATCCTCCAACTCGTCTTCACCCAATAACGGGACTTCGAATGATGCATCTTTGTACAGCTCTTCTCGCGTACCTTCATACTCATTCTCATAGTCCCCTTCTTCGTCTTCATCAAGGGCTCTCTTTACTTCCAGGCTGTCGTGAGTTTGTTGGTCAGTGTCATGAAAGTATCGCGAATGTCCTCTTTCATAGAGAATCTTTCCAAAACCCTCGTTGATCTCTCGAATGCGAGTGATCAGCTTGAGCTCCTCGTTCTCAAAGATCTCGTGTCTTGTGTAGTAAGCGTCAAGACCGTAATTCTTAATCTGGGTGAACTGTGCAGCAAGGTTGCCGAGGTAGATGCGCTGTTGAGCCTCAGTACTGCGCGACTGTCCCATGTCGTTAAGGAGAGCCTCATATTCCTTCTTCTTTACTGCAAGCTCGCTGCGGACTTTAGGAAACTCGCTCTTGGTACGGTCTGCGAGAAGTTGTGCGAGACGGATCCTGAGTGCACGAATGCCAACGCGGTCTTTTGGAAGTTTCGTCCAAGGAGCTTGGGCGAAAAAGTTCTTCTCTTGGAGATCGCGCTCCTCTGGGCTAGAAGAGGTATCGTCTGCGCCTCGATTCTTGACGACACAGTAGCCAAGCTGGAGGTCCCGACGCTTTCCAAGGACAAGGTCGACGACAACCCCCTTGGTCGCTTCTTCGACGGCAAGATCGGGCTTGGTGAGAACGCCAAGTGTTCTCTTACCCTCAGGATCGGCCTCCTTGGCGTATGTCAAGATCTTCTGGTTGGCAATATCGCCGTTACACGGGACAACAGCCAGAATGATGGTTCGAGACTCGTTGATGTATCTCTTGACCATGCCTTTGACGAGTTCAATGTCGGCCTTGGTTGTCATTCCCGGTGTTTCGTTCTCAAACATGCCAGGGACGTCAATGACAGTCAAGTGATCCTCATTAGGGCCACTGATCTCGACACGGAGAACATCGCGACTGAATGCTGAACCGATTGTGTTTCCGTTGTGGTCTGTTTCGATGCCCATGACTTTAGCAGCCTTTTGTACTGAGTCAGTAACGAAAGACGCATCGGATAAAGGAAACTTACATCTTTGAAGATCTGGCCAAATTCCTTTGCGTCGAGGCTTTTAACAGTACGACGAAAGGACTTAGCCTCTTCCTGATTGGCGTCAACGGCATGGATAGAGATGACAATACTTGGGATCTCCTCCCGACGGCAGATGATCTCTGTGGCATGACGGGTACAAAGGGTCACATCCCTAGGGAAGTGGAAGCCAGTGAGGGATTCGAGGACACTCGACTTTCCCGCGCTCTGATCGCCAACCACAACCATCTATAAAAATAGTCAGACATTGTTATGTGTGCCGGGAGGGAGTATAGGCGCTTACCTGAGGAAGGGGAACCATATCAGAGATACCAAGCTCTCGAAGCTTGTCCATCTTATCGAGAAGGGTTCGGCTGGCGAGACCCTCGCCCGAGCTATCTCTCTTGGCCGTCATCTCTGCAACTGGAGTCTCGGCAATAAGCTGTGATTTCTTGTAGACTTTTTTCCTTCTAGTTTCTGTCTTTATCCATAAAAGTGCTAGTTGTGAAGTTCCGGCTTGCTGTATGCACAATAGGCTGTATCGAGTCTGCTGTGATGAGAGAGGAAGGAAGCATTCGGAGGAGGAGATAGACTTGTTACTTATATATGAAGTCAATTCACTTGAGGCCTAGACGAAGTGGACTAAGTAAGGTGGCTCATGAGTAAACATGGGCTGGAGATGGTTTGGCGGTTACTTGCTTGCTGCTGGAGGCCCATCACCAACTCCGTTGCCTCACGAAGTAGTGGAGATTAACGCAACTCCTTTAAGCCTATTTGATAGATCGTAATGTACTAGCTGGAAGGCTGTAACAGACCGCATTTTTCTACTTTTACTCAAATGTAGCTACCCGGCTGAGCAGATGCATGGGTACTAGGTTGCAGGAGAAATGTGCTTTCAGGCTTAGAGGATCAGAAATACATAGGAAAAGAGACAGTTTAAACCTGCATAGAGTAACCCAGTTATTGTATCTCTGACGCTCTCAGCGGTCAAGTCTTCATTACAGTGCCTTGACGTGGATGTAGGAACCAGCATGATTTACCCCAACCAAGGTTGAATTGGGAGGCCCACCACCGGAGATACAAGCAAGCAGCCACGCAAAGACCAGAAGTTTCTATAATGATGAGCGATTCAACAAATCAGAAGTCGATAGATCAATTGCAACTACGACTGGTACATGCAAGGCGCAGTCTGGCCGGGCCGTTGCGTTTCAGACCCCCCTGCAACAAGGCAACCGACATCACCAACATGAAGAGGCAACTAGAACGACGAAGCCAACATGGGAGGTAACCAGAAAAACACAACTCGATAGGAGTCAAGACAGAGATTAACATAATCATTCAATTGACTTCATGCTTGGGTATCTCGCTAAAACAAACGCCAAATCCTCTCCCTTTTTCCTTTCCATACTATATAGGGTATCCATCAATACTACACTGGGTATCCAAATCACCACAAAGAAACAATTTCCGTAACAGGCATACCGCAGGCAGAAACAAGGTCCTGCCTCTTCATATACCAGGCCTCAAGCAAAGCCATCTCCACAGGTGTCTGGTCCAACGCGTCGCGTGGGGATGAAGGCTGCAAGGCTGACTCGAGAGCATGCACGAAGCGCTCGGATAGTGGGTTGTTTGTATTTGTGTTGGTGTACTGCTTTGCTGTGGCGAGGCAGCGTCTTGCTTCGTCGGTTATGAGGACGGGGTTGTTGATTGTTTCTCTGAAGAGAGGGTGTTGAACCAGGACGGTGAGAGTCATGCCGATTATGCTAAGAGCTAGATTGGAGTTAGTAGGAGTAACTCAATGGCATTGCTGTGGACTTACCAATAGTAGAGTGGCTCTCAGGGGGTCCGTCAAAGGTGATCAGCCTCTTTTCGCGTGCCATAATATCCTCCAATTCGACACTTGCAGCGTAGCAAGACTCGAACAATCCTGCGAGCATGGACTTTGCGATAAGGGAAGCTGGTTGAGTTGCATTTCTGCTGATGAGCTTCATGATAGCTGCCCGTGGGATCAATGCCTTAGCTTCAAGATATCTAGTTCATGTTAGAGCCGTTGTGTATATGGAAAAGGGGAAATATACCTCATGCGTAGTAGAGTAGCCTGGCGGCGAAAGACTGCTTCGGGTTGTGTGCAGGGAAACTTCACATGAAGGTGCTCAGGCAAAGCAGCATGCCATTCCTCTAACTCACAATCGAGCTTGAGTGCAGTGGATAGGATGTCTGTAATGGCCTCTTTGGTCTTGCAGGTTGAGCTGAAGTAGGCATCGTGAATAGGCTGCAGAACGTTGTCCGCTAGTCTCAGAGTTTGGCTGAAGAAAGACAATTTTGAAGGGGTATCGCAAGGCTGTGTCCTGTTAATGTTATTGGCATAAACCTCAAGATATTCGTCGTCAATTTCCTGGGGCAAAGTGCCAAATGTTGGGTTTTGGCTTTCGGAAGAGTTTTGCATTCTAACGAGTAGAGCACAAGCACACCATGTCCTTCTTCGCTCCTCAATTTCCGCCTGCGCCTTTCCTGGTAGATCAACATGAAGCATAAGACCCTCTGCAAGTCGATAAGCCATTCCTGTCATCATCCAACTATCCTGAGCTGCACCCGCCCGTCGTAAGAACCGAGTGTGAACAACCAATGCCTGCACTACAGGAAGAGAAGCTACGGATAAGAGGTCGACGAGAAGCAGCGTCTTGGCTTGCTGGTGGAATTCGTAGGCGTGGGTTAGATGGGACTCGTTCGATTCGGTGGTTGCAGATTTGGCTAGCTGACCGATTGCCAGCATTCCGAGTAGGAGGGAGTAGGTGGCAGCGAGTTCGGTTGCTTCTTCGAGCGGAATATCGCGACGATAGCGGGAGTTTGCTACAGCGATAAGGCGATGGTAGCGTTGGTAGAAAGATGGACGGTGGACAATAGGCATCGTGATCCAGTCAATGTTGAAGTACTCGGCTAGTAGCTCGTCCATCATGTCTGTTGGAGGAAGGGTAATTTTCTGGAGCATCAAAGCAGCCTTAACGTTGGAAGAGTAAGAACCGAAAGACGAAGGCTTCACTGGAGCGGCATCTTCAAGATCGTCGGTCAAAGGCGGGCTAGCACCCATGGGATGGTGCGGGCGGGAGTAATAGCTTGCTGGTTCATGGACCATGGGCAGCGAACCAGCTCTGATAGGGAAACTGGGTAGAGGATAGGCAGAATCGGCATGAATTGGTGGGAAAGCATGATCAGAAGGTCTCTGTGGTCGTGTCATGCGCTCTGATGCCACGCTGGGAGATGTAGAGTGTTTCCTCCATTCGTCATGTGCAGGCGTAGTGGCGGCGAAAGCATCGTGGCCATGAGCAACAATCTCCTGCGATTTATGAGTAAATGGACTACAAGTGAAAGACATGAGCAAGGTACTTGGCATAAAAAGACTTACCAATTGCCTTTCCTTTTCTTCAAGTTCTTGAACCCGTTTCTGGAGGGCGCGGATATAGCTATTACAGAGTCAATCTCTATCTACATGGTTGAGTTCTTTGAAGTTACTCACCTGCGCGACGAAGCGATAGACCCTTCGTGCTCAATCTCGGGGTAAACGCATTGTTCCGCACAAAGACCTCGCCTAGAACACGAATCGCAAACAGGGCGAGCGCCGTCGCACCGGATTTTACGATCGCGACATTGTCGACAGGCGAGGGATCTCGCTTTTCCAGGTCTTGCGGAAGCCTGTCGGCGCGTCGCAGTCACAGAGGCCGAGGGTCCGGACGCGGGAGGAGAAGACTTTGTCCGTGTCATGCTCTTGAGATACAGAAAATATACGATCAAAGTATTCACAGAAAGACTGAACAGGTCGTTCAGCAGATAGAGGTAGGAGTGGTCAGGTCAGGTCAAATTTTGAACGCTCTCTCTATCTTTGAGTCAGGTCGGCTTTTCCCCCCCTTGACTTGGGCTTGACCTTACGAGGCATGTCCCGCGGGTTGGTCTAAGACGGCCACCGGGGTGGCCATTTTGTGCGGTTGTCGGTAGTTGTTGTGTGGTTTAAGAGTGTTCAAGTGGAGATTTTCTGGTGAACGGGTATCGGGCCATCGGGGAATTGAAGAAGGAGCAACAGCACAGATGGACACGTGATCAATGACGATTGATGACACTGATAGGAATGGAAGGAGCAGCAATTCAAATAATATCTTCTATTGCTTACAAGTGATATGCTTCCAAGATGCACCCCAGATCAGGGTCTTGAAGTTGGTTTAGTGTTGCAAAACCCTCCACTACCTACGTACTGTACATGAATTACAGCGGGCACCTTGACTTTTATGGATACTCTGCTCGTGACAGTTCGGCCGTCGGTCATCGGCTACATTCATTGGCGTTGCTAGTGACCGGCTCCATCAAGGGCCTCAACAACTCCCCGACCTCCCCGATGGCCCCGACATCCAGCACAAGGGTCTAGTGATTACGTACTGAAAGCTCAAAGCTACTGATTGTTTGAAATTTTATGAGTTGTTCAATATTATGATCATGTCTGACATAATTGATGATCTCAGAAGATTTAAAATTCCACAAATCATATGCTCTCAAAACTCCCCGTGGTTCTACACGCGACACACTGTAAAGTAAAGCACTGGAAAATCTCGGCCCATCGCCCGGCCTCTTTCATCCTCCGACTTCCGCCCACTAAATTAATCGACGATTTAGAGACCGAGCTCCCCGTGACCAAGACCCAGACCCGGTTCCAGACCCAGTGACGTGACGCCAGAAAAATCTTGATGTAACTCTCATTCCCGTCCTTCGTCCGGCGTATCAACATCTTTTTACATGTCACCCGTTTTCCTCCATACGGCAGGTGGAGTAGACACCACATGCAGTCGGATCCGAAAATGGACTTTCAAAAAATGGCAGTAATTACCTAAGTAAGTATCGTGATTCTTATGACCTGGATCGTGATACTTGATATCTATTGGCTTGGTCATATAGAGTCATAGAACAAAAAGGGCGTAAGGAAGTGTTGTTCTGATGTCGTGATGGCTTCACTTTGAGTTATGCCAGCTAAGAACTTAGTCGCAATATTTCGTCAATATTACATAGCAAATAAGGATATTCTGCTGGAATTTCACTTATCTTCTTTCTTTTCTAGTTCATGAACGTTATTTAAACCTCCAAGAGTACACGTGCCAAGGTAGTAGTGGATTATATCAAAGAAAGATAGCCTTGGTCCTATGGGTATGTGTTTGGTAAGCCAGTGAGTATCTTATCACTATCTAAGTTTGAAGGCTTGTCCTATAGACTATTGCTGTATCCAGTCTGGAATCGCAATTTCAGAAAAGGCTTGCTCTATGGGTTACTATAAATGTATCAAAACTCTATCACGTACAAACTTCAAAGACAACGTACGATGGAAACTTCCAATACAGCTTTCCTTTCCATTCAACTTTGCACGAACCCTTTTTTTTTTCTCTTCCTCTCTTCCTTTCTATCACCATCAACAAACAGCACTCATCATGAAGAACCAGCCTAAAATTCCAGTCCTGCCCAAGCCAAAGAAACCAGGTCTTTTGCTCCGCCTTTTCAAGCCAGCCTACCGACGCCTTTACTCTCCCTCAGACATCAACCTCAATGGCGCATCAGCTCTCGTCACTGGCACAACCAGCGGCGTAGGTCTACAGACATGTCTGTCCCTCCTCTCTCACGGCGTGTCCCAGCTCATCATGAGCGCACGAACACAAAAGAAAGGTGAAGATGTAGCTGCCCATCTTCGAATTCTATATCCTCGGGCTGATACCCAGGTCTGGGAGCTGGAAATGGAGTCGTATGACTCTGTTATTGCTTTTGCTGAACGTGCGCTCAAGGACCTAAAGCGGCTTGATATGGTCATTCTCAACGCCGGCACTTTGCAAGCTGATGCATATAAAGCAGCTTACACAGAGCACGAGATAATGTTCCAGGTTAACTACCTCTCCACAGCTCTTCTCGCCAGACTTTTCGTCCCCGTGCTCCGGGAGCGTTCTCCAAAGGGGACCCCTGGACGGTTGACCGTCGTCAGTACGAGCATTGCTTTACCCCACGCCGAACTTCGATACGACCCACCAACATGGGAGTCTATGGACAGCCTCGTCCGACTACAAAAAACGAAAGACAGCACCCTCGAATTCTGGCGAAATCGGTTCATAATCCCTAGAAGCCTTCTGCATATCGTTCTGTACGACCTCTCCCGTAGTGTCAGCCCTAACGAAGTCATCGTCAATGCCGTTTGCGAATGGTCCGTCAAAGATACTCAGCTCTATACCGAGATAGAGCATATGCCATGTCTTCATTTTGCGACTAGGGTTGCGAGCGCTCTTGTAGGCAGGTCTCTCGAGCAAGCTGCAGAAGGGTACATCTATGCAGTGGCTGTAGAGGGCAAGAAGTCCCACGGCGAAGCTATTGCAAACTTCAGAATACAAAAGAGGTAACTATTATATACATCGTCTCTGTCCGGTATGCAGATATTAACTATAAGCTAGGAAGTATGACGAAAGACCTCGCAAGTGGCGGATATTCGAAGAAGATCTCTTGGACCGGACTGGAAGAGAGTTCCGCCAGCTCTTTGCAGGCAAGTCGACTATAGGAAGCAGGCTATACAAAGCTATGGAATCGGGATGCACCATTGATGAATCCATTGGGTAATACCCTCAGTAGTAACTGATATTGTATGTCGGCTCGGGATCTTGGATTGCCGATATATAGATAGAGAACTTACCCAATAAATCTCACTGTTTCAGACATGAAACTGCTGTGCCACCCACGAATGTCATACTCACCTATCCAGATGCCCTTTTCACACAAAATCAGATACCAATATTCATGAGGTATTATCTCGTGTGACAATAGTTGGCAAGAATGCATTATAAGACCAACAAAAAGGGAATAAGGTTTCACTGTCGTCGCTGCCCACCTGGTGGTAACCCCAACTCATGCTTGAATGCGACCTGAGATAACGACCAGGATCAAGGTCCTTGACGGTGAGCTTTGTGGAACTCCAGGGTCCAATATGCTGGATCGTCTTAAAAACTATATATATGGGGTATAACCTAGTCGTTTTAATATATTTGAGCCTATGTAGCTTCTCGTGTCTTGGATTCAGTCGGACAAGCCGGGATACCGGCAATGTCATATTTCCAGAGTTCTACGACTTACCGATTATCCCACATCCCATCTGGGCTTACAAATCGCTATCGACTTCAAGGAAAGTGGTGAAAATTGGAGGCCGAGGTAGGCAGGCTATACCAACCGATAGTTGTAATGTCACACCTGTACAATTACTTAATTACATTTAAGACCATGTCTAGAGGTTTGATCATTTCCCCTTAGGCTCAAGAATGATACCCAAACAACAGTGAGCTGTGAAGGTTAAGTTAGTGTCAAGCTTCTGTTTAGTTGACCAACAGGTCAAGGTCAAGCAGGTTCCTCAGACAGGTCTGCGGGAACAGCTGCCATTTTTGTATCAATCCTTTAAAGAAAGTCGAAAATATGGCCGACATTTGCTTAGTAGAGAAGTGCTTAAAGTGTGTTCTACTGACTGTATTCCACTCAGGTAGTCTCTGCTAAGACATGATGGGCAGGCAATTGATGACATCGCCGAGAACATGACATGCGCTTGTTGGGACGACTGAGTCAAGATAAGGTCATGCCCAATTAGGCATATCAGTAACATTCTCTTGATGTGACAGCTGATAGAGCAGAAATAGCAACATGACAGGCTGTATGTTCTGCCAAGCGAAATACTTGGCGTTGACCTTGGCGCAGACTTGGTCAGTCTTACTTGCTTTGCCAATGCTCGTATAGTCTAAGCTATAGATTAGTCTACATATCGAGGCCCGAGACATCTTCAAGTCATATTTGACATTTATAAAAGACATTCTGTAGTTGTCTCGGTTAGCCCTGAGACCATCCTCGTGGCGACGGGGTTGGCATCAAAAGGCACGAGTCATTCACTCCATAGTAGCATCGAATATAGCAGGGTCCGTGTAAGTCAATGGACCTATACGATGTAACACTTATAAGCACTAACAACTGACAGATAACGATGTTGGAAAAGAGAATTTAGTATTGTGACAATAGGAATGAGGTCGTGTATTAAGTTTAGGTAGTGTATTAAGTTTAGGTAGTGTATAGTAAAGTATAGTATAAGGCATGTCTATTATCTATGTGCAAGCCATACAAAGGAAGTATTGGTAATACAAAATGCTTTCAGAAAAGACAAACAAATCCAATGATTCTTAGGCTCATTAAATAGATATCATGTCGTGTCGTGGTCAGAGACGCAGACTCAGACGCTTAAGCCTTGGTATGGCGGCGGAAGCGAGAGTGCTCAACGTAGTTGGCGAGAGCGCGCTCAGTAACCTCCTTCTCCTCAGCGGCGTCAATCTCCTCGAGGTCACGCTTGGTGCGCTTGGTGGTCTTGTACCAGTTGGCAGAAGGGTCGCCGAGGCACTGGCCGACAGTGACGGCTGAACGTTGTTAGTATATGGTTCATGTGAGAGGTAGAGGATAGTAACTTACGGATACGGGTGCTGCGGGAGACAGCGTCGAGGACCTTGGGCATGAGGTTGCGGACAGTGTTGACGTGGACGTCGTGGAAGAGAGAGATGGAACCACCGGCAGTAATACCCTTCTTAAAGAGATTGAGAGCGGTGTTGGTCTCAGCAGGAGTGTTGTACTCCCAGTCAAGGGAGTCAACATCGGCACCGATGACATGGTAGCCAAGGGTCTTCATGACGGAGAGGGTGTTGGAGTTGTAGCTGAAGTAGGGAGGTCGCATGTAGGTAGGGTACTTTCCGACGATCTTGAGGAAGTCAGCCTCGAGACGGGTCATCTGAGTGCGAGCCTCAGCGTTGGTGACGGTAGCGAGGTCAGGGTGGCTGTAACTGTGAGGTTGTTAGCATATTGAAGACGCAGATAAGAAAAGAGGAGACATACGTGTGGGAGCCAAGCTGGTGACCCTCGGCGAGGACTCGCTTAACGGTGGCAGCGTAGTCGTTGATGTTGCCCCAGTTCTGGCCGTTCATGAAGAAGGTAGCCTTGTAGCCGTACTTCTTGAGCTGGTCAAGGAGCTCGTTGGTGTACTCGAAAGGACCATCGTCGAAAGTGAGGGCAATGTTCCTGTCGACAGTGCACTTCTTGATCTCGACACCGACAGGGACTGCGGCGGCAGCAGCCTGGATGAGGCCAGCGTAGGTGGCAAGCTTGAGAAGAGAGAACTGCATCTTGAAGATATAGTATAGGGTCTTGGGGATGAGATAGGAAGATTGGTAGAGACGATAAACGACAGTAATGAGGCTAGGATAGCTTCGAAACGAATGTAATTGTTTAGAGAAACAAAAAACGAGTGAATGAATAGCTGGGCTGTTGAACCTGCAGAAAAAAAGACTCTAGAAGGGCGGGAAGAGGCTTCTCATATATACTTATCTCGGCCTGGCTGGAAGAGACCCGGACTTCGAGGCCTGCTCTTCAGAGCTTCACTGTATAGGTACGGTAGGTTCGGACTGCTCAATGGACCCGACAGCTGAATCACGTTCACCTTCAGTAACTGCAACTGCTGCAGCCGCAGCTGGGAACCGGGAGTGGCTGTCTTGAAGGTAGCAGGGTATCCCTACCGTTCAACGTACGAGGCCTGTCCTAGAGAAGTCTGTTAAGACTGCGGTTCTTGGGTAGGAGAATATCTTTTACCGGGGGGTATTCAATACTGCAGATTTTAGACCGGGGTCCGGAGGTGACGCTACGGACAGACGGGGAGACTCGAAAGTCGAGGATTGGGATTCAACTGGATGGATGGCAGCGGTAGACTCGAGTTCGCGAATCTTGGCAGTGTCAAGGCCCAGGGGTGGCTTGCATATAAATGGATATATCAATCCATTTTTAACTGATAGAAACATGCCCTTGCCCGTCATCTTGTCTTGTCTCTGCTGCACTCGGGATCCCATGGTGCGTATCCCATCCCATGGTTCGTTCAAGTCCCATGCTTCCCTCCCATGTTCACGCTCATCTATCCATACCCTTGCATCTCATCCTCTTCTCACAGCCTAGACCTTGTCCCCTGTACCTTGTCTATGGGTCTGTGGCGTTATCTAGGCGGGACGATCCAATGCTCCTACAACCGTCTCTGTAGGTGCAGCCCGCTGCAGGTGGTCTATGTCTCAGGTAGATATCACAGCATGATAGTGAGTGATATCTTTTGATGGAAGCGTGTTGCTCTTCTCGTGAGTTATCGTGAAGCATATGCTGTAATTGCAGAGTAGCATTGATCACAAGATATTTGCCTCAAAAAAACTGTCTTGCATATTCTGTGTCTCTGCTCAGCTACAGAGGGTTACAGTGGAAGGCCAGGGTCTGGCGGGCGGGTATTAGTGCAGTTCGTCAGATGTCCAGTCCGCGCGGGGCCTCTGGATGGGTGACTCTGACTCCTATGAGTGAGTCCTGTCTCTTAAACGCTGAACCTGACTAGTCACACTAAGCCTAATTCAAGGTTATCTTAACGTTAGTTAACCTTATTCGCGATTACCGATCATGGCTTGTCTCACGAGGTTCAGCATTGGGTGTCCTGGTCCAGGCCCAACGAATGCCCTGAAACCTACCACCCAAGTCGGAGAATAGCCCCTCGAATGGAATTGCACCGTCTATTCTCAGCATCCCTTTTTAGGCAGCGGCCGGTTTTTTTACTTTTGGTTCATGATCTGTCAGTAATAGGGGACGGTCGCATCGGCAAATGCTACCATCTATCAGGCACGAGAGGCACAGTTCAAACTTCAGGGCTGAGCAGACATTAAGACATGTATTATAGGGGAGTCTCGGTTCGCTCATAAGCAATCTGAGGTAACCAACGTACGACGCCAAGATAAAGAAAAGAAATGTCTTGGATCGCATCAACAAATTTTACTGATTACAGCACATATCATGTCTTAATGGTTACCTCTATCAATTTCAGCTTGCAGCTATTGCTTACTGTATCATGCATGCATGCTACAGCAAATCACACTTCCTTTGACGTATGCTAATCTAACCTCAACACCATCAGTTATCAAGTTTATACGAGAAAGATCTACATACAGCAGAGTGCAGAGTGCAGAGTGCAGAGTGCAGAGTACAGAGTGCAGCCTAGCCTACAGTACCCGTACCCGGGCGAATAACTAACCTGATGTTGAGTACCGATAAAGATGCCGATGATTATTGGATATTTACTCCAAACAAGCTTAATTTATTAGTTAAACGCTTACAGGACCTCTTTTATTCAGCAATCGATCCGTGCGGCGACCCCGTCCCAGTAAAGAAACCCACTCACTGTCTGTACTAATCTCTTGGTCTCCGTCTTGGTCTCGACCAGAGGATTTCTCGTCTAGCCGCCCCTGAACTTCGCGTCGATTGCCGAACTCATCCATCTCCACTGAATGGAGACTAACGTTGGAACGTAACGTCGCAAGTAGAGACAGAGAGAAGAGAAAAAAGGAAAAATTAATCCATGTACAAAGACGAAGAAGAAGAAAAAAAAAACGAAAAGTGGTAACCAAGACGGAGATCGTAAGCTCCGATGTGTTATCCCCTTTCTACCCCCGTTTCAAAGACCTAAAAATGGATATCTCTACTCAGTAAGAGCCTCTTCAGCTCAATCTCGCAAGTTTGGATCTGCAAGGCTGACCACAAAAATATGATGTGATATGCGCCAAGTTGTTCCAGTATCCATAATAAGGGAGAAAAACAAATGCACGCAGCACTCATCACAACAGTTGCATCTCGTTTAATACTCGCCTGACCTAAGCCGAGTGCCAAGAGCGAAAAACACCAGGAAGTTAATGAGCAGTGACGATACTAAAGCATGTCAATCCTTCAAATACGAGCTGTACAAAGACGTCACCGCCGACAAAGGCCGCTTTTATGCAAACTAACACCAGAAAACACACAAACACCTCCAGGCCAGGGATGAGGATGAGAAATCCATCGTGAAATTCCCCAGACGATATCAAACATTCAATTATACTCCAGGGGCACTGGCTACTCCGCATCTGGCACGATATCCCGACACTAAAAGGGGTCATCTCTTCGGGGGTAATCAATGTCGGCCCTTCTCATTGGAGTATTTTGGAGCCTCAACGTTTCCCATATTACAACCTGGGTTGGTATATTCACCGTACTGGCGGATATACGATCCCTTGTTTCACGGACTTTAGCACGAGGTTTAAAAAAAAGTTAAAAGAGTTAAAAAAGAGCGAAATATTTATGCTTATTTATGCAAGGATGGAGATCCTTGGGGTGAAAAGAATACGGATACAGTGAGTCAGTTTTTAGTAAGTAATTGAGGAAGCAAGCAAGCAATGCAGTCAACGCCCAGATCATCAATCAGTTAAACTCCCCTCGTAAAGATCCCTCTGAAAACAGGAAATCCCATCAAAAATCTCTCGGCGACGCTTAGAAGAAGGAGGGTATCGGTATCAGTGAGACAAAACAGTGCTAAGGTGAGATCGTAGATGGCAGCTGGTTTCGCATCACAGGTCATCATCCCAGTTACCTTCCACTTCTATCGTCGTGCCCAACGCTTCTCTACCCTGACGAATCATATCCTGTAGTTGCTTATTGAACGCGTTGATCCGCACGTCTGCATCTCGTTCTTCCATCTTACGGCGTGCTGCGAGATGCTTGGCTTCTGCAGTCAGACGTGGACTTGCTTCGGCGGATCCACGTCCTGATGCTACTGAGGCATTACTGTTCGAGCGGCGATGCGACGACACCTTGGTTATCGGCGATGGTGCAGCTGTGGCTCGACGACGGCTGGGCTGAGGAATCTTGCTTGGAGTTGACTCCCGAGGGGAGCCGAAGGAGGGGAATGACGCGAAAGAAGCGGTCGATGCTGCGCGAGGTGAAGGGGCGGAAGGGGAGGGAGCGATAGACAAACGGCTCGATGGTCGGTTGGTAGTGGATCGTCGCTGACCAGGAGTAGAGGCGGATGAGAATCGCGAAGATGGAGTAGCGCTGATGCGTCGGCCTGTTGCCATGGAGGGGCCCGAGTTTCGGTTTCGAGGGGTCGAATGATAAGATGGACGTCGCAGTTGAGGCTTGGGTGAAGGCTCTGGCTCAGCTGGTTTCTCATCACTCACCATAACCCAATTCCTGCCAAGTTCATCTCTATTATCAGTGTGTCTTCGTTTGGGGGCTGGTGCTGTGGGTGTCGATGCACCACTGTTCATCTCATGGTCGGCATTATCGGTTTGCTGGTTTTGGTTGAAGTAATCTTCCTGCTGCGGAGGAGGAGGAAATCGTCCAGGTAGGTGATGACTTTCGAATAGTGTCTGATCCAATTCTTCCACCCTGCCAGAATTCATCGTATAGGCCTTGCCACCTCCGGCCTGGAATCCTCGAAATGAACCAGTTTTGCAAAACTCCCATACACGGCCGACAACACCACCAATAGTCGAGAATGCGAAGCTACCCCATCCCTGCGAAGGCATCGGTTGAGGAGGGAGACTGAAGAGCTGCGTCGGGCCAGCGTTATTGAAATCAATCTCCTGTTGCGACCGCTGAGATCCAAGGGCTCTACGATAGTCCGAATCGGAGTAAACACTGTCATCTAGCATGCCGCTTCCAAAAGGGCCGCCGCTTGGTGTATCGAGCTGTCCAGCGAGTTGATAACGCATGTCGTCATTTCTAATCTGAGCAAGGGGCGTTCCAAAGTAACTGTGCCTATCGACGTCATCATGTATGTGAATGTCTTGCGATCGTGACATGTCATGACAAGGTCGCTTGCGCTTCCCAGCTTGCCCTTCGGGTGTCGCAGCGCTTCGTGGGGAAGCGTAACCGTAGCTGGTGCTCGAGCTTGGGGACATGGGTGGACGGAATAAGCCTGGATGAACGCCCTCTCGATTGAAGCCGCCGCCGGGCATATGGAAATGCGAAGGGATAGTCATCGTGTCTAAATGAATGATAGGAATGCGAAAAGCGGAGGTCAAGAGCGTGCGGGTCGCTCGCCGATAGTCGGACGATAGAATAACCTTTCGTTCTAATCGCAGAGAAGCTATTAACGATAGGCCAAGCTTAAAAGCAGCCGAGACACATTTCAGGGTCACTGCTGCAAGAAAATCCGGGGAAAATGGAGAAGCGAATATCCGGATCGATCGAAATCTGGGGTTGAAAAGATTCGCGATAATGCAAGTGACCGTATCGGTTCGTTTCGTCGAGAATGGCGATGATAGATGAGGCGTGCTCGTGACTAGGCGATTGTGTCTTGTGATGACGAGCGCATGGGATTGAATTTGGATTTGGGGGAATGGAGCGGAGAGAAGCTGACTGGGCTACAGCCGCCCGCGCACGAAAAAGAGGCGCAAATG
Source organism: Fusarium citri (assembly GCA_004367485.1). Taxonomy (NCBI): domain Eukaryota; kingdom Fungi; phylum Ascomycota; class Sordariomycetes; order Hypocreales; family Nectriaceae; genus Fusarium; species Fusarium citri. The sequence continues at coordinate 98,665 of QHHH01000034.1, read as the reverse complement.
GCAATAGAGTGCTTATCAGAAGAGTATGATGATGAAGTCCGAGTGCCTGAGTTGAGGATGATAAGCCTTGAATGTGAGGCTCGTTCTTGATAATGAATTGTTCTGGCGGCAAAACGTCGATGTTTTGTTTGGATGGTTGGGGCGGTTGGGGGGCCAGCGCCAGCGTCTTTAGCAGAAGGTGATTGGCCAGATCAGCACTAATCCTGGTTGTTACTGGTTACGAGCCGTACCTCAAGAAATGTAGTATCGAAGCATCGTATGAGTAGAGATAAATAAGTGATGAATTGCGTTAGAGATGAAACGATATGAGATGATGGAGTTCATATTGAATCCTGTTTCGATCTCACCGCCGTCGCTGCATAAGAAAACCCCTTGCTTATTCACAACCTGCAGCTTCGGCTTCAAAGCCCCTGAGTGGATGAACATTGTTAATCAACGGCAAACTGCAGAGACGCTCAGAAAGTAGTCCGAGGGGCATAATTCGTCTTAACTTCTTAAGATGAGACTCGTATGATTTAGCGACCGTTTGAAACCGGTAAACGGTTGAATCGGCATAACCAAATTAGGTACATGAGGTCTCTAGGGTAGGTATCGTCGAAAGTGAAGTCATCGCAATTACCTCGCCGCCGAGGTAGGAGAAATATGACTGGATGCTCCCTTATGCACAAATCATCTGTAGATAATCGGTGAGCAGTCTTGTTCGATTCTTTCGTCGGAGAGAGATCGTGGAACAAGGTTCATAGCAATCCGAAGCTGCACAGATGAATGAGTTTCATCCAGGCCTGGAAGCCATCTCAGGAGCCACCGAAAGCATACTGGTGATAAGCATCTCAAGCGTAAGATAATCACGAAAAACTCCTCCGTAAAAACCGAAGATCTGAGAAAGAAGAGGTTGTAGGGAAGAAGAGACTTGGAGGCACAATATATTTCGTGAAGAGATCTAACGAGAGTAAACGAACAACAGCCAACCGGGGTAGGGGCTTGGCCCTGCATGAGCCAACGCCATTCAAGTACCTCATAAATAAATAGCATGAATGTGTTTGGCAAACATATACTCAGGATGATTCGATTTCTCGCATTCGTCTATCTACGAATGAGTAACCCCGATGCATACATTTATTTGGACTTCCCATGTAGCATTCAGAGGCAGGCAGTCTGAAAGATAACCAGGATACAGAAGTCTATTAACAAAATAACTTAGACTTACTTAGGTACCAAGCTTGGGGTAGACTATCCTAACTTTACACATAATACCCTTAGCTAAGTTTTGCTTTTTCTTTAACTTACCTGAGAGGGTAACATACGGCCTCCAGTCTAGATTGAAGACAAGGTCAGGCGGGCTGCCATGTTAATTATTCAAGGGCCTCAATTTGTCAGATTCATGACGGATCGTTCTAAATTCCGCACTCTGCCCAATCCTTTCCGCCCATCCATCCACTTTCAGGGTCCCTAGCTCAAACGGCTGAAGTCTGAACAGCACAGCCGATAATGTTTCTCCACCTCCACTTCAGCTCTTCCCGTCACGTTCCTCGACCTTTCTTGAACAAGACAAACTAAAGCCAACTTAGCTCGTCTCCTTGTTCTCAAAGAGGACAATAAGCGACGCAAGTGGAAGTGCTGACGTGAACTTGGTTCTTGCGCGAAAAATGAGAGCCTCATCGCCCTGAAAGAGGGAGAGAAGCTCGAGATATTTGATCGGCACTCAAGTAAATCCTTCATGCATGTGCATGTGCACTCAAAGCGGTTTCTGACCAATCACATTTGACCAACTCGCGAAGCATTCTCTTTTGGAAAGTCACCTCCATCAGACCACTTATACGCAAAGCCTCTTTCGTCAAAGAGACAGTTTCTAGTTTGGAGACGAGCTAGAACACCGCTTCTTCTAGTGAAAACGCCTTGTCTGGGTAGATGATGGAGATTAGATGTGACGTCTAGATGTACAAGACAGTGATAGCTTGAGGGGCTTGTCACACAGTCCAACACCTTATTGATTATCAATTCACTCTGTTAGATAACAGCCTGGATCGGCAGTTGTCTCTCTTTGCTAGCCTTGTGCAGGGGTTGTGAGCGAGGGTGGGCGCTTTGTCTCAAACATCGTGATAACGCAATTGATGGATGAACAACTCTCCTCTATCGCAACAGTCCAAAGGCTAAGACGGAAACCTCTTGAATGTGCGATAAAACACATATACTGCATTCAAAATTTGAGGCCTTCTTCTCATTCAGGCACAGAACTAATATTGTATTTCCCAAAATGCCCACCACACTTGAACGCCCAACGGCGCTGGTGAAGCTTCGCCAATGGCCAGCTGAAGTGCGGCTGAGGGACGCTAACGCAAGCCATCTGCCAGGGTCCTGTTGTTCCTTGAACATGAATCTGCCTTGGGCTTGGGAGTTTGTTCGTTGACAGGAATATGCTGCATAGGGCGTGGGTTGAATAGGGTATAAGGCTGCCAAGCCGCCCTCTCTTTGTTCGAGTTCCTCTCATTTATCTGCTACAAGACCCTCGATTCTCATTGTCACTTATACAAATTGTCATAATCTTATACTATTGGTAATAGTTACAGAATGACTCAACAACAACAACCACATGCTGAGGCAGAACATGTCCTCCAAACACCACTCTGGATAGTCATTATCCGTGGTCTTCAATTTCTTGTCTCTCTCATCATTGTCGGCCTCTGCGGCTGGATGATCCATGATGCTGGACTACCAGAAAACTCCCTCTGCATCGCCATTGTAAGCCAACCTATTTACCTTAATCCCTCCTTGACTAACACACTCCTCAGGCAGTCCTCACATGGATAATAGTCCTCTACACTGTCCTAACAGAAAAGATCACCGGTCTCCGAAGCTTATACCACATCATTGCCGTCCTCGCCCTCGATGGTCTGATGCTCGTCCTTTGGCTCTCAGCCTGGGCTGCTACAGCTGCTCGACGTGCGAAATATGTTGTTCCTGTAAGCGTGGGTGGCTGTTATGATGATGGAAGCCTGGTGGATAGCAAGAACTGCAGTGTGTTCTTCAAGCGTGATGGAGAGAATGTCATCCTCTTCAAGACTGGATTGTCTGTTTTGGCTGCTATTGCTGGCCTGGGCGCTATAGTCTGGTAAGTTACACACTGATTGTACAAGCTGTGAGTTATGTTGACTAAGATTGCGCTTTAGGGTCTTCTTCATTGTTACTTTTGTCTGGACTCTGGTTATGTACATCAGAGGACGCAAGCAGGGTCGTTTCGCTGTTGACCTCTCAGGTCCTACCAACAACTACCAAATGGAGCCCAAGACCGAAGCCCAGGTCAATGTTCAACCTCAAACCGTTCAAGCCGCACCTCAATACCAGCAACAAGCTGCTCCCGGCCAGTATGCTCCTCAGCAACAACAGCAACAATACCCTCCTCAACCCACTACCTCTCCTTACCAGCCTGCCCAAAGCCCCTACCAGCAACAGGGCGCCTATCCTCCCCCTGGAGCACCTTATGAGGTTCAAGGCCAGCAGAACTTTGGACAGCAATACCAGCAGCCTCCTGTTGCTACGTCGCCACCTCCCCAGCAGCCTTATCCTGCTCAGGGTTACCCCCAGCAGTAGATGACACAAATGAAGGAGATAATGAGTTAAGAAGATGACATGAGATGAGGTTATAAGCGTGTTGAGGTTACTTTGACTTTCCTTTGCCTGTTGATACCAATTGAAGTGATCGTTCGTTCACTTAAGAACTGCGGTTCAATATACTCGATCTATAACAATTCCTATGCATTCTAATACTTAACCGTCGGGACCATAAATTTGAGATATAGCATGTAACCGCCCTCAACCGTCTGGTGTCAGGAGGATTAGCTGCCGAGAGCATAAGAGACGAAATGATTTAGCCACCTTATGCTAACTGAGACCAGTACTTAGCCTGCTTTGTTTTGGCACTATAAGTCTTGGAGGATAATTCTTCTGTTACCTGCCTACCGTCAGAATCTAAGCCGGGCTATTCTAAACCATTCATCCAAGTTGATCTAACTTTTTAGTCACTCATCCTGACCACTCTCGCATTGACTCGCACGTTCACTCCTGGTGTCTCCCTTAGCACTGTCCCTCTCATGGCTTACATTCCCATTGACCTCAGCAGTGATGACTGCAGAAGAATAGTAGGCTCCGGTGCCAGGCTCATTGCCATACTATCAATGTCTGTTAGTTACTAGTCATCTTCCAACCAATAGAATAAACTGACCGTGGCAAAAGCAACAGCAAGTTCTTTCGAAGTCTGCGAGCCTGGACGGTGGTTGAGCCAATTGATCTTCTCCCGACTATACGGATACGTATAACGGCGACTCCAATAGCCCCCTTCCGAAACCTCAATAGTTTTCGGGTCCAGCAGACCAGCATCGTAATCGTATGATCCATGGGAAATGGGAGGCCGAAGCGATGTGGCTATACAAACTGTGTTTTCAAAATCGCTATCGTCATAGGTGTAAAAACGGACGTGGCTGCTGAAAGGATGTATAGGCGGTGGGGGGTTACGCTTCCTTTCTTCCTGGTGCTCCTCTTCCCACTGCTTTCTTTCGAGTTGCTCTTTCACATACTCTGACTCATCCAATACAGTGGCAATACTGGCATCGCCGAGGATGCGCTTTAGGGCTTGGTAGACTACCATGTCGATACCTTTTAGCGTGTGATGTAAGTCCTCGATGGAGGAACTGGATGTATGTGGGTATGAGTGAGTGCAAGTAAATCCAACCGTAGTATCTAAGATAAAGTTTAGTTTCAGATAAGCTGTGAATCGAAGGGATGATCACCTTTGCCAGAAGACTTCATCTTCTCGAGTAACTTCTCAAGAGCTGTATAGAAGTGAAGTGATTCCTGATCAAGGACTTCAAGATGATTCGCCATGAAAGCAGGCCCATAGTTTGTCCAGAAGAGATTATAGGTCAACGTCACACGATGGCCCTCTTCAACTTGTAAGACTTCATGTTCGCAGTCAGAAAAAAAGGCGGCCCATTGGATAGTTTCTGGACGTCGAGATGCCCAGTCGAAGACGACTTCGCGACCGCCATGTCGGACTGCGAGCTGACCCCCTGGCCGGAAATTAGTGAGAGCTACGATTAGAAAGACGCGGAACGTACCTTTGTGTGCGACGGGTAGACAAACAACGAGAGAGCCCATCTGACGATCCGACCGTGGAGTATCAACATGCGGTTTAAACTTCCCAGAAGGAGCAGAGTATACCTAAGTACCACATCAGAAAGTATACACACCATAGGTAAGAGAAACCCACGTTCAGCTTATACAGCTCAGCCTTCACACCAAGCCCTCTTCCAGCAGAATGACTACCTTGAGCTAAGGCCTGATTGATTGTATCAACAATACCATGCTCATATGGACTGAAATCAGTGCAGAAATCATTAGTGTCCATCTTGCCAGCTTTTCGATACTCCTCGTCAAGGACCTCCTTGCTGCCGACGCCGAAGGTGGCGGGTTGACAAGCGTTCAGCAAAAGAGTGAACGAGTCCTGGGCGGCCGTATCATCACTCAAGGGAAGTCTCAGAGTGCGGGCATATCCTTGCGTCTTATCATCCCACCTGATAGTGAGCTGGGAGTTGCTTGAAGGTGAGGTTGTGTTGTCATGGTCTTCAAGATGGCCTTCGATGGCAAAAACGTCCTTACCAGCGCGCTTGGCCAGGGCCGAGGAGACATTTTGTAAGAGGTCCTCGACAGTTGAAGAAATCTCGGAGGCTTTGGGAGACTCGATCGTGAGAGACTCCATGTTTATGGTAGAACAATTATCACTTTTGTTAAGACTTGTGAAGCATCTAAGGTACGACATAAGACGATGCCTGAGAGCGGGGCATGCTCTTTTGTAGATGGGAAAGTAAGACCTAAACGATCCTTCAAACTTCAATCGTATCCATGCTCAGCGATAGAACTATACGGACTACCTAGCGAGCATTCATAGAATTCACGATGGTACTGGACCGAGTCTTATTTTTGGTGTGACGAGGCTGCTGATCCTACCTTATTGCTGGCTGATGCATGGGGCCAAGACTTCGGCAAGCGAGACATTCCTAGGGAGAAGCACTTCTGCCTAGAGATGCCTGGATCAGACTGAACACGGCTTCTACAAGACGGGAAATAAATGGCCAATTTTAAAGAACGCAATTTGTTTATCGCCGAGAAGGCGCTCACGCTTATACATTGGGCTCATCGGCGGAGGCATTATTGGAGGCTACGAGAGCAGCACCCTGCCGGTCAAAAGCCCCCATCAGAGGTAGAACAAAAGCTGAGACGTCCAGCAGTAAGATACTAAGCAACATGTAATCTCTTGAACGTCGTGAAACTCGTGATAGTGACCGTTGGCCATGGTGCAGTTCATCTTCCGATACCCCAAAACGGAAAGCGGTCTGCGATTCTGCCACGCAATCATGGGCTCACCTCTCAGCAGCCCGCAAGCTCCTCGTCCGATGTAGCTCCAGTCGCCTTTTCAACGACTCAACGACGACCATCCCGACGACGCACATACGACTCCTCGACTCCTCTCTCTTCTCCCCGTATTCCTCTCGATCCGAGCCCCGCGCTCGTCACTCAATGGCCGCAATGGCCACCCAGAACCCCCCAGCACCACAAGAGAAGCTCGGCGTCCCATCTCGAAACCCTCTACCTCTATCTGCGTCGCAAGAAGCACAAGTCCGAGATATCTTTTACCAAAAAGTCCGAAAGGAATGCGCCGATGAGATTAAAGGTACGTTATCAGAACATTATGGCCCAGAGCAAGCCTGCTTTGGATGCTACAGATATCATCAGGTTATATAGACCACTAACACAGTCTTCCAGCCTTCGCTGCATGCGCTCTCGGCCGAACATTCACAGTCTCCTTCGCCTGCCGCGCCGAACACCGCGTAATGAACAACTGCATGAAGCTCCACGCCACACAAGACGTACACGACGAAGCACGTGAGGAGTGGTTCGCCCTAAGGATAGAGCGCCAGAGGGAGAGGGAGCGTAAAGCCAGAGTTGCGCAGGCACAGGAGGACTTTATGCGTGAGTGGTGGGGGTTGCCAGAGCATGTGAGGTTGTCAAGACAGAAGGAGATGGAGCAGAGAGGGGAGAGGGTACATGGACTTACAGCGAAGGATCGACCAAGGAATTCATGATCAGCACGAAAAGAAAAAGGAAAGAAAGGGAGAACGGGAAGAGTGGTTGCATCTGTGGCGTTTGGGCCGGTTTTATACGACAAAAGACATCTACGCTGCTCTATGAACGGGAGCCATGAACGAGACACGGAAGATGGATGAGGCTTGTAAGAATATGAGAAGCGAGATACAACTGTACAAGAGTAATTGTATAACTAAACTATCCACCTCTTCCAGGTAGGTTAGATCTCTATGGGCTCTGTTCAATTGGTGTCCCCCACAGCAACTGAAGTCTGATTAACCATCATGGTGGTACAAGTTACACCCATGTTGACAATAGTCAGAGTTTAGTTGCTGCGGGTGACTTCAACTGAATTGAGCCCATTGGAATTCAACTTGCCTGGGAGAGGCTGGCCTAACTGTCGATTACATTAAAGAAGGTTAAACCCCCCAAAGATTGTATAACTAAAGTATGACGGCAGTGCTTCAGACACAAGCCAAGCCTTAGACGAAGATAAGAGAACAGACGACTGACCAGGTTGAGTTAAGAGCATGCAGCCAACGCCCTTGTCACGCAATATCGAAACAAGCTGTGCCTCTGGGCCTCATTACCCCAAGATCATCGTGGAGACTTTCTCGACATGGTAAAAACAGATTGTGATAAGTTACCGCCAGACGCTGCTTATTGATCAACCACAACACCATTACTACTGCAAGCGTTGAGTTCTCTAACGGGGAATCCACTATCTTTACTCGGATAGATTTCAAGTGGTTGCTGGAAAGTTCATGTATGTAACAATAGGGTTGCGTGCATCAAGCGGTGAACCGTCGAGTTTCAAGATATTTTAGAGAGTGGAACGGGAATAAGAATTGTTTAACGAGGCCCTCGTCTAGACCCAACCTTTCTTTTTCTCTTAGATATTCTCAAAGAAAGACTTTCATTTCCTAGATCCAACACTTTACTGTACTTCCCATCCTCAATAGGTCCGTTGATCCTCCTCTTCAGCTCATACCAACTTAGACTCTGTCTTACTGCATCCTCCCATCACATCAAATCACCCGCCATCTCTATTCCCATAAGCCAGTAAAATCCATCCCCATCCAACCCAGTCAATTTATGCCCCAGCCAATCGCACACTCTCTTCCCCTCACTCCAGCGCGTCTCCAGGGCGCTTAGGATGACTGCTGCAGTGTGATGGCCCCGCCGATTGGCTACTCCAGCAGAGGATACTATTTTTGTGTCCCCTGTTTGCTGCAAGGATCGGAGTGTTAGTGTTAGTCGGAGCGCTTAAACCATGAAAACTCGATGGATGAGATATAATATCAATCACTTACTGTTCTTTTCGGTATTTGTTTTCTGTTTCTGTTGGTTTTATGTTTTGCTGTTGTTTCTGTTTTAGACATTAAAAAACTCTTGGACTTTTGTGGATTTACTTTCTCAATTGATCATGAAGCGGTAGCAGCAGCATCAACATAACAACCCCCACGCCTCGTCTCGTCCTGTCCTGTTCTGTTTACTTTTGATACCCCGGATTGTTATATCCTCTTCTTCTGAGAAGAAGCGTCGCATTTGTTTAGTACCAAAGATCACTGTTTGAAACAGAAAATGTCGACTCCAACCCCAGGAGGGTTCTCGCTATTCCCGAGTCCCAACTCATCCAAACCGCCGCCTACTTCACGGAATCAGACCCCTCGACCTCGTCGCTCAGAGTCTCGCGAGCGTAGAGCAGGTACACCTAGCGAACGACGGGCCGCTACACCACAGCAGAACATGGTTCCCGAAACATCTCAGTCGCCTGAACCTACTTCACCACCAAGGAATAATGGACGACAGACACCACAGAACAGATCGCATACACCGATTGAATTTGATCCCATTCGGCAACAGCAGCAACCTGAACCTAAGCCTGTGAAAGTTCAACGACCGAGACCGACAGTTCAGATTCCTGGACGAGCAGATACTGGAAATATTCAAGGACCGACACTTATTCGCACCAGTAGTGATCGATCACGGAGTTCCATAGCAAAGCCTCCTCTGGGTGGTGAAGCTCCCGCACAGCCTCTACGCTCTATCTTCCCAGCTTATAACCCGGAACTACCACTGAACCAGCAAAACTATGTTCCCCAAGAGACTCGACCCGCTGAGATCCCACGAGCTGTTATTAGTCGGCAGACCTATCATGAAACACCAGCTGGAGCCGCCCCAAGAAACCCACCAGTTCGAAGCCCGGTGATTAGCCCCATGAGTATCCAATCCACACAGCCGCCCTCGTGGCCGCATCGTGGTATGCAGCAACAACAGGAGCCACCTCTTATTCCAACAGTTAGTTCGAATGAGTTGCTCAAGAACTATTGGAAGGTTGCGAATGGATGGCAGGCCTCGCCGTCTGAGGGAAGGGTGTACTGCATGAAGTTGACACAAGAGAAAGACGCCCCCGTTTACAGTCTCTCATCTGCAACTCAGCCCTTTTACAACCTCCGCTTGGATCCAACTTCAGCGTCGGCTTATGTGACTCTCACAAGACATGATCCCAACAAGCCCTATAAAGCACCCAAGCCTGAAGCAAGTTCTTCAGCAAGCAGCATTATTAGCGGTGTTGTCGGCCACAACAGCAACAGCTCGGGTAACAAAATCACCGACACAAAGAATTGGCAAGAAGCTCTTACTACGACTCTGGAAGAAGAGTCGAGAAGACATCCTCCCAATGATGGTCTCGTTGCACTTCTCATGCCTACACCGGCTACCAAAATGGCTGTTGAGAGATCGCAAGATCCTGCATCTGTCATGTTGGCCGAGAGGGAATGCGCACGTCTTGTGTGGGATGAGGATAGTTCACATCACTTCCTCGTCCATCCCGCTCTCGCAACACCCTTCTGCGTCACCATCGAGCGTTCACCCTCATGGTCTCGCGTAGAGTACACCCTTGAGCATAACGAATCACCCCAACATCTCGCTAAGCTCACCCGCGATGGCACCGGTAGCGGCTGGCTAGAAATCGACACAGGCATCGCCTCAAAGATCGAATCCTACTTCATCGTCGATGTAGCCGTAACAGCGCTTCTCCTCGTCGCCCAAGCCGACGAGAAGAACAACCCCATCATGGAAGCCTTCGAGCCCCCGCCACCTCTGATCCTGACCGCCAAGCAAGAAAGGCGTTTCAGCAAGATGGGCAAGCGCGAGGAAAAGAAGAAGCGCAAGATGGAAGCCTTCGAGATCGATGTCGAAAGCCAAGACGAGAGTCTCGGCAAGGGCAAGCCGAAAGAAAAGGAGGACAAGCTCCCCTTCTTGCTCCGCGTGATCGTCAAGATCGTAAAGGGTCTGTTCGCGTGCTTCATCTGGATATTAACGATAAGCTTCCGATGCGTCGGGTTCGCATTCAAGGGATGCTACAAGTGCATTGGATCAAAGTATTAATCAACGGCGAGAATCCGAATCATGATGTAACGGAACGCATGGAATTTTCCTAATCGAGCGCAAGGAAGTTCGGGAATTTTAACGTATTTTCATATTTTTTGTATCATGTAGAATCATACACCCACGGCGTTCTTGAAGGGGGGGTATCTATTAGCTTTGCTTTTCTTGAATGTGCAAAGCGAAGCCGTTAACGTAACGAATAAAACACGAGGAAATGACGATTTTTAAAAGACTGCAGATGATTCCTTCGTTGCTCCTCCTTTATCGCTTTCTTGTTCGAATCATGATCTTCTTTCCTTTACGTGTAGTTCCTCCGGATGTCTTCGTCTTTGCCATTTTTGCGCGCTGGATCTCGAGTTCGTGCTCGGCGTCTGTGAGGACCTTGAGCTTTTTGCGAGCGTTTTCGAGTTGACTGCGGAGACGGCGAAGGTTCTTGGCGCGCTCCTCCTCGTCCTTGCTATCCTCTTTCTTCTCGACGTCGTCTTCATCGTCCATATCCAGGCGGTCCCCTAATATTTCTTCTCGTTCTTGCTCGTCGTCCATGAATACAATCTTTCGTGGGGCCTTGGGTTTTGAAGGGGCGGTAGCAAAGTCAAATTCGGAGTCACTGCCATCGTCTTCCTCTTCCTCCTCATCTTCGTCCAGCTTGTTAAATCCTCGGGTGAGGACTACCTGCTCTTCCAACTGGGCAACTTCCTTCGAAACAACCTGTCGCATCGTTCGAACGTAGCCCAGATCCTGGGTCTTGAGAAGTCGCACGGTGTCAACGTCCAAGGACTTGTTTCCTCGATCGCCTGCGACTGTGCCCTGCCATTTCTTGCCATCCTTGAGTTTGGAACCAGGTCCCTTTCGGGACATCATGCCAAAGTAGAATTCATCTTCATTTCGCTCGTCGGCCTTGGATTGGAGGTTCTTGAGCGTCTTCTTCTTCTTGTTGAAGTCTTGAGCACGAAGGGTGTAATCCTGCGACGGGTTAGAAGCCGGCGATTAATTGGTGGGGGATTTGACCAACCTTGTGCTTCTCAAGAAGACCGAGTCTCTTACGCTCCAAAGGTTGAGCTCGCTCACGATGAGGTCGCCGCGCGACAGCATTTCGCATAGACGACATTTTGGCGGTTGTGGTATGTGTTGCGACAAGATGTCTGGAGCCGCGCTGGGTGAAGAATTAATGGGTGTCGAACAGAGCTTGGAAAAGCGGCAGAATTTTTGAATTTTTGGCGGTAAGTCAAAGTCGAAATGTGGCGCAGTCAAACTCACCAGCCACATTTGATGTTGACTTTAACACGCGACCGGAAGCTAGATTCACTTCCGCCGATAAACGGGTAGGCCAAGCTTAAAATCGAATGGCTTATTCTCGGATTTCGCTAAGAAGCAATAACAACTTGGCGAGCTTGTTTCTCATCTTAATTCTTTGTAGGGCTTACGAGTCGATGATCTCCTTGAACAGGTGGCTTGGCCAGGGGTTTCAGCTTGTCAGCCCGCTGACTTTTGGCTTTTCAGGGCACACGACAGCTAATGCACCCCTGAAAGTTAATGCAACAAGGCTGCTGAATCTGATTGATGAAACAGAATGCCAATGGAAGTCTTCCTGCTCTTCAATCAGCTTTCGAGACGGTACACTTTCATCTAGATTGGTCCCATACAACAGTCTAAGCTCTTGTTTCTCTTTTTGTTTTAGAGTAATACAAGACTCGTGCATGGACTGATCGCTCATCTCCCTCCACTCAGTATGTCATAGTGTCTGCGGATCTCACGTTAATCGTCTAGTTATTCTTAGAAAGCTTGCGTGTCAGAGTGGGGGAGCGACACTAATACAGGGCAGTCAGGAACTGTTTGACTCCTTGTCTTAGGATCCTTGCTTACTGTGTCTTTGATCCCGTATAAGATCTGACTTGACCCCGATCCCCTTTCATGTTCTTGTTCTTTCAGCATTGAGTCCTTCTTCTTGACGGTCTCGATGGTGACCTGAATTGACCCTGTATTTCACTCATTTCCTTTCCTTTTTCTTGTGTCTTGTAACCATGGGCGTAGCTCTACCATTTACCGCATCGAGGGCGATATTCTCACTTCTCATTGCGTCGCTAGTATTTTATGGCCTTTTCCACCAAATATCGGGTCCCAGCTCTCCCAGAATCAGTTTCATTCCCAGCAGTTATGACTGGAGTAGACACACAATGCGGCATCCATTGGATGCGAGTAAATTGGTCAAACCCCCGCGCGGGTCGCCTGCCGAACTACCCCGAATCCAATACGACTTCTCAAACCCCGAATTGAGAAAACGAGAGCTTGCAACAGCGGAACAGCGCCGAAAAGAGGTCAAGCAAGCGATCCAGAAGACATGGGCTTCATACGAAAAGTTCGCATGGGGACGCGATGAGTTGAAGCCATTGAGCTTGACAGGTACTGATACCTTTGGTGGGTGGGCCGCTACCATCTGCGACAACCTCGACACGCTATGGCTCATGGGTATGAAGCGAGAGTTTTACAAGGCTGTCGACTACGTTTCTCGCATGGACTGGGACTTGCCTACTAGTGATGGTTTCAATGTTTTCGAAACCACCATCAGACATCTTGGCGGTTTACTCTCAGCGTATGAGCTCAGTGGAGAGAGCGCCTTGCTGGCCAAGGCGATTGAGATAGGAGATTTGCTGTATGGCACTTTCGATAATGCCGAACATATGCCACCGCATACGATCCGATTTAGAGATCTCAAGGAGGGAAGAGGTCGTCCTGAACCGCGACAGAGTGCTGCTAGTTTGGGCAGTATGAGTATGGAGTTTACTCGTCTTTCGCAGCAGACGGGAAACCCCAAGTATTATGATGCAATTGACTTTCTCACCAGTGCATTTGAGAGGACGCAGAATGAGACTGCTATTCCTGGACTATGGCCGATTCAGATCAATGCACAGGACGGGTTCAGAGTTACCGACGACACGTTTGGCTTGGGCGCTAATGGCGACTCGCTTTATGAGTATCTCATCAAGCAGTACGTTCTTCTACAAGGTCTCGAACCAAAGTATGAGACGATGTATGTCAAGGCTGCCGATGCTGCTATTAAGCATTTGATGTTCCGACCAATGTTGCCAGAGAAAGAGGACGTTCTTATGCTAGGTGAAGCTGATATCGCTCCCCGAAGCAAAGAGATCCGATTGAAGACAGACGTCGAGCATCTCACATGTTTTGCAGGAGGCATGTACGCCCTTGGAGGAAAAGCTCTAGGACGAGATGACCACGTTATCGTCGGGGAGAAACTCGCTCGAGGATGCGCAAAAGCCTACTCCGCCTACCCAACAGGCCTCATGCCCGAAATCGTCCACGTCGAGCGCTGTCCAACTCTCGAACCCTGCGACTTCAATCCAAGCTCCCACAAAAAGCCCCTCGGTTTCCGTGCCAGAGACTCAACTTACCTTCTCCGCCCTGAGACCATTGAGAGCATCTTCTACCTCTACCGCATCACCGGAAAAGAAGAGTTCCGCGATATTGCGTGGAACATGTGGACTTCTATCCGTGCTGCTGCTGAGACGAAGGAGGCGTTTGCGGCGGTGGAGGATGTTGGTGCTGAGGAGGTGAAGCTTAAGGATTATATGGAGAGTTTCTGGATGGCGGAGACGTTGAAGTACTTCTATCTCATTTTTGCGGATGAGGAGGTTATCAGTTTGGATGAATGGGTGTTTAACACGGAGGCTCACCCTTTGAGAAGGGGGGTGAATTGAGTGGGAATTATATAAATGACATGGGTAAAAGGAACTTTATAGTTAATAGAACAAATTCGACGATCTAATTTCTGCATCCAGTGTGAGCTTCTTTTGACTGGCTTGCGGTCAGAACAGGAAATGTAGTGCCGCACAAACATCTACTTAGGTACTAAGGTAGTCAGTCGGCTTCAGAAGTAGACTGGCGATAACATCAACTTGAGCCTCACTGTCTCCATCCAATTTGCACAACTCTATGAGCGTGCCCGAGAGCTCTAAACAGTCAGTAGGTAACGCGCCCATTCTAAGTACACAGCACAGAATTATATCCCCTCACAAGCCGACTGACAATTCTTACAAGGCGGCGAATCAAGTAAAGCCGTTACCCGCCATCATCGAGCGCTTCCACATCATCTCACTACCATGCGTCATAATTTAGGATCGTCCTTTGTGCTGTCACCGTGAGGTTCCTTCGGGAACGAGATTGCCCGTTCTGATGACCAGACCCCAAGGTCGTTTGGCTCTTCCAACCAGATCTGAAGCATGTTCGATTTAATGACTGTGTATCTTGTCAGCTAGGCAGTCAAGGAAGCCTTACTAGGTGGACTCGCCTGCATATTGTAAGCTGCCTTGACTTGGGCTGTTTTTTCCTGCTTGCATGGTATGGCGCAGCATTATACATGGGCTGTACTTGAAAGTGGCGTCGTTGCTGACTCTGAATCGTTCTTTGGCAATGAATAACAGCCTTGGAAAACAGTCCTGACTTCTACCCTTTGATCGGTATATAAATGTCTAATTGTTTGTTCACTGTCGCTTTCTACTCACGTCGTGCTCGTGAGTTGCTCGTGAGTTGCTCATGAGTTGCTCATGAGCATCAACCCTTGCTCGCGAGCAATGCTCTTGGCATGACTTACTCACGAGCAGCTTGGAGCAGCTCCAGAGCAACGGTAGTACAGTTAACATCCAATGTAATTGCTTTTTTGAAACAGAATTTACACGTCTGACCCTGCTGATCATTCTTTTTAAGGTTAGTGAAGTGACGTGCCAAGGCATCCTGTGCTTCTACGGCCAACGGCTCAATTACGCGGGAGGGTCCTTCCGCCCCCGAGTCTTGCTCATGAGCATCAACAGAAAACAAGTTGGAGCAAGCTCCGTAATGAGCCTCAAAAAGATCTCGCATAAATTCAACCACTTTGCGAACCATCACAATGTGCTGATGCCAACCACTTTTGCCTTTATTATTCGATAGTTCACAAGGCAACAGCACCCCTTTCTTGTGCATACCCTCCGTTATGGGATACCTTTCAAGCTATACCAATTTGTTCTCAGTCAGTGGCGGCGCGACACGTGCGGGTCTTGGAGGCTCCAGGGCGCAAGGACATCTCGAGAAGGCTTTGGCAGAAGTCGATGGACTTTTTGCTGGTTTTGTCTACCTTGATGCAACTGAGAGCACAAGCACAACAAATGGCCCTCGGGATGATCTCGCACGAGAGCTCCAAGCGCTATGCGCTGCAGCTCCCTTCCACGAGTCAGAAGATTCACAGCCTTGCGGTATGCACAATGACACTCGTGCCCGCGAAATCGCCTGGTCATCTATCCGCACCGTTCACGATGGAATGGCGGCTCTTTGGGACCATTTTGTCGAAGTTGCAGCCAACTTGGACAATTCGGCCATCAATAATATTCTTACCGATTACCAAGATGCCAAAGGACTTCGACAAACAGGCGCGATTGCTTTCCGAAACACGGTGACTGGGCTAGTCCCCAACGACCTGTGCAAGATATTCGCTTTCTGCAGCTTATCTTACGTCGTCTCTTGTCTATTGTACTCCAGGAATCGGATAGCAGAAGGCGATATCCTTGCTGGCATTCGTCTATGGCTGGATGCTTTGGAGAAGGAGGATGAGCGGGAGGCTTTCAAGCTGCTTGCCGAAAGTCTTTGGCCCGCAGCACGAAATCATCTTCACTTCATGGACTTTGATATGGGGAAACAGTCTCAAAGACTAGCAACCAGTTTACGGCGAGGTATAACTCCCTCATCTGTATTTCCAACCTACACAGCGTCGACCTCCCCTCATCAACAAACGCAGGCTTCGACCCTAATAGACCACCAGAGCGATGTTCACTATAGCGAGGACACCACTTCAGCCCCTCCAACATCACATGCACAGTCCGAAGGAATAGACCCTTCGCTGCTCGACCTACAACGACCAAGAGACAGCTTGCCAATGTATGCTCAGGACCTCACACAGTTGACACATGACGAGTGTGACTTTTCCCTGGGCTCATCCAGTCCTCCAGAATCCTACTCGACTCTATCGCCGACTCGCTGGCAAGATTTCGACCCAGGCCCGATCTACCCTATCAACTTTGAGATGGGTTTAATTGGTGATAGCGAACTCCCCATATCCTCGGTCCCAGAGCAATCGCCTCTTACATACGACTCGTCGAGACAACTGAGAAGCAGTCAATCTCATAACCTATCGTCCTCAATCACAGCAACCGAGTCCGATTCGATAACACGGCTACAAGGGACCTCTGTGTTCAGAGCTGTGGTGCAGTTTATCCACGAAAACGCATGTTTCTGGTATGATCTTGCTGGTCGCGGACTGGTGTCAAAAGACTTTAGATCGTGTCTTTCCTGGTGCCAAGAAAGGTTGCCACGGAAGACACAAATACAAGCCTCTTTCATTCAACCTCTGTCATCACAAAAGAACAAGCGTGATCTGGTGTCTCGTGGTATAGTTGCTATCGCGGAAGCATTCTTCGAGCGAGGGTTGCTACAAGACCGGGAGGATATCGAATTCTATATGGAACTGGCAGGAAATGTACGTGGGATCCAAAAGACGTATAATTGCACTCCACTAACTATCTCCAGTTATTGTTCGACGATCGAACGGCATATCGAGAGTTCCGTGATTGGGTCCATGGTTTCCACGCAAGCCCATCGCCGTCTTTGTCCACGACACAGAAGTCTACTGCCAAGTCCGTTACGCATCACTTGATACCCTACCTACAGGTCTTTGCTGATCAATTATTAGAATCCTCTTCTCATGCGATGAATGCGACTACACTACCGATCGGAACTACAATTTAAAGAGGCATGGGAATGCGCAGCACAACAATAGCGAAGGAAAGACCTCTACGAAGAGAAGGCGTTGTAAGACATAGGACTTTGGAGCTTCTGCAATTCCATGTGACTTTATATCATTGCCAACAAGGGGCAATGAAGGCGTACCTACAGATAGACACTTTTTGTGGGCGACATGCCATGAAAACAACGGTATTCATAAATATTATAACGGATGAACTGGAGCATATCGCAAATACTTTCGAGAACCCTTAGAGTCTTTACCATGGCATCTTCGAGTCCCTTAGACACGCTCAGGGGGCTAGAGGCATAGTTTCCCATCGATAATAACTTTTCCCCAATTCGTTCAACTCTTTTGCACCTCATCCCGCCTTTACTGCATCATTCTTCTTGGTCTTCTTCTGATATGGCTTGGTATCGCTCGTCTTGGGTCTCGGCTGGGCGATTGCCCGTTCTGACGACCAGACATCCGTAGAGGAAGTAATGTCTTGTAGCTCGTTAAGCCATGTATGTAGCATTACAGGTTCTACATACTATTAGTGGAAATACAGCGGTGATACTGGATGATGTTACTACCTTGGTCGTCCCTCATTTCCTGCATCTGTCTAAGTTGCTCTTCGGTAGGCATCCTGCTGTACAAACGGGAACACACTTATGAAGGGGTGATAAAGTATGGCATTGTGGATTCCTTCTCTACCTCATTATCGTACAATGGATTTATTATATACTTGTGTTTTTTCATCGCATGCTCTGCGTTGCTCCAGACTGAGCTCCGGCTTTGCTCGCTGGTCGGAGCCTGATTTCCTCGAATGTGCCGGAGCTCCCATAACATTGCATGAGCTCCAGTCTATGTCTTAGATCCTGCTTGGTATTGGTGGGCTAGGCGGGTGGTGGATGGATGGTTGGCACTTTGCGAGACGAGGATGCTTCCCAACCCCACCTGTCTTGCGATCCCAGTAAACATGTCCGCTGTCACGCCCTCTGTTCCTGCGGCAAGCGCTGTTGGGACCCCTTGTAGAGAGGACTGTATGGACTGGTTGGCCAAGACCCGGATACTGGACCCTCAGTTTATGAGCTGAATATGGATGGACTGGCACGTGTTCAGGTAGAAGGTGAATAAAGCGAAGATGAAAAGGTCCAAGAGTCCGGCCCCAGGTTTGAGACCTGTTGGATTCAAAACCCAAAGTTATTGCCCAAAATATATATACACTTATTTTCACCCAACTCTTCTGGATAGTATACAATAGAGATTTGCTACCTCTAACGTAAACCCTCTTCGTCTTTCCATCGAGAACCCATCTATCCCCGTACTCTCGTACCAAAGTACTAGATGGTAAATACCTACCCCATCATCACCCTCCCTTAACACCTACGTATCGCCACCAACTGGAACAAATCCTCGCGACCCATCGACATATATAATATTCATCTCCCAGCTGTTCTCAATTGTACAAGATAAGATCATTACATCTTATCTGAACCTTTTCCTTCCTGTCTCTTGCTGTCAAGGTTTTTCATGGGAACTCCAAAACCCATCTTTCCCCCATGGCCGTTGTTGCTGCCGAGAGCACAAGGCCTCCTTGCTGGTCTCATCTATCTCGACTCAACCGCAACAGCGAATGCTCACTTTCCCAATCACCACTCCTTGAATCCCCAAATCTCCAATCAATGGGAGCTTCTTCAAACTGTCCGGGCAAAACTGGACGAGAGCCGTCAGCGGCTTATAGCTGCAACGCACAATCTGTCCCTTGTAGGTCTGGACGATGACCTTAACTGCTTTGTTAAAGCTACACGCTTCTACGAGGCTGCAATAAGTGGCTATCGGAATACTTTGTTGCACAAGCCTCTCATTACTTTAGGAGAGGTGCTTGCCCTCTGCAGCTTGTCGCACGCTATTCTGCATTGTGCAGGTAGCCAGGCCAGCTTTGACTTCTCTCACTTGGAGATTTGGAGAAATGCAATCGCCAACCACAATCATCGCCAGCTATTTGGAGATCTGATCAGAGCTGCCTTCCTGGAGCTCCACTTGACTGGCCAAGCCTTTTGTACCCTTTCAACATCGATAGATGACAGCCGTTCCATGCAGCAAAGCTACCAAGGAGAACCAAGTACAATCCCTACACTACAGGAGGGTGATGACGTGGCGAATGGTTTCTTAGGCTCGTTTTGGGATCTCAACAATCCGATGGACGTTTTCCTAGCATCTAATTCCCCGTTCACAAGCCAGACAGAACAATCCAGCCACATGATCAATGGCAGCACAAACCTTACTGGCACTCAATCCCCAGATTTACAGGGATCCCCAATCACCCACACCTTGACCCGTTTTCTAGAAGATTGCGGAGAACTCACATTCATTCTGTCTAGCCCTTCTAGCCGTGGGGCGACGATCCAACCCGAACTGGGGAGTCGCATTGAGCCATTGTATATACAACATTTACGAAACGACACCTCACCAATCTACCGCACAGCAGAAGACTTCGTCGATCAAATCCGTAAGTCCTACCCTATAGTAATTGATATGGCATGGCGATTAACTAGAACTTCTAGAAAAAGGATCCCATGCGACATTTGCGATGAGGTTTTTACAAGAAAGACAAACATGAAACGACACATAGACCGAAAGCACCCGGGATCTCAAATTAGGAGCATGCCAACGCGCTCAGCTCTGCACTAAGAAACAGAGCGATAGAATTTGGTTCAAGATAAGAGAGACGGAAAGAGAGCCACGAAAATGAAGGACAGAACGAGGAAAACTTATGACTGACGACTCGAGGGAACTGAGGAAAGGCGTTTTGCAAGAGATGTTACTAGAGGTAGCCTGTTTCTTTTTTCGGTAATATCTTGCATATGGATTCGTGGATATCTCCCTAACTTGTTGCGAAGATGGTGGTGCCTTGAGAGACCTGGACCACGTAGCTAGTGCGAACTGTGCCACGCAAACACGCGGCACAAGAATACGCAAATAACCCGAAAATGGCAAAGATACTGCTGTGGCCGCGTTATTTGCCTCTATTATCACTACGACAGCACAAACAAACTTGTAATGAGAGCTTAGGTAGGTCATACTGGCGGCCTCCTGCCTTGATCCTCGCCCAATCTACAGAAAACTTTAAAGTCTGGGGTAAAGTGTTTCCAATTAAACGTCTGAGTCAGAACCCACATGGGTACTCTCTATTCAACTTTAACATCGCGATCGACAAGGCGGGAAGTCGGCAGAGAGAAAAGGTGGAAGAGGCTTGGCTGACATACGACTGACGCTGCGTGGTAGCGTATGGCTGGCCACGACTGTTGTTGTTACTGGAAATAGCCTTTCCCCGTTGAAAGAAACCCGAAACAAGTTAAATCCAGGCACAGAAAACTGGAATGACATCGCCACAAAGTGTCGCTGAAACCGAAAATGAGGAAATGGTGGGTCTGGGGCAACGCACCTGACGGCAAGAATCGCGGCTGGTGATGACATTTCATGGCGCAGGCCTTGGAACGGGGTTGGATCTACGCAGGGGCAGGAGATTAATGGGATTTGATTGGTTGAATGACAGTTGAAAACAGGGGTTCAGTGGTGGAACATGACGCAGTTCAGCCGTGGCATTTTATGCAGGGCCTAGCTCTGAGCTACAGTAAATGACAGGAGAAGGCGGGAAGCAGCCCAGCAGCTGAGGCAACAGCCTGAGCTTGGGCGTACAAGGGGAAACAGAGAAACCTATATCAGGGGAAGGAGCTGCCACTTCCAACATCTCTCTTTTCCTGCTACATCATTCACATTCTCACATCAACACAACTCTTCACTCTCATCTCACATTCATCAACACTACCTTCTACAAACAAACCTACCACCTCAAAACAAAACAATCACAATGCTTTTCACTAAGGTCGCTATTGTCGCTGCTGCCGGCTTCGTCGCCGCTGAGCAGGCTGCCCCCCAGGTCACCGCTCGCGCTGTCCTTCCTCGCGACCTCCCCGACGACATCAAGGACTGGGCCGAGAGCAAGGCTGGCGGCAAGGTCACCGACATCGAGGAGTGGGCCAAGAGCAACGGCAATGAGGTCAAGCAGTGGGCTTCCGAGCACGGCGGTGACGCCAAGAGCTGGGTCCAGTCCAACTACAACAGCGCCGGCGACTACATCGGCACCAAGCTCGACGCCGCCAGCACTCGCATTGAGGGTGCCATCAGCGGAGCTTCCGCCAGCGCCTCTGCTGCTGCCGACGACAACGACAACGCTGCCTCTGCCCTCGGTGGCCAGTCTGGCGCCGTCGCCATGCTGGCTGCCATCGGAGCCACTGCCTTCGGCTTCTTCCTCATTTAAACGACCTTCTGTTTATTGTGCTTCTTTTTCGATCATCGCACAGAGATACCTTACGCAGCATGTACACTTCTTTACAAAACACACCGGAGTTTGGGGTCCCTAGGGCATAGAGGATAGCATCACATAGATTGTGTGTGGACCTGGCTCGGATAGGGGAAGGAATAATGACGCTGAATCATGACCAGCTAGGACATCAATGAAAATTCATGCCAATCACTCAAAATTTCTCATCGTGGCCATTTTCGTGAAGTGCAAGTTAATGTGATTGTTCCATACGATTGACGTGTAGATTCTTTGTCTATTGTGAAGTGGTGTACATATTATACATGCTTCTCTCTATAATACATCTGGAACACTATTAAAGCTTTCTTATTCAGTTCAAATGCAGTGGGGTTTGGAGCAATTGTTCTATTCATACTCGTGTAGCGCAACGAGTGAAGGTGCATCACTCACCCACCTTCTTACGCAACTGCAGCCCGTAAGGCTCAAGCTGCTCATCCGTCAATCGACTCGGCGACTTAACAAACGGATCCTCGCCCTTCATCGTCTTGGGGAACGCTATGACATCCCTTACAGTCGCCGTGTCAGTCAACAACGCCACAAGTCGATCAAAACCCAGCGCAAACCCAGCATGCGGCGGACATCCAGATTCCAGCGCCTCAAACAAGTGCGCGAAGTCCGCAATCCTCTTGTCTGTCATTTGGAGGACGTCGCTCATGATGAATTTCTGCACGGGTGCGATGTGAATACGTTCGCTGCCGCCGCCGACTTCCACGCCGTTGAGAACGAGGTCGTAGGCTGCGCTCTTGGCTTGGAGAGGGTCGGTGAAGAGGAGTTCGAGGTCGGATTTTGAGAGAGGGGCGGTGAAGGGGTGGTGCGATGCTGCAATGCCTGCGGCGCCTTCTTGACCTGGTTCGCCCTTTTCTGTGGGCTTGAACATGGGGAAATGCGTTACCCAGACAAATTGTAGTGAGCCTGGATCACCTAGACGGGGTTTCTCCATATAACCTTCTTCAACGAGGAATTTCCAGAGTGCGATGCGAAGGTCGCCTATCTTTGTGGAACCAGAGCAGTATTGGCCCTGAGGCTTCTCACGCGCTTGGAAGACGACCAGGTCACCTTGCTCGATATCTTCACCCTCTGATACAAGATCGAGAACGTCCTGAGCCTCGAATCCTAGTGAGGAAAAGCCCTGTAGGGGTGCTTTTCTGTCGCATACGAGAATTTGAGGCTTTCCATCGGGGTTGTCGGCCAATGCGCTGGGCAGGCTGTCCATGAACCTTGTGACCAGGTTACGGGCTTCATTGGGGTCTTCTGTAGAGATGGGGAATGTGAAGGCTTCAATTAAGGGGTCTTCGAGATGTGTGATCATGCTGACGAATTGTCTATATGGTTCAAGATCTGGTAGCGCGTGAACCTTGTCATCGTTAGCTTGAGTACTGGGATGGTGATGTAGGAACGTACCTTATTGGGGATGCGCAAATCTGGCTTGTCGCTCCCATATGAGGATATGCAGTCCTGGAACTTGAGTGTCGTAAATCTGTGTGCGACAGGCTCATCCGCTGGACGAGTACCTTCAGGAATCTCAGATAGCAAAGGAATGCGCTCTCCGCGGATCTCTTGGTAGCTATGCGCCGGTCGTAACGATTCGAGAGCGGCCAATATTATGTCGTTCACATCCTGTCTGACCTTCGGTGCACCAGCGAATGACCACTCCATATCTAGTTGAGTAAACTCAGGTTGACGATCCGCACGACTATCCTCATCACGGAAGCATCGCGCCCACTGCATGTATCGCGAGACACCACCAGCCATGAGCGTCTGCTTATACTGCTGAGGACTTTGATTGAGCGCATATGCCTTTCCATGCTGACGAGTAGGAACCAAGAATTCCCTTGCACCTTCAGGTGTTGACTTGAACAACGTTGGTGTCTCGATATCCGTGAATCCCTTCTCTTGCAAGCCCTTGGTCAATTGTCCCTTCAGCCATGATCTGAACTTGAGTCTCTCTTGTAGCTCTTGGTGGAATCGGATCTGGTAGTGGCGTTTCTTGGGAGGGAATTGAACTTCGGGTGTGACAATGAGGTTCTGAGGGACTGTGTTTAAAGCTCGGATGTCTTTTAGGTAGACGGTGGGTTTGGAGGACTTGTCGGAGGATGGATCGTCGGCTTTACCGCTGGTGCTGACTACGACGGGACTGTATGGAGGGATCTGTGTGAAAAGGGCGTGCGCCTCGGGGTCTTTCTTTGCGTCGGAGCAGATCTGGATGGTTTCGCCGGATGGTGTGGTGAGGTCTGCGAAGGAGAGTTGCTTGTGAATTACTCGTCGTTTACTCAAGAAGCCGACGCATTTATCACTATTTTCGAGATCGAGGGGGATATCGGAATTGCTATCTAGCGCATGTCAGCACAAGACCCAAGCCTCCACTGAAGATATTCGTACATTTGTCCCAGGCACCGAGGATGTCGCTACGAGCCGCTTGGGATGCGACAATTGAGCTCTGGGTGAAGCTTCGGGCTCGGGGGAGGCATTGGGGTGTTCGAAGCAAAGCTAATGGTCTTGCGCATGCTCCATAGCGCAGGGAAGCGCGATAACGAGCAAGGGGGAGCACCATGATGGCAATTACAGAGCTATGTCTGAGTCAATTGAGGCATTGTGGAAGAGCCGTTGGAGGTGGGCCGATTGCTATCGACAATTTCACGGTGAACTTCGGTGAGGGGCGCTTATCGATAAGGATTATCCCACCTTAAGCTGAGCACTTACACATGATTCCAAGACCATTGATTATGAGCAGGTCCATAGTAATATTATCGATTGCTAGTTTGTTGAGGGAGAAGTGAACAGTTTTTCTGTAACTTCTATTTGATCTGCTCAACCAATGCCTCAAAGTCAATCAAATCCCAAACCTCCGCAAACTTCCCATCAACAACATGATACAGCGTAAACTCAGTAGTTTCCACCTTTCGCCCAGTCGGTTGATATCCTCGAAACTCTCCTTGATGTGTCCCTGTGATGTTGAAGTGTAGTGAAAGATAATCACCCTCGATGGTCAAATGTCGCAGATGCCATTTCCAATCAGGGAATGCTACCACCAGAGGCTTGAACTGAGCAACCACGTCGTCTGGATCTAAGGGTTTATCCATGACGTTCAATGGAGATTTGTAGAAGTTCTTCATGCCTTCAAAGTCGTGTGCGTTGCAACGTTCGAGGTATCCTTGGTATAGAGCCTTATACTCTTCGGCTTTGGAATTGCTGGATAGGTCTTGGGAAGCCATTGTTGCTGGTAAAAGGCTCGCAGCTAATACTGAATGGTTGATAACGATAAGTTTCTCGTTAAAAAAAAAAAAAAAAAAAAAAGAAAGAAATGATAGATTTGTCGGTTAGGGATTCGAATAACGTCTCGATATTTATACAAGAATTGCGTTTTCAACGAAACCCCTCACAAGGTCATGTTTTCGTCCTCTTACATACTGTATTCAATGGATGTGATTCGCCCTTGCTCCGATTCTATTGATTAGTTGTAGCTTACTATACTGCTTACATATATTTGTCACCAGTCGAGCTCTTACAACGATAGGCTCAAATGTGGTCAGCGCAGCATATCACTCGAAGAAGTAACTGAGATAGCCCCAAGTGGAAACAGACAGACATTGCTGTCGATAAATGCGCCAGGACTCATAAACATGTCACAATACCTATGCAAGCGAAGAAACCTAGCGCAAGGCTAGGATAGTCTTTAATATGTCGAAGCAGAAGGCTGCTGGATATAAGCTTATAGACGATAATACCGCATATCCAAGGATTCTGCGGCGGAGATCCTAGGTTTATTGATTAATGAAAGTGGGCAGAGTTATATATCCCATGGCCTTCACATGCTTTACCTGGCAACGAAGCCTTTGATGCACCGAAGAATGAAAAACAAAGTTCACTCCAGGCGACTCTCATTGATCTTGACCGCAGGTCAAAACAGTCGGTGGATGAGTTTAAGTTTAATTACGACAATGCACGGTGAGACGTTGGCGTTTGCCAAGAAGCTGTCTTAATTCGCATTCCTTGATGTAACGCGGGGAGACTAATGTTTGTCTGGCAGGTCGATCCCATGCACACACGATAGACGGAACGACACCGGCTATCTTCCGTCCTGCGGTTCCTTCATTCCGTTTCTTGGTAACATGTATAATTTGCCATTAACTGAACCAGCCAAGCAAACGCCAATGCGAGCAGTAGGTGGCCAACTGCAGAGTATCATCCAGATCTTGTCCCAACTCGTGCCCATTCCCGCTCTCAAAATCAATTCGCCTCACAAGGCTGGGTTACAGCACATGTCGCCGCGACGAACTACTCATGTATAATAGAGAAGATCATTGCTACAAACCGTGACAGGTGCAGCGAATGCAACGCTCGATCGGTGAGTCCGCAAATGCTTCTTTCATAGTAGGACAAGATCATCGTCAAGAAAAGCCACAGAACGGATATCAACTACAAATACGGTAACGGATATAACGTTTGGCTGAAGGTGGCGCAACTCAATTGCGTGCAAGGTTCTTATCTATCGGCGGGGGCTAACCTTGTTTTTACCCCGGACAAGGCTCTTACAAAAGAACCGGTGAGTCTCTCCTCTATCTAGATGGGGCAGGGGGACTTGACAAGAGTTGGCCGAGGTAGACAAGACAAGTTGATAGTGAAGGAAAGACTAAAAAGAGCGGAGCATTTTGCCCAGTCATTGATCATGAGATTTCTGTATCCTCAGTGGCGACAAAGATAGAGGTTGTCTAAGTTGTCTATCTCGGGAAGGACGAATAAGCTTGAATGATGCTTATTATTACTCTTAATGCCTAGTCAATCGCGTGCTATCTCGGACACTCCAAAAGCCCCGCCAAGTAATCATTATCCCTGCGACCTGCCGTTATCAACATAGTTAGTGGAAAGATTAGCCAGCGGGCAAGAGAAACCCTCCAAAAGTTCCTGGGTGAGGTGTGATTTGAGTCGGCGCTAGATCCTTGAACAGGCAGTTCCTGCGGGGAAGGAGAACGGACGCCAAGATTCGATCGCCATTTCCATCCCTGGAACTGCCTCTTTTGGATCAGCGCCGTGATCGGATGGAACAGCTCATTGGTGCAATCTTCTTTTGTGCTATGCAGAAGTGCCGTGCAGTTCAACGACTTCATCCTATCAATAAACAGCATAGCCTTTTTTGCCTAGACAAGGTCTTGACTTGGACTGTTGCACTGACTACGGTACAAGCCTTGGTATTGGTATGCAATGTTACTCGCCCAGGAACAGAGATACTGACAATATGGAAGATAGATGACGATCTGCAACATATAAATATCAATCGATTTCCACCCTCAACAATCCCCTTCTCACCTCACCTCCTCACTCCTCTACTCTCTTCCGTCGTCTCACATTCAAGATGAAGTACTCTACCGTCCTCGCTCTGGCTGGCCTTGCCACCGCTTCCACCAAGAAGCCTCTTGTCAATGAGCTCAAGCTCCAGAAGGACATCACCTTGAAGGGTCTTATGGCCGGTGCCCAGAAGCTCCAGGACATTGCCGATGCCAACGACGACACCCGCGTCTTTGGAGGCAAGGGCCACAACGCCACCGTCGACTACCTCTACAACACCCTCAAGGCCCTGAACTACTACGATGTCAAGAAGCAGCCCTTTACTGAGCTGTACTCTGCCGGTACTGCCGCCCTCAAGGCCGACGGCGCTGACATCGCTGCCTCCATCATGACCTACACCCCCGCTGGTGAGGCCTCTGGTCCTCTCGTCGTTGCCTCCAACCTTGGTTGTGAGGCCAGCGACTTCCCCGCTGAGTCCAAGGGCAACGTCGTCCTTGTCAAGCGTGGAGAGTGTGCTTTCTCTGCCAAGTCTTCCAACGGTAAGACTGCCGGCGCTGCTGCTGTTATCGTCTACAACAACGTTCCTGGCGAGCTGACCGGTACTCTGGGTGAGCCCTTCGGTGACTTTGCTCCCATTGTTGGTATCAGCCAGGAGGATGGTGAGGCTATCCTTACTAAGACCAAGGCTGGTGAGGTTAACGTCGACCTCACTGTTGACGCTACCGTCGAGAACCGCGTTACCTTCAACGTCATTGCTGAGACCAAGGAGGGTGACCACGACAACGTCCTTGTCGTTGGAGGTCACTCCGACTCCGTTGCTGCTGGTCCCGGTATCAACGATGATGGCTCTGGTATCATTGGTATCCTCAACGTTGCCAAGGCTCTTACCAAGTACCGCGTCAAGAACGCCGTCCGCTTCGGTTTCTGGTCTGCTGAGGAGTTTGGTCTTCTCGGATCTTACGCCTACATGAAGAGCATCAACAGCTCCGACACCGAGATCGCCAAGATCCGTGCCTACCTCAACTTCGACATGATTGCCAGCCCCAACTACATCTACGGTATTTACGATGGTGATGGTGATGCTTTCAACCTGACCGGCCCTGCTGGTTCCGACGCCATCGAGAAGGACTTTGAGAAGTTCTTCAAGACCAAGCGTCTCCAATCTGTCCCCTCTGAGTTCAGCGGTCGCTCTGACTACGCCGCTTTTATTGAGAACGGTATTCCCTCCGGTGGTCTCTTCACTGGTGCTGAGCAGCTCAAGACTGAGGAGGAGGCTAAGAAGTTCGGTGGTGAGGCTGGTGTCGCTTACGATATCAACTACCACAAGGCTGGTGACGACATCAACAACCTCAACAAGGAGGCTTTCCTCGTCAACACACAGGCTATTGCCAACTCTGTTGCCAAGTACGCCAAGAGCTTCAAGGGTATTCCCGCAGTGAACCACCTTACCCGCCGCCGGGATGCCGACCATGCTCAGATCTTCAAGCGCACCAGCGCTCACACCCACGCTCACGGTGGCCCTTGCGGTGCTGTTGAGGTTTAAGGAGGTCTGATGTACAATTAATTATTCCTGTATTATGAGTTGATGATGAGTTGATGATGAGAAGTTGAGCGTTTGATGAGGTTCCTATTAGTGGACCGGTTCTGTAGAATACGTACAAAAGTATGAGTTACGAGATGAACATAATACATATTATCATTATTCAAACATATTGCGGTTTTTGATATTGTGAAGTTGATGATGATAGGACTTGACTGCAGATTAATAAGCAGGCTATCCAACAAAGAGGCTACAGCTGCTGACGCTGACATCACCCCACCAAACTCACTTTTACATACTATCAACGACAGGATGGAACAGGCATTCTTCTTCGTGGACGGTTTACAAGCCGATAGAAATTCAAAGAAGCTTATGCGACGTCATGTGATGAAAGGCAAAAATGCTGGCAGAACCTTGCATCGACCGTCAAAAGCCAACCAGGTCGTCCGATATCACGCCATGGAGAGAATAGCACGACCTATCGGCACTCAATTCTTTACCTTTCCGTTTCCTGTACCGATGACTAAGATTGCTAGCAAAGCTATACATGATTGTGAGCTAGACTAATCATCGAGTGTGTGATACTGGCTAATACGACGAACTTAGTTTTTACCTTGACTATCAACCAGATATATCCGACTCAGATGGGTTTTGATATCGAACAGTATAAGATGCGGTGGCTCGAAATCATGTTTCTCAGCAAGCCTGGTATTGAAGCTCTTTTATCAAACCTTTACTAGACATATGCTGACAACAATAGCATACGAATGCTCATTGGCTCTAATTCAATCATCAAACGAAACATATCTCGGCGCAGGCTACGGCTGTCCGAAATCCCTATCCTGTCTATCTCAAACCCTTGACACACTAGCAAAACGTCTCAACAGTAGTGATGCTTTGTCTGATGGGACGCTCTCTATTGTGATGGCTCTTATCAATCATGAGCAAGTAGCGGGGCACTACGCTGATGCTGAGGCCCATGTGAAGGGCATGAAAAGGATTGTTGATCTCCGTGGGGGGTTGGATAAGATAGAGGATGATGCTGTGGCCACCAAGATCTGCCGGTGAGTAGTCACTTGGAAATCAGTTATGAGAGTGAGTTTGTACTGACTTCTGAAAGGACTGATATTCTGTTTACTTTGCAACAAGGCGGCCAGCCGCTCTTCTATCGCAATAAAATGGCTGAGATGCGGATGATGTTATTGTCAAGAGGCTTTACGTTAAAGAGCAACTCGGATGCGAGAAATCCCCAAATACAACAACTGGACGAGACGCTCAAGGAAGCCTTTTCAGATCTGCTGGGCGTCTGCAACCTTTTCAACAAATACATCGACAAAAAGCCTCTTGATGTAATTGAATTTCAAGAAATCTTAGTATCCGTGTGCTACAAACTCATGGTATTCAGAACATTGAACGAGGCCGGCCAGATACACGATATTGACTCAGCATATCATATAGGATTATTGGTGTTCCTCTTGTCCACATTCTGGAACAATCATCAAAGTCGCCTCGCCAAGCCGGGGTTAATTGCGGCCTGTATCAGAAATGCTCTGCATATGGCGAATGGAGAGTTTGCCTTTTGGCTTCTGATGTTGGGAGGTATATCTGTCCCCAAAGGGGATGACAAGGAGTGGATGATCACGAGACTGCGTGAAGAAGCTTCAAGGATCAGTGTCGTAACGTGGAAGGATGCGAGGGATTGTTTGGCCAAGTTTCCCTGGATCACCGTGATTCATGATGAATCAGGACAAAGGTTGTGGGATAGAGTGCGGAGTGTGGAAATGGAGTTAAGCAATGGAGTTATGGCCAATTTATGAGCCAATCCTTTAATAATAATCTTAAGTCCGACGAAGCTTTCCACCATCTTAACATGATGTCGTACTACAATAAGATTCAACCAATGAAGATTAATCACTATTGCATAGGAGCTCTAACCAAATTGAGTAACAAGTCTCCCATTGGCCAAAATGAAAGGATGGCGGCGTAGGAACTGCGGCTCAACTGAGTTTCCGAATTGGGTAGCAAGTCTCTTATTGGTCACTATCGACTTGTATACATGAACGCATACAAAGAATCTATCGACATGAGGGCATCATCTAGGTACAAAAAGAGTGAGTGCCCGGCGGAATATAAGAATAATCAAACAGAGACTAAAAACATTCACATCTGCACTACTTCTCGCCACAAATCTACCTCATTATCCAATCTTCTTTCAAAGGCATCTATCCAACATGGCTTCTACAACCTATTCAGAATTCGGAAGCAACACCGAAGCCGTTGATGTTGCCAAAGCCTTCCCTGATGGCATTCATGGTAAAACTATTCTCATCACGGGAGTAAACCGTGGTGGTATTGCCTTCTCAACTGCCCATGCATTGGTAAGGCCACCAATAGCGACTAAAATGGATTAATGGAATATTTATCTAACCATTTCAAGGTTACACAAGCACCAGCTCTTCTCATCCTCGCAGGACGCAGCCAGGCTAAAGTCCAGGACAGTATCGATGCTCTCAAGTCTGAATTTACGGACGTCAAATATCGTTTTCTCGAGGTCGACTTGTCCAGCCAGAAGTCCGTCCGGAAGGCAGCTGGAGAACTATCTGACATCCCAACAATTGATCTGATCATCAACAGCGCTGCTGTAATGGGCGTCCAGAAACGCACTCTCAGTGAAGACAGCATCGAATTGCAACTTGCAACCAACCATCTTGGACACTGGCTTCTCACATGTCTACTAATGCCAAAGCTCATCAAAGCAGCAGAAGGCAAGCCAAAGGGGTCTGTAAGGATTGTCAATATCACTTCTGCGTCTCCAATGTCGTCCAGTATGCGCTGGAGTGACATGAAATTCGAAAAGAAGAACAAAGATCTCCCACAGGATGAACAGCCTGTGTACGATCTTTTCAAACTCTGGGGTTACAACAATGCTGAAGACTTGCCCTACATCCCTCTAGATGGCTACGACAGAAGCAAAGTCGCCAACGTCCTCTTCAGCATCGGCGCAAACAAACGTCTCTTTGAGAAGTACGGAATCCTATCAGTTGCTGCTCATCCAGGTGTTATCATGACCACCGAACTCGCAAGGAACTTCCCCCAGGAGACTATTGAAGCTGCCACAAAACTCTGTGAAGCTGGTCTCTACGCTGTCAAGTCCGTCGGCGCAGGAGCCTCGACTGGTCTCGTTGCGGCGCTGGACCCGAAGTTGGCTGTTGGTGTTGGTGAGACTCATGAGGGAGGTGAGAATTATGGAACTTATCTTGCTGAATGCCAGATCAGCGAGAAAGCGAGATCTCTTGCTGTTTCGAGCAGTGAGGCTGAGAAGTTGTGGAAGTTTTCGGAGAAGGTGACTGGGGAGGACTTGCAGTGGTGATCCATGTATTCAGGATTATGACTCGTTTGACGAATTCTCGTTCGTGGTTGCTATACGAAGGAACGCCTGCGCGTACATGGGTTTGTTGCAATTGTTCATGTGCAGGGGGGCCTTAGGCATCACCGCAGATAGATCATAGTTACGCTAACCCTGATCTATTCTCTTTTTATTAAGGTGCAGCTTACAATCCTTTTCAATTCCCTCAAGATTCACCGTCTAATCGTGACAATGCCCGAATTTGACAATGACTTCTCCAATAATCTTTTTAGTGATCTTGCGCCGCTGCTCACTTTGTTCGGTGAGCAGGTTACAATCCAATTCCTAAGTATGAGTATGGGATGGGCCGATAATATCTTATTATCGATGGGTCTTCTCGGTGTAGTTACTATCATAGTCAGTGCTATACGCGTTGCAGGTGATAAGAGACTCAAGGCGCTCATTTGAAGGTCAGTATATGGGATACAAGTCCGTTACAGAGAAACTAAGACCATTATTGAAGAGCACGAGAGAGTTATTCAGTGGCAGAACAAGATCTGTTGTCGTCAACATCCGGAGACGTCTGCGAGATGTGGAGCGGACAGCAAATCGTTCGTTTGAT
The DNA here is from genome assembly GCA_004367485.1 of Fusarium citri. Lineage (NCBI taxonomy): Eukaryota > Fungi > Ascomycota > Sordariomycetes > Hypocreales > Nectriaceae > Fusarium > Fusarium citri. Next base: position 66,191 of record QHHH01000034.1, on the reverse strand, counting down.
TGGAGACTCGCAAGAAACGAAGATGCTCGTCGCCATGGGTAATGGTAAGATCTGCGACATCGCCACTGCTAATGGGATGGTACTCTTTTGGGACGACAAAAGCGGCGATATATTTAACAAGATACCCTTCGAGTTGTGTAGCATCATCAACGACACAGCTCCGAGCCTCGCCTTGAATGTGCCTCAGGCTGTGGCACCAAAGTGGGAATTATGATCATGGACTGCTTTGAGTATCCTGTTACAATCTGTGTCATTGCTTTTCCCAGGACTCATCACCTTTTGGTGGAAATGGAAAATAGATGACAGTCCTCCTGACGCCTATGCATATCCCTGCTTTTGCGTTGGAACGATATGCTTGATCATTGGGACCATGCTCTGTGGCAGAATCATTCAAGGTACCACCGAGGGACATGAGTTCTGTGTGTCGGATAAAGGAAAATGGAGGGGTGCGAGGGTTTTCTGGTTTCAAAGCGCAAGGACGGTTGGGGACCAGCATTTTCCAGCTTACGTCATCTTTAATGCGGATGTCAATGGATCTCAGACAGTCAGAACATCTCGTCGAGTGGAAAAGGATCATAGGTAGGTAAGCTAAGAGGCTCTTGAAAGGTGAAATCACTAAGCACGTGTCACCAGGTTCCTTGCCACCTGCTCAGCCTTGCTGGCGGTAACTGGATACACCATCCAGTTCGTCGGATTCCGCGCTCTTCACTGGTCCGCCACTGTTGTCCAACTCGGCGTAACGCTAGTCATCGCGGCCATCAGATCTTGGGTCAGGCGCGGCTTAGGGGAGCATCCGATAGCCATACCAGCTAAAGAGGGTCATGAACTGGCTTGGTTGGCCCTCTTGCTAATGGACGAAGCACAGGAAAACACCACTTTATCCGAGGGCCTAAAATTGAAGAACTTCTGGCAGTTGATATCGTCGACCATGACAATCGGCTCATCCCCTTACGAGGAAGTCCCGGAACGGCTGTTCAAGGCCCAACCTTCTGTTACGATAGTCGGCCCTCTGAGTACCACTTTGACTGTGCTTCCTCTTGCGGCAGTGAAGAAGAATCTTCCCGCCGAACATAAACCACTTTTGACTTTCAATGAAGCTCAAAGGTTCCGAATAAGAGGAACAGACGACGAAGTCATTGTCAAGATTGCAAAGTCCCTCCAAAAGGTTCTTGAGCAAGTAATGAACTTGATTAGCCAACAAGGAATAGTACGCTGGAAGAACCCAGAACTTGCGCGATCGATGTCGGTAGAGCAGTATATAGACAATCCGGCGATGGATATTGTATGGGGACTCGATATTGGATTGGGCCAGTTCTCGGAACACGGCTTGACCACTGTTTCGGTCGAGCCTCTTCGATTGCTATTCAGAAAGAAAGATGATAGATCCCTGAGCGCTAGAGGAAATAATGGGACATCTACCTGGACGCTACTCGAGGCGGAATATCTTACGGCTATTTTATCACTTTCTGCGTGCTCCTGGGCAGTTCTGGATGATAAGCGCAATCCAAGAATAACTAGCAGTTTCCCCAGACGCATTGTGGGGCATAGTTCAGTTGAAGAAATCCAGGAAAAGGTTGATAAGCTTGAACGGTGGTTACAGATTTCCGGCGTCAAAGTTGAGAAGGCTTTGATACAGGAGAGAGAGAAAGATTCTGAACACCCTGATACATATGGGTGGAGGCCAGCTGGGGATATTTGGTGTCTCGGCATATTTCTCTCGTCACTATCCAGGTATAGCACACCCGACCTTCCACCTACAATATGAATGCTAACAGAATCGTGTTGAAAGAAAAGAACAAGTGCCGGAGATAACCATTGAACTCGCCATCGCTGACCGCGAAACGACAGATCCGTTAATTATATGGGCACAGGAACTTTTCTCGATATTCATACTCGCTGTAGCTTCCCAGGTTGAGGAAGTTTTGGGTGTAGCCGGCATACATTCTGATGACGGAACGATTCACGATGATGCACTTTTCCAAAAGATTGCTGGATTTCTGGTTGATGCTGACCTGGCGGCAAATGTTGAAACGGCCTATATGTTGATTATACCGGCTTTTCTGATTGTGGCCTTTTTTGAGATTGGTGGGAAAGGGACATTTCTGGCCAAGAGTGCGAGGAGATATCTAACCCATTAACCCATGCCATATAGGGAAAGAATTAACATGATATGTTTGCAAGACATACCACCGGACCGAAATTCCTTTTGAATTATGGAGATCATATTCGATAAATGATATGTTGGTGGTCGAGTCGAAAACATGCATGTTGGTTGTATTTTACGAAGCAGGGATATGGGGACTGTAACAAATACCACAGTACCCTAGCAAGTGCATGATCGGTTACGCGGGTATGACAGGGAGTTACCAACATAAAATGATAATTCAAGTGAGGGGTTGAGAAGTTTTTTTTTAACTGTGAAAGATTAATTTTCAGTTTTTCAGGATGGCCTCCGAAGACCAGAGTGCCGCCCTTGAGGGTGAGATCATCGTGAGTATCAGAGGATGGACCACCTTGCAAGGGCGTGTACTGACTTGTGAAAGCACGCTGATACCTTCTTAGATGGAGACTCTACCATCTCTCAGGTGAGTGTAGTTGTCTGGTGATTATTCAACTTCCATTTAAACTTACCCCTACCAGCCACTTACAGATTCTGTTGCTTCTCTTCGGTCGAGCATTCTTCAGCATCAGATCGAGAATGGCCGTACCTATCATTCCATGAGTTCTGGAAGTAGGTCGTATCTCGGAATGTGGCGTAATATGAATTTGACATATGACAGAATACGTATATCCGAATGATCAACGAGAGAACGAGCGACTGGGTGAGAGTATACAAGGCAGTTCATTAGATGTTCTACTAATGGCCATAAAGAGATCCAGCATAATATCTGGCTATTGACGCTGCGCGGAAGCCTCGCTCTATGCCCCAAGGGTAACGAACCTGCGAAGCGAGTGCTTGACTTGGGTACCGGGACCGGATGCTGGGCTATTGAATATGGTGAGTTTGAAAAACAATGATCGGCATTCTTACTAACTCTGTTCGAAGCCGATGCATTTCCCTAGTCAGAGGTATGTTATTCAATCACATGTTTTATCAGGTTGCTGATCCTATAGGTTATTGGTGTCGATTTGAGTCCAACTCAGCCAAGCATGTAAGTTTTCTGTTCGCTTTTCTAACTAGGTACTGACGGAAGTTTAGGGTCCCCGTCAACTGTAACTTTGAAGTGGATGATCTCGAAAAGGATTGGACTTGGACAAAGCCATTTGACTTCATCTTCAGCCGTGTCATGGCAGGCAGCTTCGAAGACTACGACGTCTACGTTTCAAAAGCCTTCAAGTCTATTCAACACTGCGTCGTAGCTGACTAACGTTATGCTAACTCTTCTTAGCGCCCTTGAACCAGGCGGATGGCTCGAAATGCAAAACATCGTCGCCCCCTACAGATCCGACGATGGCACCCTCAAACCTCATCATGAACTCTTTAAACTAGGCACTTACTTCTGCGAAGGCAGCAAGATCCTCAACCGCTCCGCTGAAGCACCCCGACACTACAAAGCCATGATGCAAAAGGCCGGGTTTGTCAATATCAAGGAACATCGTTTCAAGTGGCCGCTTAGCGCATGGCCCAAAGATCCTTACTACAAAGACATGGGAGCTTGGTGCTTTGCGAATTTGGATGGAGGGCTTGAGGGGTTGACCTTAGGCCTATTCACGAGGGCGTTGAAGTGGACTAAAGAGGAGACTTTGCTATTTTGTGCAGAGGTGAGGAAACAGCTTAGGGATCCCAGGATCCATGCTTATCTTCCTATGTGAGTTGTATAGTATCTGAGTTTGAGGTTTGTCTGACTAATCCTGGTTTAGTATCGTTGTGTATGGGCAGAAGCCCGAGACGACGGACTAGCGAATAGGGTTTGAGTGATTAGATGACAACCAGTTCCTATTTTTGTAATAGTTGCACAACTTAAAACCTATCCTGCAGACATTTACTTTTCGAAACGAACCTGACATTTGCTTTTTCTGTTTTATATCTTGATCATCAGACGAACTATGACGTTGCTAGACTGTTTCGAAACCTTGTTTGTTTTATAGTAACAGAACTCTAAATAGACTACTGAATTGATAGTTTCGTTTATGTCTCAGATTCCAGTTGGTTTGAACTTGGTGTAGGAGAATGCTGCTTTCGTCTGGACTCTGGATTGGACCCTTATCGATTGGAGTGACCAGGGATGTGCGGATCGTCTTTAGGCTACTTTGTTGGGTTTAGTTTCTCACAACCCTTATTATTAGCACGGATAATACAGGGCATACATACTCTAAAACCGGCTATATTAATTTCTAAACTGGCATCTGCTTATGAGTGTCAAAATGTTACAAGTTCCTGATCTCAGTTGACCAATCAAACTCTTAATATTAGAATCAACAAAACGGTTTCCCAACAGAAACTCTTTTAATCCTTGTAGAGCTAGAACAGAAGAGGAAAAGAGTGAGTGCTCATCTCGGCTTTTACCCCGCGTTTCGGCTCTCCCGTCGGTCGTGGCAGAAACTCACACACCCAAGAGAAATTCAACGCTTTCTCATTCCTTTTTTTCTCTACCTACTACCACTGACTGTAGTAGGTGGTCTACCTGCCTACTTGCATCTGTCATACCTACAACCTAACCTATCTAGTGTCAATCACTAACCTCAGAATAGTCTGCCAAGTCTAGACACGAGGGGCCTCATCTACACTCCTCTCTCAGTGTGTCTGCAACCCCTGCTACCCTCTTGGTCCAGAACCCTTTCACTTTTTATTTAACTGGTCGACGTCGACGCGCCCCTTTTCTCACTTTGAATCTCAACTCAATCAACTCACAACTCAAACCCTCGCTCAGAACAAGTGGATTCAAACGGACCTAAACAAAAAGTCTTTTATTTCACCTCCCTAATCAAGACAATTAAAGTTACAACCTTCTATGTCGGCGTCTCCACCAAGCGGCTCGTCCAAGCGACGGGTCCGCACAGAGGCTCAGATGAGCCAGAAGCGACTGGCCGACCGCGTCAAACACAGAGAGAATCGCCAGGAGCATAAACAAAGAATGGAGAGAATGGAATCGGATATTGCGCAGATTCGAAAAAATCTGGATACTGTTTCTGCGCAGTTGAGGACGTTGCCTCAGTTGGGTGCTGAAACGATGGCTTCACAACAACAGCAACAGCAAAGGTCAAGTCAAAGACAGGCTGAAAATGTGTTTTCAACAGGTCAAACCCCCGGCGAAGGTTATGAGATGGATACTAGCACCGAGACCCCGGACTTCCCCGCAACGCGATCTGCAACATCAAACGGCACAGGTAGACCAACACCAGCACAAGCGCCTCATCCCGAGCCTGAGATCCAGATGCCACCTCCCGAGGTCATGTCAAGTTTATTCCCCACGCCATCGCACGTGGATTGTCGATGCGGAGTGCAGCATCACTCCCAGTCCGACTGTCTGGAGTACCGCAGTTTCGCCATCCTGTACGAAACCCATGCAGCATTTCCCCAGGATCCTCTTCATGCGCGATCCCTGCCTCGGAACCCTTCGTTGCCTAATATGACGCTTCACTCGTACGGTGACAACGCTGTCACATGTTTTCTTACCTCCTTCCTCAAGGGGTTCGAGATGGCCAGTGTGGAGACTTTGTTTGGCGTTTATTTCTTTGCCTACCGACTCATGAGGGTTTGTATTCCTTTTGAATCCTATAAACCATAAACTAACCTTTAATAGTGGCGCTTACATCCTGATCCTATGACACTCAAGGACGTGCCGCCGTGGCTTCTACCAACCGAGGTTCAAAATACATATCCCCATCCCGTGAGCATTGATTACATCCCTTGGCCCGACCTTCGCGACTTTCTCTGCACGAATCCACGTATCAAGTCGAGGCATTCTGTCAAGATGTATCTCGAGTCTTTGCAGTTGAAGTGGCCGCCAGGGTGTTCACTCATGACGATGGAAGGTGGGCAGGTCTGCGTTAGTCCCGAGTTTGAGGCCATTGCATGTGATCTTAATAACTGGAAGCTGGGACCTCCTTGGTTAGACGCTTTTCCACGTTTGGTTTCGCTCGTTCATCCCTAGTTGGGGTGGAGCTTGGTAACTGTAAGAAGGAAGGCTGCCTGGCTTGTTGAAATTTGGTGTCTCTTTCAAGTAAACCCTAGAATGCAGATATACCCAAGGGTTAGCAGGACAATAAGAATATTCAATCATCTCAAATATGAACTGGCTATGAATTCAATTATTAGTGATTGCCATCGCAGCCCCAGAATCAAAATCATATAAGAACCTAACCGCAGGGTATCAGAAGAATTAACCGTTGGTCTTAGGCATAAGGGATAAAATAGTTTAGTTAGGTATCTTATAGCAATTTGGAGTAGCATTTAGGCTACTTTATTTTAGTAGCCTAAGCATTAGAGGATATTTCTTCTATTGCCCACCTAGACAACCCATATTGAACTCCAGAGTTTTGTTGCATAAGGGTCTTGCACTCACATGCCAACATCAATTAAGCTGATTGGCTTTTCTAACGATAAGTGATATTTTCAAGGGAACCGATCAAGCCTAAAATTCTCCAAAATAGGATCCTTCTCCCCCGTCAAAATCATCTTACTCAGAAGTTCACCCACAAGAGCCCCATTAGTGACACCAGAGTGCATAGCAGCAACACTAAGTCCCTCAAGGCCAGTCTCTCCAAGAATAGGCAAATCATCCACCGGTAAAACTCGGTCTCCGATGGTATAATGGCTATACTCAAGCTCATCGCCACCAACAACTGACTTTTGCAGTCTGGCGAAGAGTTCCAGAGCCGTCTTTTCTGCGTCATCACCAAGGTCGCCGCCTGCGTAGCTTGAGCCGAAGCATATGGCTCCTTCGACTGTTTGACGGATGTGAAGATCGGGGGCGTTGATGACGCCGTTGATGAGGCGTTTGGAAGTTGGTTTTGTGTTGACTAGGAGACCTTCTGAGCTTTCGAGAGGAAGTTTGATGTTTTCTGTTGCGAGGAGAGCGACACTCCCTAGACCAGCTGCCACGACAACATGGTCGGCTGGAACAGTCTCTCCAGAGTCAAGAACAACACCGCTGATACGATCATCAGTCTTTGTGAATCCTTTGGCCCTTTTCTCGAGGACCTTTCCTCCTCTCTTCTCGACTTGCTGAATCATCTGCTGAGCAGCAATCTCCGCCTCAAGAGCACCCTCTTGTCCATACGAAAGTCCCCACTCGGGCAAAACAGCCTCTTCAACATGTGGTTCAATCTCTTCAATCTCCGTCTTATCAACTCTTATAACATCATAACCCCAAGCCGAAGCACTAGCCTTCGCAGCTTCAAGTTCCTCAGGTGATTTATCCCACGTTGTTGTACCACCCCAGTGAATGGGGAGCGAGTCAAAGACCTGTTCAATTTCTTTCCATCGCTTCATCGAGCGAAGGCGGAAATCATAGTAGAACTTTTTATCTGTCGATGCAGCGTTTAACCAAGCGAAGGAGTTGGGCGTTGCTACGCCGCCGATGTCTTCTGCTATGACGGTCACGTTTGTTTCGGAGGACAAATGCCAGGCGATTGAGGCGCCGACGATGCCTCCGCCGATGACGACGACGTTGGAGTGTGCTACTTCACTCATTTTGGATATAGAACGCGATGCTTGAGAGTCCTCCATCTTGATTGAATTGAGGCGGTTTATATGAAAGTAGAGCATACATGATGCAGGTTGAAGTTGTATCAACCCCGCCTTTACCGGAGGCCATTATTATCTCCGAATGATAAGTATGTTGCATAAAATATGGAGTTGTACTTAACAACCTGCTTCCTGAGGAAAAGATCGCTATATTCATGCAATAGCATCAGTTTAGTTATACTTGCGTGTTCATGCCAAGAGGTTGAAATTAGGCGAAGTTCTTGAATAGGTAGTTCATTAGGTATGCATGAGTACAATCAAGTGGATAGAGTTCAACAAAAAGCTCCGGTCCTATCAGGATATCTTTCTGCTATGCCTGGTAAGATAGCTAAGGTTACATGAGATAGAAACATATTCCCATCATGATGGTCTTATCTAATATCTTGTACAGAGGTGGATGTAATTAATAGACAAGGTATGAGCACTACAAACCTAAAGATAGGGTTTCATTTATCATAATCAAGCATCTTCATACGTTCGCCCTTAATAAGATTCCAATTAATCAAGATATCACTCTTTACTAGAAACGTCTTTGAACAAATTGTATTGTGTTGGGTTATATATAATCAGTAAGATCCGCAATTTGAAAACATACTTTCCTAGTCCTTCTTCGCTTCCTCCATTCTTCTCGATCTCTCTAATAATGAGCTGAAAACGACCAGCGTGGCCAGTGTGGGTCAAGCTCAGCAAGTATGTCGGAACAGATTTGCAGAAGCTGAACAATGTCGGCTACAGTCCGTGACTTTTGAGTGAGGAATTCGATTTGTTCTTTCTCGGAGCCTAGATCAGGGATGGGTTCACTGGTTAGTTTGGTGAGGAGGCTGAGTTGGCTTGCAAATGTTGCTTTGGCTTGGATGGTTAGAGAGGGGGATGGTTCTGGGAGGGAGTCGGATGTACCGCCCATGACGACGTCGCCTTGTTCGTCCATTTTTCCTGGTATCTGTGGCATGTTAGTAATGAATTTTGATTGGAACTTGATTTGATTTAATTTGAAAGGAGATTCTTGTTAATATGAGTCGATGGGGAATGTGTAGCTTTTGTAGGTGCTGTGTCTAGTATTGAGAACAACCGTTATGCTCTGAACATGGAGACGTTCTCAAGAGTAGTGCAGAACAATAGTGTCTGTCTATAAATCCAAATCGTAGCCCTTTGTGGATATCCTCAACTACAAAACAAAGGCCACGGTTAGCATACAGTTGAACATACACAAGACCAATAATGCACAGACTCAATCAAAGAACCAAATCACTTCACACAGTCCCAAGAAGTCAGTTATCAATCCCAATTCGTATCAAAAATCCAAAACTTTTCGCAATTCATTAACTCTAAATCTTCTCAATCATATCCACGTAAACTCTAAAACAGCGTATACATCAATCGCTTATACCAAGGGAACGTAGCGAGCTCAGCCCGCCAAGCGTTGATAGAATCCCAGTCATGTTCACGTCGTCCTGTATCGATATCGATCTTCTCGATACTGATCCAGCTTGTTCGCTTCCAAATCCATCCTCCGAGCCAGAATGCTAGAACAATAGGTAGGCCGAGATACTGCATGAAGAAATCTTCGGCAGTTCCCATTCCTGACTCGCCTACTGGGGCAACGATGGCAACGTAGAACTGTAAATTGTTAGATACTTGTCAGAACAGGGGGGAGAGTTGAAACTTACTTGTGCAATAAGAATGAGAATAACGAAAATCAGACCAACCCACGATCCCCAGACACCACCAATGGCCTTGAAAGGAATCTCATCAAGTGTATGGCCGTTGTACTTCCACGCAGCTCTGAATCGAATATGCGCAAGACAAATAGAGCCCCAGCAAACAAGCATAGCCAAACCGGACAAAGCAAGAAGCCAATCGAAAATAACAGGACCAGCAGCATCCAAGTTCAAGAAAGCAAGACATCCAAACGCGATAATGAACGCAACAGATGGCAAAGGTCGTCCTGCACGATCAACCCAAGTAAAGATTTTGGGCGCAAAACCTTGCTGTGCGAGAGCAAGAAGCGTGCGAGAGCCTCCGTACACGGAAGCAATGCCGAGAGATAAAACGGATGAGAGGATGACGGCGTTCATGTAATGATCGAGACCGTGAAGACCAGAGTATTTTCCGACGAGAACAAAGGGTGATGCCGCGCTGTTGGAGTAGGAGCTTGAGCTCAGGAGATTCTCATCGTTGCAGCTGACCAAAAGACCGATGAACAGCAACGCAACGATGTAGAACAAGCAGATTCGCCAAAAGACTTGTTTGATAGCCTTAGGGACTGATTCAGTCGGGTTTCGAGACTCAGCAGCCGCAAGACCAACAAGTTCTGATCCTGCGAAGGAAAACGCGGCAGTAACAAAAACGGAGCAAAAGCCCTTGAATCCGTTCTTGAAAGCGCCTGGATCGTGCCACAGCTTGAATCCTTGGTACGTGTCGTAACTTCCATTCGATGGTCCTCCGCCACAGACCAACACAAGCGCAATGATCATGAAAATCGAAATAGATGTCAACTTGAAACACGCAGCCCAGAATTCCTCCTCGGCGTATCCGATAGTGCCGAACATGTTGAGAATGATAATTGCAGCAAGGAAGACAGCGATCCATATACCGGGATTTGAGTCAGGGGCCCAGTACTGGATAGTGATGGCGCAAACTGTGAGTTCTAGAGGAAGCGTGGCGGCCCATTGAAGCGTGTAGTTCCAAGCCATTGCGAAACCAAAGGCTGGGTCGATGAAGCGTGCTGCGTAGGTGTAGAAACCGCCTGAGATGGGATACATGACAGCCAATTCGCCCATTGCGTAGACGACGTTGAAGACCATGACTCCTACGAGGAAGAAGTCGATGAACAGCGTAGCAGGGCCCTAAGAGTCAAGTCAATATTGGATCATACCAAGTCAAGAGTTTGACTTACACCCTTGCTCAGAGCAGAACCTGAACCAACAAAGAAACCAGCACCGATAGATCCTCCAATAGCAACCATTTGAAGATGTCTGGGCTTCATCTTACGATCCAACTCAACAAGACCCAAACCATAATGTTTTCTGGTAAAAGACTTGGCGTTCAATCCCGTTCTGGTCATGAAATCATCCTGCTCATATTCCTCCCCTGTTGCGGTGAAAGGTTCCTTAACAATAGGACCACCTCTCTCATCAGCATCATTCATGACTCCCTTCTCACCCACGACGGGAGCATCATCAATAACTTTTCCGACAGCCATAATGAATCAAGAATCTGGAAATACCAGAATTACAAGGGAACAGGAAACAAAACAAAGCGAGGGAGAAGAAAAGTTCGATCGCCCCATTATAAAGTAAAGATCTTTAAAACAAGAACCGGTCCGGGCCCATAGTAAAAAAAAAAACGCTATGAAGAGAGTCTCCACTCAGTCATGCTCCTTTTTGATATGGGAAAAATTTTCCAATTGACGATATTGTATCTCCACGATCTAAAGGGGAGTCTCCCCCGGGTGTTGACTTGGTTTCTTTACGTAAATCTCCATGGGGAAAGGTTGAGGCTATCTACAGCTTTTTTTTGAGTGTAATCGAGTGTGGAGAATATCGACTTTCTCCAAATTGTGAGTAGAAAATTTGGAGTTTTTCTTATTTCCCCACATTCAAGAGTTGGAGAAGATCGTGATGAAGAGAAGAAGGGTTCAATTGAGTTTGACAGAGAGTAGACATTTAGTAACAGAAATCGCAATTACTGTATGCGCATAGCTGTCGATCTTCCACTCTGTGCCTGACTGTAACGACTGATTGTCTTCAAGATCGGACTCCGTCTTCCGTACCTTACAGATCAAGGCTTGCTTCGGCCCGAGCGAGAACGAAAAATGTTTTTTCAACGACCCGTCAGTCGATCAATCCCAAAGTGGTTCGACAATCAACGAACCTCGCCACTGCAAAAACATATACCCAATGCAATTACATTTACCCGTCCATTAAATAGCTATCGCATTAATTACGTTACCTGACAACTAAGAACTCAGATAATAATAAGCCTCAAAGGTCAGAGTGACAAGACCCCTGTTGTCTATAACGTAAAGGCGGCTCAACGGATCGTTCCTAGTGGATACTTTGCGGCTTGCTATTCCCGTGCCGGCTGGTTTGGTGGCTTTAGGAGTGGATTGTGGTTAAATGAAGGCGATGATATCCGTTCCCGAGGGAGTATTGAGATAAGAGTCAATTGTTTGTTGATGCTGGAGTGTAACAGTTATACTATTGAGATGTTCGGTGTAGTCTTGGGGATAGCCTCAATGCTACTGAGGTAGAGTGTTGGTGTGGTAAAAGTCAACCGACGGTAGCCATGATACCTTAATACGAGTGCGACACCGACTATCATGCATGTCTTCATCAAGGTCGGGCTTCCAACATTGAGAAGAAACAATACGTCACTAGCGACAGTCTAAAGGATACTTCAAGTCAATAGATTAAACAGGAGGCTTTGTCCATTTGTTCACAAAGTAAATCATTGTCTAGGGATACAGACAGGCTTCGACATCCATGCCCATACCCATCCTCCATATACACAAATCCTCAACGCCCGATTCCGTTTTGTAAAATGGCAAATGTACAAAGGGTATTAATCTTATCATCAAATCACATCCATAACCCTCACAGACAAAATAAAGCCGTCCCTTTGAGTTCGAGGCGAAGCCAGACCGTTGAATTCGAGGCGAAGCGTTGGCATTTGTAGCCAGGCCCTCGTGAGGTTCTTTTACACCCATCATATGATGTTCGGCATGAGGAGATGAAGGCTGGACTCTCGCGTTGGGATGTTCCATACCTGGAGATATGTTGCTATAGACGCTGGCGTCGAATCGATTGTTGACAGGAGCGAGGGGTTCGCATGCCCTTGAAGTCGAGACGAAGCGAAGAGGCGACCAAGACAAAATCGTCTCTTTGAAGCTGAGGCGAAGCCAGGCTCTGTCTTCAGGTGCTTGATGTCTTCCAGACGTTTCAAAATTTGTTTCGCCTGCGCAGGTAATAGTGCCGCCTTGCTCATTGCCTCCACCTCAGCTGCAAGGTCGGTCTTCCAGATGCTCGATGTCTTCCAGATGCTTCCAAAACTGTTTCGCCTGCGCAGGTGATGGTGCCACAGCCAGCTCATTCTCAAGCCTCCTTAGTCGCCTTACTATGCTCCTCATAAAACTCCAGCGTCAACGCAGCCAGGAATCCAGGAATACATCCCTTCTCCCTGACCCAGAACCCAATCTGATCGCTAATTCTTCTCGCGAAATCACTTCGCGGACCACCACCAACCTTCATCGTACCGCGCTCGCCATCGAACACGATCGAGTTCTCGTGCTCGTCGGTCTGCGAGGGGTAGAAAGTGCTCTCAACGCGCATCTTGCCGTTGGGAATAAACGTCACGGTCCAGCCGAGCGTGGAGAAGATGGCTTCCTTGAACTCTTGGGATTTGGAGCCCCAGACTTCCTTAAGGCGACGAGTTCGCTTCTCGGCGGATGCTGTTTCGGATTTGGCTGCTGTGATTTCGCGCTCCATGGCGGAGAGCACTGACGTGGGAATCATGGATGTGGATGATTTGCCACGGAGTGTGGCTAGGAGATCCTCGTTCTCCTTCTTTAGAGCTTCGAGTGTAGAGCGCTTAATGGCTTCAAAGTCTGATGTAGGGTTTGACTTGAGCGACAAGACGCGTGTTTGTGTTGACTGCTTGGCAGCCTTCAATTGCTCGCGGCTTGTAGAAACATCCTTCTCCAATAGAGCAATCTTGTTCTGAGCCTTTGTCAGCTCCTCTTCCAGCTTGCGCTTCTTTCTTGTAAGCTGTCCAAGCTGTTCTTGTGTGCTGTCGTCCTCCGCTCTTGATCGCTTGCTGCCGGTAACTGGTTGAGGGGTGCCTGTTGCTGAAGGCTCAAGAGATGAAAGCTCGGCATGTAGTGTTTGGACCTCCTTCTTGTACTGGTCAACGAGGTCTTCAAGCTCTTGAACGCGTTGTGCGCGGGCTTGGTCGAATTGCTCGGGTTGAAGCGTCTCGTCCTCGACATCGAAAGTCTTGAGCTGTGCGCGGAGGTATTCCACCTCCTTGACAGCCATAGCACGCTGTCGTTCAAGTCGCACGCGAGCCTTGTCGGCATTGTTTGCGTTGGCCGCGCCCTTGGCCTTCTCGACTTCGCCCTTAAGCTGAGCCTTCTCTTCGTTCAGGGACTGGATCGTGTTCTGTGCCGCACTCATCTCAGCCTGCAGAGCGCCCACCTTTTCAACGAAAGAGGCATTGTTAAGGCGCTCCTCCACCAGAGCTCTCGCCACGGCCTCTGGTGAGTCGAATTCGGATGCGTCAGCCGCAGCAGCATTCTCGAGGTACGCAGACCAGGCCAATCGCTCGTCCTCAAGACGCTGTCGCTGGATACGGGCTTCGGCAAGCTCTGCTTCAATCGTCTCCGCGTACTCCAATTTTCGTTGTAGGCTCCGCTTCTCTTCCTCGACAACTTCAACTGCTTTGCTCAATGCTCGCAGATGCTTGAGCTCGGAGAGTTGATCACGGTTCGTAGATTCGAGGTTGCGAATATGCTGGACCTGTTCGGAAAGTTCTTGTCTAATGATATCCATCGTCTCGGCATCACCACTTTGTGCCTTAAGTCGCAGAACATCGGCTTCGAGGTTGGCGATTTGACCATCCTTTTCGGCCAATTGGACTTGTGTTTGTTGAAGGATATTCTCTCGTTGCTCGTTCTCCTGCTCGAATTCCTTAACCGTCTTTTGCGCAGCTGCGATCTGCATCTCCATGTCGGTGACCTTACGGTCGGCAATTCGCGCTGCTTCGTCCTTGGCAGCGGACAGGTCCTCAAGCTGATCCTGAAGCAAGCGGGCCTCATCCTCTGCGTCACGAGCCTTGCGCTCCAGCTTCTTCTTATCCTCTTCGACTGACTCCTTGACGTCCTCTAATTCTCTTCGTAGAGCTTCGGCTTGTTCGACTGCTTTCTGGCGCTCAGCCTCAGCAGCTTGTCGCTGTTGGGCTTCATCTTGCTCTCTCCTACGAGCTTGCTCGAGTTTGCCGTTATTTGTTGACAGGGCGATTTCCTTCTCTTGCTCAGTTGTCTGCATGCGATACTCCAGTGTCCCGATCTCTGCCTTCAACGCCTCGATCTGCCGCCTGTACTTCTCGTACTCGTCCGCGTCGGGGGGCGCCATATTCTCCTTATGACTTTCGCGCGAGCCGGGGCGGACAGATTCCGGGGCGTGGCTTTGTCGTGAGGCAGGGCGAGGTAGGTTGGATTCGCCAGTGAATAGGTTGTAGGATGGTTGTGTGCTTGATCGGAAGGATGCGATCTGCGATCATGGGTTCGCGGTCAGAGACAATTGACGTTCTCGGTATTGTTTGTTTTGTTTTGTTTTGGTTGTTGACTTACCCTGGACTGTCGCAATGTGGTTTGGGGGCGATCAATATTGCTAGTACTGGCCCTGAACCTGTTGTTGGTCATTGAGCTTCTGCGGCTTCCACGCCCATCTTTGCCGCTGGGCGTGAACGAGCGCATTTTGGGGGTTATTAATTAAAGTTGATGGAGTGCATGAGAAATCGCGGTCGCAGAACGCATTGTTTAGAATCACCACAGCAGCTTGCGCTATCACGTGACCCAATGGGCCCCTGCATGAAATCCAGAGAGGCGGGTTGAAGAATGAAGGGTGAAAGATGAAGAAAGAAAGATTTTGAGAGCTTGGAGAAAACAGGTACTTTCAAACATGCTGCTGCCTAGAGCAGTGGTTCACTGGCACGGTGTTGATGAGGAAGCAGCCCGAGTATGCTCCAAATCATGTTCTAATTCTTGTAGGGTAGATGTCCCGATCAGCCACTCTCAACGGTCAAACTACCCCCGAAAGCTTTTGTGGTATCTATTGGCTAGCTGTAATCCGATAAAGATAAAATTATTATTATAGTGGTTTATAGCTATAGTTATCAGCGGGTTCCGGTGAGCCATTCAGTTGAATGATGAAACCTTGATGAGTTCATGAGTTTACAACGACTGCTAACATAGTCAACTTTCTAACCCAGCTTCTACTAATGACAATGCTCTCACCTTGCAACCATGAGCTAAACTGCTTCATAAGCCACAAGCAAACAGCTCAAAGCATCCCTGTATAGCTTGTTACTCCATCTCTCCAATCAATGACGCATCCCGGTAAAAACGTTCCTGAACGTTCCTCTCTTCTTGTTGCCAAGTTCTAAATCGTCCAGTGACGTAGCAGTACCTGACAAAATGATGGAGGGGACCCTGTCTCTTTCGGGAAAGACCATTTTCATTGGCCATCCCACATTCTCTCGTGATCCACTTCATCTATTTTCTACCTGTCGAGCTTGAGCTTCAGCTTCGAAAAAGGTCAAGCCTATATCGTCAGACCCGACGATCAACTTAACGTCCATACGCTGACTGTACAAGCTCCACTGACGTCGATTCAATATCCGATCCAGAATTGTCTCTAAGAGCTTGACTTGTCTTGTTCTTGGCTCAACATTTACTATTGCTATTGCGCATGGAGCATTTCACCAGGTAGCTGTTAGAGCATTCCTAAGAGCCAACACAGCTATAGCTGTTGTATCACCATTTCCTGTACTTCCATAGCTATCATCACAATACTTGGCATCTTCTGTTATCACTCCAAGCTTTCCAGCAATGGCCTCAATTGGCCTCAGGGTAAGTTCCCAACATATGCCCCTCCATCCATATTATATCCTCCCTCTAACAGCTTCTCATAGTCCTCAGTGACCACTCGAGCCATATCCCTTCGACCCTCTCACTCCCGTCTCCTCCCGATCTTCCCACGACAACTAAGCTCAACACAACAATCCTTCTCACCGCGATGGTACTCCGACTCGTCAAAATCTTCGAGCGTCAGCAGCTCGGCAAGTTCGGCAAAGACCAGCGATGAATCCATCGCAAGCAGCGCATCCTCAGAACCAAAAGCCAGCAAGCTCAACATCTTCAGCACAGAATGGGAAGACCTCGATACCAAAATCAGCACCTTTGCTGACTTGCCGCATCGTCTCTTTGGAGCAAACCAGCACATGGTCATTAACTATGAGCTCAAGGAGGCTTTGCGCCAGATGCTGCGCCAGTTCAATGCGCCCATCGTATACTGTTTCGCATACGGCTCTGGTGTCTTTCCTCAAAGCGCTGCCAAGGCCAACATCTCCGAGTCCGAGTTTCGTGCTGTCCACCCAAATCCTCCAGAGGCACTCATCAAGTCGCAAAAGGGCTCCCCCAAGGTGCTGGACTTTATCTTTGGAGTATCGCATGTTGAGCATTGGCATTCCATCAACATGAAGCAGCATCGCAACCATTACTCTGGTCTTGCCTCCCTGGGATCCGGCACTGTTTCGCGTGTGCAAAACTGGGGTGCCGGAGTCTACTTCAACCCCTTCGTAGAGGTCAATGGCATGCTTATCAAGTACGGTGTAACAAGTATCGACAATCTTGTTCATGACCTTTCGTCGTGGGATAGCTTGTATCTTGCTGGTCGCCTCCAAAAACCCGTCAAGATTCTTCGCGACCATCCTCGTGTGCGACTCGCCAACCAGCACAACCTCATCGCTGCCCTCCGAACTGCTCTGCTTCTCCTACCCCCGGACTTCACAGAGGTCGAGCTGTATAGCACTATCGCCGGTCTCAGCTATCTGGGTGACCCCCGTATGGCTCTTCCCACGGAGAACAAGAGCAAGGTGACAAATATCGTCGACAACAACATCGTTCACTTCCGCCGCCTCTACGCGCCGCTCGTCAAGACACTCCCCAACGTCGACTTCACAGGATCCTGCCGTATCGACGACACTGATTGGATCATGGACCCTGAACCCAACAACGGACTCCAGCAGGACATGGACCCCAAGCGCCGCGGCAACATGGTCAGACGTCTACCCCAGACCTTCCGATCACGCCTCTACTTCCAGTATCAGAAGCGATTCGGCATTCCTCGCGGAGAGTTCAACGAGCTCATGAAGGCCTCCACAGACGATGATGGTACTGCTGTCAAGAAGATGCAGGGAGGAGATTTTGAGCGCCGCATTGCTACCGATGAACCTCAGAAGCTTCACGAGACAGTGCGCATTGCCATTAAGCAGACAGTCAACTGGCCAAGTACAGTGCAGAGTGTAAAGGGACTTTTGATGGGTGGCGTCTCACGAACTGTGAGGTACTTGGGCGAGAAGTACTCCAAGTACAAGAAGGACCAAGTAAGCCAAAAAGCGAAAAGGCTGGCAGAAAAGTCGGACTGAAATTAGCGATAAATGCACATCACTATCATGAGCGAACGCCTTTACGTCCCATTATAAGAGGAGGAATATGGTGTTATTTTGGAGTATTAGAATTCATGAGGAAGGACAAAAAGGGGATATGTATAGACGTAGCGAAATGGAACAAGAATACTTTGGACATACAACGTCCTTTTTGATGATTCAACTGCTTGATATATCCTCCATTTTGTGCAAGTCCTCCCATCACAGCAACACTATCACCTTTTCTCCCAGCAAGATAATGTCCCCCAAAAACATATAAAAATACGGATACAAAGAAAATAAGGGTAGAAAGACATTAGGAACAAAAGGGAAGAAAGAGTGAATAAAATGGTTCACCCCGAACAAGCCATTAACGCTCGCTATTCAATGCGCCGCCAAGAAACGTATTTCTTTGGCTTCTATCCATGCACGTGGTAATATTCAACAGCCCTGCCTACCCCCGTTTATCGTCCTTCGTATTTACCGCTGACAAGCTTCCTTGTCACTGGCACGTCTACCCACTTCTGTTCTGTGCTTGCGCTATCATCGGCGAAAGGATCATCCTCGGAGATTTCCTTGCCTTTACCCTTGCCCTCGTCGAGTCGGGAGATGGAGATGCCGCTTCCAACGACTTGGTCGCCTGAGGCTGTGAGTTCCCATCGAGCTTCGATGTGTCCTGGCTTAGGCTCCGCACCCTCTGCGCCGATGATACGGCATACGATCTTCTGGGGCTCGGCGGTAAGGGTAAGATCGCCAATGCGCCAGTAGACGAGGTGCTTGTCCTTGAGGTGTATGCCGACAGGCTTTGTCTGAGCACCACTTGATTTACCCTCGTATGTTGCGACAATGACCACGTTGTGCAATTGCACAGGTGCGGTAATCTTTGACGATGGGTTGAGTTGGTACTGTAGCAACAAGCCTAGCTTGTCTCCCTGGGGTTTCCACGCGGGCTTCAGAAGGATAGGAGCATGCTCGCCCAAGGATGCAGTGTCGGACTCCGCTGAGAATACTCGATAGGAGAACCCGGTGGCAGTCTTGGTGAGGTGAGATACGTCAAGATTGAACTGATCGTTGTTGTCAGGAGATGAGTTCTGTACAAAGATGCGGTTCGGGCCGATACGCTCGAGGGCCGCAAAGTTGTTGATACGGATAGTTTCATAGCCTGAGAATGTTAGTGAGTGAAATTGAATTGATGTAGGAATCGACTTACTCTTAGCGTCACCTGAGTCGCTGGGGTTGTTCACAAACGCAACTTCACCAGTGACGGAGGCTGACTTGATGACACCGTCCTCAAAGATAGCAGACACGCTCTCAATAATGGAGGAGTTCAGGCCAGGAGCAGTCATTTGAGCGTGCTGAGGATGGTTCAAACCACCCAATGAGTTACCTGATCTCACAGATTGTGTGTCTGAAGTACCGGCAATGCTAGCCTCGGACGCCAGTGCAGCAACTGCGCTTCCCTTCGAGGTGGATGGTGCCAGGACAGGAGATACCGGCAGAGCACTTATAGAAGAATCGGTGCCACTCTCTGGCAGGTTGGGCGGCGGCACATACATCGTATGACGGACGTCACGACGGCCTCTAACTGTACCACTGCGACGAGTGGCAGGTCCAAGCTTGAGGCTGTTGGCAACACTAGAAAGCGCGGCCAGCTTGGCGTCAGGGTCCTCATCCTCGACAGGTGTCTGCTGGATGTTGACCTTGAGCAATTGATCAGGGTCTTCACCAGACTCCTGCTTAGCCTCCCGTTGAGCCTCGGAAATCGGATCGTTCATAGGGGGCGGGACGTTGAATCCCTCGGAGTCCTTGGTTGCGTTTGGTTGCGGCGCGGATGGCTCTTGCTTGTGCGACGGAGGAGGTCCGGGAGGTGGCTGGACGTTCGATAGATCGAGTTCGTGGTTGCCGTTGACGCCTCCAGCCGATTGTGGAATCGGGCTGTCGAGCAGATTTCCATTGTGCGACACTCCGTTCGTATTCTCGTGCGATTCAGGCTTGGGTGTGTCGTTTTCGCTATCGGGTGCCCGCGGCAAATCAGGGGTTTCTGCCAGAGAGGACAGTCGTTGGTGCTCTTGGAGGTTGTTGGAGGAGGCTCTAGGCGAAGGACCACGATCGTTCTGGCTGTGGCTAGTTCCCAATCTTCCGAAGCTGGGACCTAGCTTGCCGGGAGAGAGCTGGCCAAAACCAGCGTGCATGCTTTGTCTCCTGCGACCACCAAACATCGTACCGAGACGGCGAAGCTTACCTCCTGTGACTTGTTAGTTAATGTTCATTTGCGATTGGGTTAATTCGCATACCTGGCTTCTCCGTTGGAGTTGAGGTCTCGCTCATATCATCATCAGCATGGGATGAAGTTGGGGCCGTGACTGGCGCAGGGGATGCAGTATGAGCGCTCGGAGCTGGCAGGTTGGTACTGTCGGCAGTGCTTGGAGGTACTGGTGTCGAAGGTGTCGTACCAGCAGGTGTGTTGCCAGCAAACGAAGACTGGCGCGTCGAATTTCTAGTTGGAAGCTTCGCCTTTCCAGCCGTAGCCCTGTGCACAAAAGACTGGATTTCCTTTTCAGTATCGATCTCGAGCATCAGTGCCAGGGTTTCCATAGCGTTCTCCTGCACACGCTGGGCCGAATCGGACTCGTGGGTTTGGTATTGGGTAAGAAGATCCCGTAGTTTGTTGACGCGCGACTCGTCCAGAGCCTGGAGAGACTCAAAGATGAAAGGTGCCTGTGACTCCCATTGTCCAGTAGCGGATTCGAGTTTGGATGTAGCAGCCTCAACCTTGGAGGTATTAGCTCGACCCCCCTTCTTAGTGAGTTTGTCGACAGCGCTCTGCGAGTCTTCGAGATCCTTTGCCATTGTCGACAAGTTGTTGGACATGGTGTTCATATTCTGGAAGTCCTTTTGGTTGGAGAAGTTGCGTAATGGGTGCTCGATATCCCTTTCGATGCGATCGGCGAGTTGGTGGTGGGAGTGAGCGATGCTCTCAGTCGAGTCGATAATTCGGTTCCATGGCGCCTGGAAGACTCTACAGCAGCTGTGAGCATAACGCGACATCAATGGTATAGATGGGCAGATTTACCCTAGCTCTGATTGAGCGTTTGGCACCTTGAATTGGGTGAGCTTTTTTAGTCCAGCAACATATTGTTCCTCCACGCGACGGCGCTCCTGTATAGAATTGATCAGTGGGATGTCGACGAGACTCGCAGCAAGATGGCATGTCACTGCGTAGCCATTGGCGTCGTGGATTGTCGTACCTGGAGCCAGTCGGCAACTTCGTTGTTGACACGGGACATGCGCTTTATTCGTTCGCTAAGGGTCTGAACCGCTTGGCCGGGCTGGAGAGCTGCCTATCAATTGCGCAAAAGGAGTCAGTCGGAGCTCAATCACACAGCGCATCGGCTGTTCCCCCGTAGCCGCTCCTGGCGACGGCAATGGAAGCCAAAGGATGGAGCTTACCAGCATAGCGGGATACTCGGCCCTGGCCATATCCTCCATGATGGGCGATAGCGCAAATGGATATTAGAATTATATATAGATGCGGAGGAGAGCAATGAATTAATTATAGTATTAATTGCTCGAACAGGTGATGCGCATGGCGGTTCGTTGAACGAGAGGGGTCGGTCGAGCTTCGGAGTGACGAAGATGTAGGACGAGGAGCTTCGTTTGGATGCGGATGCGATGTGCGTTACCTCACTGGTAAACAATGTCGCTTCGATGGTAGCGTAATCGGATGATTCGGAGTAGGTACTGGTCTAGTCTATGTACTGCCAATCTGTACAGTTCCAAGACGACGCGTAGTCGGAGAGGAGAGAGGGAGAGTGAGTTGAGGGACTTGGTCTCACAATGACAAGGTAATAATGCCTTGGCTGGGGGGGACGACAACGGCTAAAAAGAAACTAGAGTAGAATGAGGAGAGGAGAGGCTGGACTGGACATGGACAAGTCAAGACAAGACAAGACAGGGCTGGCGTTGGCACTGAATTGGGTTGGGCTGGGCTGGGGTAGCTTGATTTAGAGACAGTGGAGCTCTCTAGACAAGGACAAGATTTGGTGGTTGGCCTCAGGGTGTCATAAGAATTGGTCCCGGACAGCATAAGGAACGAAATAATTTGATCACCTTATGCTAGCTTAGGCCAGCAGTTAGGCTACTTTATTTCTGTAGCCTAAGCCTTGAAGGATAATTCTTCTGACACCCACCTGGTTGGCTGTTGGCTGGGCTCCATTCTAGCTAAAGATCCATGCTTAGACGAACCGACTTCGAGAAGAAAATCACGAGGACACAAAACAAGCATGACCTCATTATTTAGCCTCGGTACATAATTAAATATGAATGATATCAACACCATGAATTCATCATCATAACCAAACTAGAGTGTATTGAAACATCAATTTCTATTTTAACCAATGCTATAAGCTGTAAGACACTCAGCATAACTACATAAACCATCCCTCGGCTCCATCCTCAGGCCTCCTGGCTCCTGAGTCCTGACCTTGTTTCTGCTTTATGGAAATTGCGGGCCTCGTTGTTTTCTACCAGCAACCAAAACCAAGAACTTGAGACATCCTGGTTTAAGGGCTGATCTTTGCCGGAAATTTGAATGTCATGCCCCAACTTTGACGACGCTTGTATTATTACTAGACTAACTTCTGCCATTGAGCTGTGAACACCATCAGAACCCTGCAAGTTGTACACATACAGATACACTACACTACACTATACTATCAACAATGGCACTCCCAGAATGGAAAGCAGCTCTCTCCATGTCTCAGCGCTATGAGACAATCCAAAAGATGTAACTTGAACCCTTGAAGCATCATAAACACAACTAACCTATACCTCTTAGCCAAGACTCCCTCTCAGCTTCCAGCATGAGTGAGGCTATCGCCATTGAACAGGCCGCCTACCAAATCTCTTCTACTCAGGTGCGCGCCGATGCCATGTAGCGGTCCAGAACTCACGGAACCGCTGACAAGGCCTAGGAAGAGTATAATCTCGCCTGTCAACCGACCACAACTCCAACACCCCAGCGCTCTCAAGAAGAAAAAGATCTTGAGCAGGAAGCCGATTCTGGTATTCGCATTGGTTCTTATAATAACTGTCGACCTGTTTCGGATGGTGTCACCTCAGAAGTGCATCGATCAGGCGATAAGGCACTCAAAGTTATTGTCACGTACCAAGACATTGAACCTCACAACCCCCAGCGCGAGGCCAAGATTTTGAAGACCCTGCGGTCGCCTTGCATTCCCCTTCTCGAGACTTTCCGGGACCAGGAGCAGCGATTCGTTCTTGTTTTTCCATACATGCCGTATACCTTAGCCGATGTTCTTGCCCAAGGACCTCTACCGCTAGACTCCGTACGTTCGATCTTTCGAGACACCCTCCAAGGCCTAAAGGACATTCACGCGCAAGGTATCATACACCGAGACATCAAGCCTTCAGCCATCCTTCTTTCCTCTCCGACTGGCCCAGCATATCTCTCCGACTTTGGTACAGCGTGGCATCCCGAGCTATCAATCCACTCAGAACCAGCCGACGATAAGATTCTAGATATCGGAACGGGTCCTTACCGCGCGATAGATGTACTCTTTGGCCACAAATCCTATGGACCGGAGGTCGACATGTGGGGATTAGGGGTTATGCTGTCAGAAGTCCTCCGTGATCCTCCTGCACCGATCTTCGAGTCCCGCGCCGTCCACGAAGACGGTAACCAGCTCGGCCTCATTCTCAGCGTCTTCAAAACCCTCGGTACACCCACCCCCGAGACATGGCCTGAGGCAAAGAAGTTCAAGGTTGCTCCCTTTGAGCTCTGGACAGTCTTCCCTGGACAGAGCTGGGAGGAGCTTCTCCCCAACGTGCAGCCGGAGTTAATAGATCTCGTGTCGTCGCTTGTGCGTTATAATAGCCAACGACTGACGTCTGCGCAGGTAAGTTCTGCATTCGCTCTGTTCCGAGCCGATAACATCTGACGTCTTTGTAGGCTCTTGAACACAGAGCTCTGGCTGCGGAGCCATAACGTGAAGCTGGCGAGGCAGGCATCAGGGCATTAGAACAATCAGCCGCGGAGGCCCTGAGAGAGAAGATGGGACTCGTGATACTTTATCTTGGTACCATAACCCTGTAAGGACAATTCTTCTGTCATCAAATAGGCAGGTACGGCCAGAGACAAAGCTTGCCAAAGCAACACACGTGGAAGGCGTATATGACGAGAAATGCAGTGAAGAAGGAAGTTTGAATCGGACGCAATGTCCAATTCTAGATTCCTTCCTATATATATGAAAACAACACCTCTACCATCAAAGTCCCTTTTCTTTCCATTCCGAAACAGTTCTTTTGCAATAACAACACTTCACTTTTGCTATGAATATAGGTAACCCATACCTGCTACACACCACACTCACATACTATCTACGTCTTGATAGGCAAACAATTTTTGCAGTCTTTTTTGCCCATGAACGAGGCTGACGTAACAGTTGTTGCCCTCAATTCCCCGGCTATGATGCCCTATGGATCTGCCAAAACTTCACTGAGGACCAAACCTTGCACATCTTCAACCACGAGCTGCGAATCTTCCGAATACGGAATCCAAGAGACGGTCACACCTTGCTCCTCTACCACCAGTCGCGATTCTACCAACTTCGCCTTAACCATCAGCTCCACTGCGACCAATAATCCCACAGATACCGAAAATGCCAGAGATACCAAAAATACCATCGGTCTCCAAGGTCCCCAAGATCCCCAAGGTCCCCGAAATGCCAAAAATGCCAAGGATTGGGTAAAAGCAAACAGGAAAAGAAGGATACATGCCACATGGGTCAGAGTATTCAGAAAAGCCATAAAAGCCAGACAGGCCGAAGAAATAGGCATCACTTCCGATACAGTGAACAGCAACCCTTTTGCAGAGTCCTCATCAACTGCTTCCACAAGGACCACCAAAGATTCGACCCATCCCATATCTGCTGACAACTCCCCCAAAGACTTCAAGTCAGGTTCCAAGGCTTCCAGCACCCCTAACACCGAAAAGTCCAATAAATCTGATCAAAGCACTGCCCTGCCAGTGCTCCTACCTTTGAATCACGAGAAGGTCAAGAACTGGGTGGATGAGCTTCATGGTTCAGGAGAGGAAGAAGTTGACCTGACAGGAGAATCCGATGAGAACGAATGCATTCGAGAAGCCCACAAGCCAGACGAAGAACCCGATAGAAGCGAGTACAACGGGGTGGCGAACCAGCCGATTGAGGAAAGATACAGGGGCAAAGTTGAAAGCTTGATTGTTAGCGATTGCAGTAACAGTGATGGCGGAGTCGAGCTCTAAGTTCAGGGCCTGATCGATCAACTTCATTTGGGTATGCATGGTTAAGTGTATCTCATTCAGAAAAGCGTTAAAGATAGCGATTCGAAAATTCTTTTATTCTATCAACTTTACCACCTCTTGACCTATCAATATGTTTTAACCCTGACGTCTCTTCTGCGTGTCTGCACCCAAGTAGTCGATGGGGTTTCTGCACAGTGGGCAAGTATTCTGGTTACTGCTCTGGAACCACTTGTACAAACAAGTCCTGTGGAACAAGTTCTTACAGGTTGTGCATCGCTTATCCGGCATGCGCTTATCCGTTGAAATGATACTGTAGCAGATGGCACACTCGCTTTGGCCCTTGAGAGCACCAATGATGTTACGCTTGAACACTTGCAAACCATCGATAATGTTGCCATTGGAGAAGGTAATCACACCCTGTGTAGTCATGATCCAGCTCTGCCACTTCTTTTCATTGACGGCGACACGGTTCAGACTTTGCACGACGACGTTCTCAATTGGGTAGTTCTGTGGGATCTTGATCGAGATAGCAGCCATGCTTTCATCGACCTCGTAGCCAGCTGTGATCTCTCGGGCGGCTCGAGCGACTCGCACAACAAGTTCTTGCTCATCCATCGCGGGTGGTTCTTGAGTATCAGCCCACTGTTGGACTTCGTCAAGGGCGTCAGCGATGATGAGAGGTGAGAAGTACTTGGTCGTCCAAGATTCGACGGCGATTCGAGTCTGCTTTGAGCGGCAGTCGATGTACCATGCTCGGAACAGCCCAGGTGTGTACTTGTGCAGGAGATAGAAAATGTGAACCAGCAACCACTGCATATTCTTCTCCTCTGGTTCTGACTCTGCCAACTTGACATCATAATCTTTAATGTGTTCCGAAGTAAGGTTGATCTTTTCGAGCTTCAGAGGGTGGGCGGCTGAATGACCCAAGACGTCAAACATGAAGTCCAGCAATGGCGCCACATAATTATCTTGCTTGAGGTTTTCGTTAAAGTCGTTACGGATCTTGAAGGAGGATGTCGAGTAAGCGTCGAACACAAGCTTCCAAGATAGAAGATATGAGCGGATGGATGAGGGGAACTCCGCGAGCGTCTCGTCAGAGTACTTTTCGAGCGTGGGTGCGTCGAGTAGAAGAGACAAAAGTTCGTCGGGCAGTCGAGCATCTATAATGTCAGCAAATGAAACAACCATAATCGGATCTAAACATACCTGTCTTGTCAAGCATAGCGTCGACCGACTTCTGCTGTTGTTGTTCAGGGAGAGCTTTGTGAAGCAGATTGAACGCAGCAGTCTGGATGTCACGGGAGTCGGATGCCACCAAGCCAAAGAGATCAGAAAGATCGGGAACTTGACGGAGGGAAATCTTCTCGACTTCTCGGCAAAGCATAGCATCCACGATCTCAAGAGGCTGAGAAGTAGTGTCACGATCGAGACGCAGAAGCTCGACTAGAGCTCTGGGCTTAGCACCGGCGTACTCCTTGAGGGCATCTTCAAGATCATCATTGGGCTCAGGAAGAGTCTCAATAGTCTTGTAGAGCTTTAGCGAAGAGTGAATGAAGGGGAGAGCTTCATCTAGTTCAAACTCGTGAGCACGGTTCCAAAGTGAGATACAGAACTCGATGCTCTTCTCCCAGTAAGAACCATAGACATCCTTCATACATGGGAGCAGTTTGTTCAGAGCGCGGCAAATCTCGGCGCAGAGGGCCGGACTCAGGTTCTCAGGCTCGTCAAGCCAAGAAGTGATTTGGCGGACAGCAAAAACAACTCGGTTGTTGGCTACAGGCAGCTCACCCGCCTCGTAAATCTGAGCACAAGATGAAAGCAGAACAAGAGTCATGAGAGTCTTCTCACTCTCGGCTTTGGCTCCCGCAATCTCGCTTACAATCCTATTGCAGAAGTTGTTGGCAGCTTTAGAGGTCTGGAGAGTCTCGCTAAACCCTGCGACGACGGCTGAGGCGGGAAGGACGGTTGTAGGGCCAACCTTGAGCATGTCGGGCTTCATAAGAGCGTCTTCAAAGCTCGATGATGCGCCATGAGCTTCTGCCAAGCATTGGATGAGCTCGCTTAGCGCCCTTGCACTGTAGATTCCTCTGGGAGTCAATTCCTTCGAGTGCTCGGTTAGGAGATCAATGAGTTCCTGGATGATTGGTTTCTCCTCGGTCTCGCTCCAAGCCTTCGCATCGGCAGCCAGATTGTTCAGAATACCACGTGTCTTGGAGACAAACTCCTCGGCTTGAGCACTGGCTTCAGCGTGCTTGAGGCTTTGCCATAGCCGGTTGTCCTCCACACAAGTGATCTGATCAGAGATGAGCTGTACAGTCAAACACTGAAGGTATAGAAGCTCGAGCTGGAATGGCTTCGGCAGCTGTGACAAAGGAAGCTTATCTGAGAGCTGCGACACGTAAAGGGCCATTCGGGTGGGAATAGCGCGTCCCTTTCTGTCACGATGAACTCGCAGCTGTATAGACCGAGGTGCTCCCTTGACTAGGGCAGCAGCACCGCCGGTACTGTTGGTAATTGATAATGAGGGGTTAATAGACAGTTCCAAGAATGGCGAAAGCTCTTTCATCCAAACGTTAGTGCTTGGGAAGAGCTCTTCAGATGGGATATCGCCAGAAGCAGCATTTTGCGCCTGTGATACCAACGTGTCGATACTGAGAAAAGGTCAGATTGTGCAGATCATAGAAGTTCAAGGCAACTTACTCCAGGGATTGTGTTCCCGCTCGTTCGAGGTTAGCTTGAACCACGGCAACAACGGGCAACTTGCCACCAGTATGACTGTCCAAGAGATTACGAATGGCAGTGGCCTTAGAGGAAACTGCGGAGTCTTCGAGCTCAGACAGACCCAAAAGTAGCGCGACCAATGTTGTATGTACGCGTTCGTCTCTAGAGAAAAGCTCAGGTCGACCCTTAGCGGCAATTTCCAAAGCCTGTAGTGTAGACGCTGTGTTCTGGGGGCCCTTCTCGAGAATCTCAACGAGAGCTTGCACAAGTTCTCGGTAATTGCTATCAGTCAGAGTCTGATAGGTAACAGCAGCCTCCAACAATTCCCAATTATTGCTGTTGCCGACTGCGAGAAGTACGGCCTGACCAATGATGTGTTTTTGCAAGTCCATGTTACCCTTGGCAAGGACAGCTCCTCTATCATTAGAGATAAGAGACGCAAGAGCGACATCACGAGTGGCCTCGGACGGCAGGTCGAGCACGGCCTCAACCCAAGAGTTCCAGATAGGCGCGAACTGGGTGGACACAGAGCCAAGGAGGTGTAGGGATGAGAGGAGGTATCGAGAAGAGGGCGAGGAAACAGCCTTGGCGGCATCGTCCCGCGCCATTGAAGTGAAAAACGTCGAGAGACTTGTAATTCCATCGCCGTGGAAGAGGCGAGGTGCCATACTAAGCGCATACTCGATGATTCGTGCTGCGCCAAAAGGCTTCAGGTTACGACTCTCCAGAAGGGAGATGCTCTGGCTGATAGCATTGAGGGAGGGCTTAGCTGTGTGGTCGGGAACATCGTCAGTCAACTCGGCAATCTTGTCCTCAATCTGACCAATGAGACCAAACCATCGTCGACCCTCCTCGGAAATCTTTTCCTGGGACTGCTGGTACTCCCGTGAAACTTCGGGCAGAGAACCAGAGATCTTGGCACAGAAGATGCTGGCAAGTCGGTTCCATTCCTCTTCGGAGGCAGATACAACAGATGGAGACGCTTGGACAGTGGCGATGTAAGCTTCTACCAGGACGGAAATGGCATTGGGTCCCATAGGAATAGCGACGGGCTTCTCGGACACAGAGAAAAGGAATTGCTCGATAAGGGGGAAAAGGTGTTCCTGGACAAAAGGTAATTGGGCATCGTCAGGTAGGTTCTTGAGCGATCGCTTGGCGGTATCGATAAAGCACTTCCAAGCAAATGAAGTGTTCGTTCGAGGTTCCTCGCGGTGTGTGATTCCTGATTTGAGAGATGAAAGAAACTGCGAAGCAACTTCAGGTGTAATCAACTCCGATGGCAGAACCATCAACAACTGATCCAAGTATTCCCAGAACTTTGGGGGACTTCCCTGTGACCCCTTGGAGATAAATGCTTGAAGTCTGCCTATTGGTGACTTTGGACCGCTCGAAGTCTTTGCCGATGTCCAAACGTCGGGGTATGTTTGTGTCATCTTTGTTAGAGCTCGCACATACTCAAGGGCCGAGCCAGCTTGATTAGTCTTCAACCCTCCAGTGATAAAGGCTTGCTTGACCTTTGTATCGTCTGCATAGGGTAGCTTTCGGTCGATAGAAGCGAAGAGTAGCTGGCACACAGTCTTCCTGACTGCTGAATCGCTGTAGGTAATTGTCTTCCAGACATTCTCTTCAGCGAAAAAGTCATCATAACGTGATTGCAACTTCTCCAGATTACTTGGCCCAACCTTTTGTAGTAGGCCCAAAACAAGGGACAAACTGGCAGTGACAACTCGGAAGTACTTGGCTTCAGCATCTTCGGCATTGGTTGAGCGCTCGTCGCTGAGAGTGTCTTGTGTTTCCTGAATAGCATCGATAGCATAGTCAAGGATCTGAGCCTGGCACTTGTTCCAGAACGCAATGACCTTTTCAGGGGTGTTGAGAAATGGGGTTAGACCATCGCTAGCAGCCCTGGCGACTACGCGATCGCGGTCATACAAACCAGCGAGCCATGCGCCGACGATCTTTGGTAGATGACGCTCAAATCTCTTACGAGCAGATTTCATAAGCTCGAATTGAAGATTGTGAGTAAGCTCACGCACCCGTCGTGAGTTGTCTATTGACGTACGGGGATATATTTGGACCTGTTAACGTATAAGTTACATTGCGATGATCGTGGTGTACCTGTCTCTGTCTACTGACCCAGACGTCCAGAATGCCCTCTTCTACCCCGCCATCCTTCTCAAATGGGTGAGCTTGCACATAAGCTAGTAGCTCTTCAAGCGCTTTGGCCTTGGTAGTGCTGTCCTTCTTCAAAACATTCTTCAGCAACACAACAACATTCGGATCCGAAATAGCTGAGAATGAGGGAGGCTCGGCGAGATATGACAGGGAGGTTCCGGAGGCTGCGGTGCCAAAGCCTCCGAAGCCCGAGCGGGGTCCTTCAAAACCACGACCAGACGGTTTCCCTTGAGACCGCTTCATGACTGTGAACTTTTGTAGCTAATGCAGATATAAGTGTAAAGAAACAAAAAGGAATGTTGGTGTCAGGTGCCGCTCGGCTGATAGGCGCTCTCTAAATCGGAAAAGGCTTGCAAGGCTGATGATGATATCAAATTTGGTGGTGAGGGACCAAGTGATGTCACATGGAAGCACGGACCGTGGTTAGGTGAGTTAAAGAGGAAGAGCGGGTCACGTCGCTCCACTGAAGATGAGCCTCACTCACGATGAAAAGTGCCCGATGAAGAGAATGAATGACGATGCGATAAATGAGGTTGGTAATTATTATGGTTACTTTGGGTATTTATGTTAATGGGCCTTTTGAATGTACCTGTAAGCAAAATGGCACTTTATTTTACGCATTGGAGATTCTTATGCCAAAGACACGTCTTTGCCGGTCCGTTTGACTCACGCCGAGTTTCCACCGTAGAAGTAATGATAGAGAGGTGGAAACCATTTCTTTTACTTTGAGAACCCGGTTATTGGGGCGCAATAGTAAGTCTTAATTATAAGTCCACAAAGCATCCCTCTGTCCTTGAAGGCATTTCTCAGTATGAGACATGTGGTCTAACCGGGCAAGAATTGACTGTCATAAGCATAAGAGACGAAATAGTTGAGTCATCTTATGGCGAATATAGGGAGACATTAAGGCTACTTTATTTTGGTAGCCTAAGCCTTGGGGGGACATTCCTTAGCTGGGGTAAAGATGCTGAGCTTGTAAATGTGAGAATATTTGCTGGTAAATCTCGTAGCACGACCGAAAAGTCTTATTGCTCGCTTTGTGATTTTCTTTTGTCGCCTATTAGTCCATGTATAAGTCGTTTAGTCGACTTGAGCTGCGACTGACAACGAAATTCTCATTTCAGTTGCCGCGGCGGCATCTTGACTTATCCTACTATATTGACGTCCTCCCTCCTGTAGCCCCAACATGTGCAGTACGTACAGGACCCTTGCTTATTGATACTGAAGCGATGCGAGGATCATATTGATTCACCCAGCGTACCAATCAGCTGACGGAACCCCTGCAATTGTTCCAGGTCCCCCAGAGCGATGGCACCAAGGCACCATTTCTCAGCGGCACAGCAGCCGCTTTTCATCCGGTTGAAATGATAGATGTTTGCCAATGATCAATGACATGAGAAACATGTTTGCATAGTAGAGGAAACAAGAATCGGCCAATGTCGGTTTCGATGCCGCTTCACACAGATTCAACAAAAGAAAGGAAAGAATGCTGACTGCTTGGCCTGTTGAATCGGCTTGGAGGTTGCAATAGATCGCCGCTGCATGTGAGAGACGTGTATCCCTCCTCATGCCTCTGGTTTCAGTGACAAAAGCCCCTGTCGTCCTGCGATTGGATGTGCTGATGCGAGGTAAAATCGACTTGTTTGATCACCGCCGCATGCGCCATTTAATCGTAGGCCATAACAAACGAAGACGGTCTATTCACTCTGTTGTTTATCGGAGTCGGTCCAGACCACCGAGACGGCGTGATAAGAATAACATGTCTTTTCGGGTTAGCATGAATGTCGGATACTGTTTGGCCGCTTCTGCCTTTTCCGTTTCAACATGGCTGCATTGCATCAATGCCTGCTGCTTCCGTTTGTCCTAAGAGTCGAATGTCTTAGGGGTTCAAAGCCACAAAAGACCCTAGCCGAGTCTCTGATAAGCCGAGTGGTACAGTACTTAGACACCCCTGACACCTCGCGTGAGCCGCAGCCTTGATGAATGCTGAGGAGAGTTCGCTAGGAAATCGGCGGAATAACCGTTTGTGGTAGTCACGATAGCTGCGTGTTATTGTGGCATGGTGGAACCTTATCTGGCCTCAAGCCGAGATGTTGTACAAGATCTCCCCGGTGAAGAGTGACCTTGTGGTTTGTGTACAGTCAGAAAGATGTACCCATCATTGTTGTCGAGCAGACGGGAGGCATCTGGGGCCTGCAAGCTTGACGTCAACGGCTGTTGCACCAAGCAGGTGGGGCGGGAAATCGTCCACTTGCCGCTTCAGGTTTGACGCTGACTCCCCCGCAAATGGACGATTGCAGTGAGTCCTCCAGCACTCATAGCGTGCAGGACAAGGCAGGTTCCAGTTCGTTGCAGCGGCTGACTGGTCCGGTAAGACATAAACTTACAGGGGAGAGTGCAACTCAATGCTGCCTTGTCAGAGCCCTCGGCAAGTCAAGGCACGTTTGCGGTGATTGAAAACGTATCTTGATAACTCATTCGTTATTCGTGAAGTCTGTTTGAATACTAACACAATACTACAGGCCACAAGAGGCGTTAGGCACGAGTCACAACTGCCCGTCGTGATACAGTATCACAGCGTCACCAAGAGCCCAAACTCACCAAGCCCCTCTAGCTCTTTCCCAAGACTCCGTCCAATTGTATCACATCTTACAGTGCTCTTTCCCTAGAAACTCCCCTCTTTTTTGCCTAGCCATGTCCTCTCCACTCCCCCAAGTTTACAGTGACCCCACTTAGTTCGTTCCTCCCGGCTTTATTGAACCTCAGGCCGTCCCTGGCCAGAGAGGCCTGCATCGTGTGTCGTTGTTTGCTGCTTCCGTTCCATCCATCCTGGTTGTATTAAGGTGCTGGCTTCCCCTCATGTCGCCTGTTTGTTTCTCTCTTCATTCCCCAGTCTCACATTATTCATCTTTGTTTTACAATCACTTATGCTCGCATCCGTTCAATTATCATCGTGTTAGTCGCTGCTGTGTCTCACTACAAGATCTCGACGTCTTCGGTTTCTTATCACCACGTATTGTGTGCTTGCGAGCTCTTGGTGTCAGCGGTAGCCCTGAAATCATAACTCGGGTGCTTGCTCTCAACATCCTTCGCTTTCGGTGAGTTGGAACGCCTCGATTTACTGTGCATGTCTGGTCTTTGCAATCAGATATACCATGGACTTGTCTTACCTTGGCCAAGACTAACTTCGAAGCAGTTATCTAGGACACTGATATCATAAACTCACAATGCTGGCTACGACACGTGTCTGGACGAGTGAAAAGCTCCTCCAAAGCCGACCTTCCGCCTCGAACGCATTGCGATCGACTGTGTCATTACAAACGAGATGCGATCGTTCCAGGAGCTTTTCTACTGTCTTGGGCTCGTCCACCCCTGCCGAACCCCGAAAGACGCGGGGTTCCATTAGAATTCAGCGCCCTGCAACGTTAACTCGCAACGTTTCCTGGGAGTATCGGTCTAAAGCTGCTTTCAGGAGGGCCATGAAAGGTTTCAACCAGCCCACCGATTCTAACAAGTTCGCTAGCGTGGAGCAGATTAAAACGTGGATGGGCGACCTTTCCGGCGCCCGACCTGGATCAAATATTGAGGACGTAGAAAGAAGTGCTATCGATCACTTGTTTCGTGGCGATGACAAGGCCAACATCCGCAAAGCCACATTAACTACTGGCCACCACTTCACCAGCTCACGTGGTAAAGCGACGAAGCGTCGTCCTGGCGAGGACGCCAGTTTCATTGACCCTATCACGAATCGCAGAGTATCCCGATCCTCGAAAACGGGTGCAGCGCCACAATATGATGATCTGGAAGCCTATAAGCCGATCGACTTTGTTGCGGCAACCGCGGAACCCGATTGTACTCCCAAATATGATGATTTGGACAAGTACAAGCCTGTCAAAGATCCAAAAGAGCCTACGGAGCCTTCTGAGCCCAAGTACGATGACCTAGACAAGTATGAACCGGTGATTGATGAACCACCTGCCAAGGACAAGTCTGGTGAGTATGACGACCTCGATCAATATGGGCCAGTCAAGCACAACGAGCCCGACGGCCAGCCGCCACCAACCAAGGAAGAGGGCTCCAAAGAATACGATGATCTTCACAAATACTCTTCGGCTAACATCGACAATCCTTCTGCTGAGTGTCAGTTGACGGCCGAAGAGCGGTCCAAGCTTTATGAAGATTTGGACCAGTACAAGCCAACCTACTGGAATGAGCCTGATGGTCTAAGGGTTCAGTCCGCTGAAGAATTGTCCAAGGATTATGATGACCTTAACAAGTATGAGGCGGTTTACTGGAACGAACCGGATGGCCTGCGTGAGCGCACGGCAGAGGAGGTTTCCAAGGATTACCAGGACCTTGGCTCCTACGGACCGGTTCGATGGAGTGAGCCCAATGGCCTCCGCCGCCTCACCCCCGAAGAGGAGTCCAAGAAGTACGATGATCTGGGTTCTTACGAGGCTCCCTTTGAAGCTAGCAAGTCAGTTCTTGAGGCTCATGCGAAGTCCCAGCTGGATACCACAATGCGGGGCAAACCGCTAGCCCCCAAGGTTGATGCTCCTGTCGAAGATTTTGCAAGCAAGTATGACGATCTTCACCTGTATGGACCTGTTCGCTGGAATGAACCTGATGGTCTTCGAAAGCTTACTCCCGAGGAGTTGTCAAAGAACTATGATGACCTTCACCTGTATGGCGCAGTGAGTTGGAATGAGCCTGATGGTCTGAGACGGCCTACTGCGGAAGAGAAGTCCAAGCGCTATAAGGACACCCACCTCTACGCAGCTCGTGATCTCTCCTCCCCCATCAGACGAGTACATCCAGAGGAGGCTTCCAAGAAGTACAAAGATTTGCCAGCATACCGTCGTTACGAGAATGGCGATGACGCTGCTGCACGCATTCATCCTGAGGAGGCCTCGAAGCAATATGCCGACTTGAATGCCTATGCTTCGTACCCGAACAACGGACCCGAGGCTGAGCAAGTCCACCCAGAGGTAGCTTCAAAACAGTACAAGGATCTGCATAAGTACCCTTCTGCTGGCTACGAGGAGACAATTCGTGTTCAACACGTTCATCCTGAAGAGTTGACCAAGAACTACCAAGATCTTGGTAGCTACAGACCAACCGAGTTTGTGTCACAGGCTCAAGCCTACCCTGTCAACCCTGAGGAAGCCTCCAAGGTGTATCAGGACCTGCACAAGTATAATGCAGTTCTCCACAACGAACCAAATGGTAATATGTCAATCCCTCTGGATGAAGTCGCCCGCGGCCTCAGAGAGTTCGATTCCAAGGCAGGTTCCCACGAATCCCCGGACGCAACATCAAATGCTTATTATGGAAATCCCAACAGGTCTTCTCCCGACTCTACGGAAACTAACGTCTATGCGGACGATTCTGGAAGTGCTGAGGCAATTCGAGCTGCTGTTCTGCGTAGGGCCTACCAGAGCAGTCAGCAGGCCAGGAACGACTCTTCTGGCAACAGCGTTTCCGAAGCTGAGGGGAGGTTGACTGGCAACTACGCTCGAGACTTCCCAGAAGAATTTACGGCGTCTTGGAGCAAGGATAACTCATCGTCTCATTCAACACTATTACCAAATAACGGTACTGGAAAGCCATCATCTCAGGAGCAGGCTGCAATTGCCGTTGAGGACAACGAAGAACCTGGATCTATGGACGAAAGTTTCCCTGTCGAAGGAATAAGGCTTCAACCAGCACTGAATCGCTACTCGGGCAAGGTGTACAAGGATTCTTACTCGCATGGGCCGCAAGGGTTGCAGACAAGCTACTCTGAAGAACGCGGTCGCTCAACCGTTCCTGTCTGGGAGAAACACTATAAGTCTGAGCCACCCGAGACATCTGAGACGTCCATCGCCAGTTGTTACAAAATACTCGCTTACGACCCAATTTCGAAGACGATGAGCGTGGCGCAAAGTACTTCGAATACTGATGTTAACGAAAAACCAACGTCCCTTCCTGCTGCACTTATGAAGTTGGCAGAGCCTGCCAAATTTCTTCCCTATCTCAAATCCCTCCAGGCCCAAGGCTATGAAGTCGTCTCTGGCAGTCGCCAGATCATGATCTTTCGCCAGACGCGACCAGCTTCTGAGGTAACCTCGGACTCTTTTGATGAGCAGATCCGTCGAGGTGGTGTTTTCCCTACCACAGATGGAGAGACCTCTGGCCCTCATCGAGAAGCGAAGACGAAGAAGAGAGGACTAGGTCGCAAAGTTCTTGTGGGCACTGTTGGAGTCGCCGGAGGAGCCTTTGCCGCAACCATGCTGGTGGAATACTTGAGTACGAGGGGGCAGAACTTTAAGACCAAGCAGACTCGACCAGTCTAGGTTCCTGACGATGATACTGATGACGATGATACTGATGACGATGAAGATGATGAAGGCGACGAAGATGATGAGGAGAGTGAGGACGAGGAAGAGGAAGAGGATGATGATTATTATTCCGATGATGAGGATGAGGACGAGGATTTCTACGAAGGTGCACGCGAGACCGCCGCTTACAAGTGGTTATCAACAGTGCTGTAGCAACTACAGCTGAGCGTCTGGATGAATCATTGACATGGCACAGGAGTAAATTGTTTTGGAGTTCAAGGCAGCGAATATGGAAATCGAGGGTGCAAGGCCGTCCTCAAGCGTTCATTTATATTGTTTCACTTTCTCTTTGGGCTTTACGAGGGGTGCATCGATCATGCGAGGTCGCATGACATAACACGGAGCTCCGGAGTCAAGATACCTCAGCATATCATTTTCTTTTCATTAGGTAGCTAAGAATACAATCACATTGGTTATCTCGGTCCTTTAATCCATTCTTGGGATGCCCTATAGTATACAATCTTCACCCTTCCCGGTCCTCATTTTGGTCCCGACTCAATTGCCGTTGAATCCCCATACCAATAATGCGATGCAAGTTGTAGTGACTGTTTAAGCGCCCTCCCTCTCTGTGAACCCAGGTCCTGTGCTGACCTGCTCAATCTTGTCCATGTGCATCTCATGCTTTCGTTCCTCGGGACTCCAGCTTTGTCGGCGCTGAAACGATGGTGTCCAGCTATTCGTATGGCGCATGCAGCGGTCGGCACCAGCTTGAGCAGATGGGGAAACGGGAGCTGCAGATTTGGACGTCAGCTTGGGTAGGATGACGAGGTTGTGCTGTGCTTGCGTACCTTCGGATGGAGGAGAGGTGTGGTTCGTGGTGGATATGGCGGCTGGTTGACGATCCATGATGAAGGGTAAATTGATATGATATCAGGTTGATTGAGTGGTAATATGAATTGAGGTGGTATTGGTGTTTAGGTCTTGATATAGGTTGTTGTTATGTGGTTGGTATGGAAGAGTGTTGCTGCAGTATAACCTGTAAGTCAATGTCTCACAGTAACGCTACCCGGCGCACTTACCTTTCTTTCTTACTTGCAGCTTCCCAGAAGGGAGACCCAAAGCTCATATTTATAAAGCTTGAGATCATCGCGGAACCCCCCTCTTCAGCTTCACCTGCATGGTTAGAGGTGGCGAATAAGTGGCCTGATGCTTCACTCATCTGTGCTGCATGATGAACGCTGAGGCGTGATAATCTCGGGGTTTTTAGAGTTTGTGTCGTGCTGGAGATCGGAGCTCGGGATGGGAATCGTATGGTTTGGGAGGGGGATGGGTTATACAGGGTGGATGGATGCATTTGTTTGTGAGGGACATTTTATTGTACACTGGCTGACTGGTTTGTTGATGCAACCTTTTCAGTGTATTGGGGATCACTGTATGGTACCGGTTGAAGATGCGGTACATCTCACATGCATAAAGCAACGAACGGTTAGTACTCTGGGGTACCCCAACGTCTCCGAGCTAAACATGCCTCGTTCGTTGGTGGAATCATTAGCAATCACCTCATCTCTCCCAAGCCATTCTAGACTCCAAATGGACCTCATGATCCGTCAGATCATCCACCAACTACAACACTTCTTCACATGAATGGTCAAATCCTTTGATCAACAGGGGAATATTTTCCATTGCGCTTATTCTTGTTACATCATACAAGCCATCAAACCAAAAACGCTAACCCTTTTCCCTTTCCATGCCATAGCCTACATCTCGTGGCTAGCCCAAAACATGACCTCGTCTATCTATATGCTTCTTTCACATAAAGCATGGTCTTGCTTCCATATGTCCCTTTTTTGCTCAATTCCTTCCAACTCCATCATGCAGAACACTTATACGCCCAGGCTATGCAGTTTGAGAGCACGTCGTGAATCAAGAAAGTAAAAATAACAACAGTGTGAAAAACAGAAAATGGGGGTATACAGCAAAAACAATCATCCACCATCGAAGAATTAGAAAGAACAATAAACTTTGCCATCGAGAGCTGCGTGAATCATTTCTCGGAGTGAAAATTCGTATGTACGTGAAAGGGCGGATGAATCAAGGGGTCTTTGGTCGCTTCCAGTAGTATTGCTAGTAAATGAGTTAGTTTCGAGGTCATTGTGAGTTAAATGTAGGGGATAACAAACCTTGTGCTGCTTGCGACAAGCTCGGAGGCTGGGCTTGCGAAGCCCGTCAGTAACAGCCAGGCGGCGGGACTGATCGTCGTCATGTTCAGGCATGTAATAGTACTCGCTCTCGAGAGGCTGGCCGGCCGCGTCTTTGCCCTGGCGCTTAATGGTACCAATGCAGGGAGTGCTCTCAATGACATCGCGAAGGTCATCCTTGGTAATGTCTCGCTTCTCCTCAGTGGGAAGGTGAGCCATGATGGTGGACAGAGGGGTTGAAGACAGACGCGAGAAGGCGAGCTGGTTGATGACATGGTTGGCAACAGCAGGGTTGGTCTCGAAAGTCATCTTGGCCTCAGGAGTAGGAGTGGGAGAAGTGATGCGAGGGGGCGAAGAGAGGGGAGACTCAGCCCGGGTCTCCTGCTTGCGAGGAGACTGAGGAGGGGCAGGGATATGGCGAGGAGCAAAAAGATCAGAAGCGACGGAATTGTGAAGAGGGTTGACAGCTCGCTTGGTGCCCTTGAAGATCTTGGGAGACTTTGTGCTTATCGAAGCCAACCGGCAAGAAATGTCGGCGCCAAAGGGTCCAAAGGAATGGATGATAGGGTCATTCTCCTCATCAGGGTTGTGTTCCTCAATATCGTCACTGACTTCACTGCTAAAGCTGGCAGTCAACTCGCTGCACATGCTGACATTAATGTTGGTAGGGTCGAGCTTGTGCTCTGGCAGGCGAGGCTCAACATCATCCTCGTAGATTTCAATGTCACGCTGTCCGGGCAGCAGGGACTGGAGACGACGAGAGCTAGACAGGCTAGCAGGCGTGGGGCTCTCAGGAGATGCAATACGAGAAGCACGACGAGGAGGGGAAGACTGCATGATAGCCTGAGCACGAGACTGGCAGGGAGGAGAGTCCCAAAGGGCCTCAGCAAGATGGTCATGAGCCCGCTTAGGCCATTGAACCAAAACACGCGAGTTCTGCACGTCAATTATGATCTCGGAACCCTCGGTCTCACTGGTGAAACTATCGCCTTTGAAAAGCTCCCAAGTGCGGCCCTGGCTGTGCAGCTTGAGTCCGTTCCAGCCATTGCAGATAATCTCAATCTTGCTGGGCTCAAGAGGACTGGCAGCAGCAACGTAGCGAGCCTTGACATGGACACGGGAAACCAGGCGGTCGGCCGAAATCTGGTAGTGGGACGAGTTGGAGGATCGACCCATAACAAGAGTCTCGCCGTTTTCCGACAGTTCAACGGCGGGGACGGCAGCGAGCGGGGCTCGCTCGGAAGCGCTTGCGGCCCGTTGGGGCGGGGAACTCGACAAGATACCCGTGCTCGACGTGGGAACGGGAGTAGGATACTTGAGGTGAGCACGAGAACGTCCTGTGCCCGAGCTTGAGCCGAGATTCTGTCGCTTCACGGGTCGTGGCAGGTTTGGTGGTGACGAAGATAGCGGCTCAAAGGGCGGGAGCAGAGACGGAGCGGAACGCTTAGATCCGGCGATGGAGCAGGACTTCATAGTTGGAAGTGTAGGCGAGGCGGAAATGCCCTTTCGTGGTGATGAACCGAGAGAGTCCATTTTTTTTATCGAGTTGAATTGTTTCGTATCGTGGTTTGTAGATCGAAGACTCGAGGATCGGACTAAATCGCGTCCAGAAGCGAAGGAGACGAGATCTTAACACGCGTATATGACTGTGTCGAATTCGAGATCAAGAATCAATCTTGATCTTTTCCTCCTTCCTTTTCCTTCCCTTTTCCTTCTCAACTCTTGCCAACGAGGGCGTAGTTCGCGGTGAAAGATCGAGTCAAGGTGGAACGATGACGACACGAAAGGCGGTCTGGTTGATCAGTAGAGTAGACTCGGTTAAAACATGAGTAGTTAGGTTAAAGAATAGAATAGATTTGAGGATGAGAGGCCTAAAGACGAGACCAGGTGCAACTTTTTCGAGGAAAAGAAGTTTTGTAGGAGAGAGTCAGAAAGTGAGTGAGAGGTGTCTCGTGTGCGTGGTCCGGTTCGCTTTGGTGGTGGGAGGTATTTAAGAGGTGACCCGCTCCACCGGCACGCGGGAACGCGGCGTAGGTACTCTGCGCGCATCCGTGATTTTTGGCGTTGGCGTTTTTGTGCACTGCATTAGAGTTTTACTACAGTGGACTTGCGCTGGAGGCTAGGGGACTAAGCATAATTTATAGGGCACTTGTGCAAGGATTTATAGCGGCACTTTACGCGACTCAGGGCCGCGTTGAGTGGGTGGGCCACTTTGTAGCGTATCGATAAGGATGACGTCCGCTGAACGCGCTGAGTTATAGTGGCTGCGTTGAGGCTTGAGTGTTCGGAACCGGGGATATCCTTGGCATGTCTCAAATTCAGTGCATTAAAAGGGAGTTTCTTTTTCTTCCTTTTCTCCTAAGACACGTTGTTTTAATTACATTCATTTCATACCAATTGCTATCCGTAGGTAGTCAAACATTGATTGACCTGGCTGTTCTTTCTACAGCAAAGTCTTGAGTTTTCAAGCGGGACCACTTTCTTCATCTTGCAGTGCCAACCTCCTGTCTCCTCTCGTCTCGTTCAACCTCCAATTTCTGCCAGTCACGTCTCCACCAAAAAGAATCCTGGGCTTGCCGTTTGAAACTGGAACCGCGTCTCGTCACTTCAAGACCAATCCTTTAGCCAAAAAGGTACAAAAGTGTCTGGCTGGGCTTATTTGTTTTAATTTCCATTCGTTCTTGTGAAATTAAACCTGCAGACTAGGAATTCGCCGTTAGGGCTTGCATGGAGTATTCCGTCTTGCTACGGTATTGGTTTGCTTGCTGGATCGGTGTCATGATGCATCTACATTCTGATATTAGATCAATTGATGCCCTTGATAGAGCGGAATAAGAGGTCAATGACCCAATTGGCACTCTTCCAGGTCATGTCCTTGAGGTTGCCATAGTAATCACCGTAGTGATCGGTGCGATTGAGTTCTCTGGAATGTCTTCGCCCTTCGATGTGTTCAGCTCCACGCTACTCCTACTCGTGACGCAATCATCCTACCAAGAAGCGACTACTGCTATGCAATTAATCGCGTTCCTCTCCAGCTTCCAGACTCTCAGAATGTCATCTAATCTGCCCCACGTTACAGATCTAGGCACGGTTAGACCTGGGTAGGAGGCCCATGCTGCAATTGCACCATGGCTAACATGGGTGTATTAGATACCCTACAACACCACCAATTGATGATGAACTCGTATGTTTATAGTCAAACTTGCACTTATACCGGGTAGAAAAGACTGGTTTTCGTCTAGAAATTAAGTTTGAGCATATTTCCTACTATTTTCTAAGTACGAAGTACGGGTTATCTGGTTTGACCAACCACGAGGTCAAAAGTTCACGATAGCTTCAAAATGTTGACCAAGAGATGTTCTTTTTACCATATGCCAGCAAGCAAATATGATCCACAGACACTCCGGTTCCTCCACGATGCGAGATTTCCGCAATTAACACATGGACTTCGGTCTATTTATTTGCATCATCTCTAACAGGCTCCTCAGGTGTGCATTCGGAACACTTCGACGAATCGACCTTTTTCTCGTCAAATACGGGGGTCTGCTTGCATGCCACACCTGTGTTTCTCTTGTAAACGTCGCACTCTTCAACCCAGAACTCCGTGTCGATACGGTGGTCGCACTTCTTGCACTTGGTAACTTTATAATTGTGAAAGCACATTGTTCTGTTGTGGATGTTCAATCGAGGTATCAAAGTAGGCAGGTCTCTGCGCTCGTTGAGATTGGTTTGTAGGTTCAGAAAAGGCATTCGAACGGCGAGAGCACAGGCATATATAGATGTTTGTCGGATACAGCTTCACTGTTGATCTGTGTTACAGCTGTTTCTGTGATTCACTATTTAATATGCAACATTCGCAAAACACCATGCCATCCTGTCATACTTCTGATTCTGAGAGTAGTTGATTGCAGATACAAGTAGGATCTTTACTCACCAAGATCCTCTACCCCTCGCATCCCCTCTGATTCTATACTCTGAAGTTCTGTCTTGTCGGACTTCTTCTTAGCTTGACATTTGGGGCACTGTGATGAGCTGACCCGTTTCGTGTTAGGTATGGTTGTGCTCTTGCAGTCTTTGTTCTTCCTATACAACTCGCAGTATTCATCTTCAGTCTCCACGTTGATAAGCTTGTCGCACTTCCTGCACTTGTAGCTAGTGGTATAGTGGATACACATTGTTCCTGTCAAGGCGTTGGTGACGATTGTTGACTGTTCTTGATCGGGATGCTGGGACAGGTTCAGGCTCTTTAAGATGCTGGATTTGAGTTGGGAAAGCTATCGAACAGGGAGAGGGCAAGTGTTTATATAATTGCTCCTTGGATGTAGTTTCACTGTTAAGTTCCCTTGGGGGTTTCTTGGGGTTCATTGACTAGATGTATGCCATGTCATGAGTCAGCATCATGTGTCTTCTGTATCT
This sequence comes from Fusarium citri, assembly GCA_004367485.1. Lineage (NCBI taxonomy): Eukaryota > Fungi > Ascomycota > Sordariomycetes > Hypocreales > Nectriaceae > Fusarium > Fusarium citri. The sequence goes on along the minus strand of QHHH01000034.1, from coordinate 23,159 downwards.
CTGAACTGGAGAGGAGTCTATCGTCGATGCGGATGAAATCTTTGTTATCGGCAGCCCCTATTCTGATACTCTATGCGCATCCTTTATTCTGAAGCGCTGTCTGATATACACCTGCTGAGACTAACACGCCCAAGTCAGCTCTGATGCAGCCCAAAGATCATCGTCTTCATGTCTCTATCCAGCCAAGACCACAACCAGGCCATCCGTGAATCTAGTTCAATTCAGGATCCGAGACGTCAGCAAAGACAGGCGTCTTCATCATGTGGTCCTTGTAGAGATCCTCAGGAGTAGGACACTCCAGTCCCTGCTCGGCGCATTTGACAATCGCCTTTCTCGCATTAACCACCATCATAGCCTTGTTATGTTCCATGACATTCACACACTCGACCTCGTTGTACGTCTCCACAAGGTCCGCCTTCGCCTTGGAAACAGTCATGCCGCGGGTCTTCTTGATGTAGACCTTCTTCAAGGCCTTGCCATCGGCGTCGCACCACAGGAAGCCAGTGTTGTCTTCTTCGTCGCGCTTGATCATCAGGTACGCCTTGGCGCCTTTCTTTCGGTTGTTCGAGATGACGCTTCCGGGACGAACGGGGATGTCTTGCATGAGACGGCCAACGTGAAGGGAAGACTGGGCGAAGGTGTGAGGGACTAGGGTGGGCAAGATGATGGGGTCGCTGAAAGTCCAGTCGCGGTAGACATGCTCGATGAAGTCTCGGAAACGCGCTTTGAAGTCCTCTTCATTCCGAATCGGCTGAGGAGAGGGCATATTGATCTTGGTATAGGTCAGTGACTGCGTAACTGTAGCGTAGCAAGGGTGTCAGGGTGTCAGAAGAATCAGCCGCCCAGAGCATAAGAGACGAAACAAAGTAGCCTAAGCCTTTCACTAAGCTCGTTTAAGGTAACCAAGTTATTTCGTCTCTTATGCTCTCAGCAGCCAATTCTTCTAACCACCTGACAGTAGGGAAAGTAACTCACAAGGAAGAGCAGGTCTCTTGCTCAAGGTTTGGGTGGAAGTAAGGGGTGAAGGTTGAAGAAAGTTGAAGAGTTGAGTGAAGGGGTTGTGCAGGATTGCTCTTATTTACAGATACGGGCTGTCAAGCTGTCAAACACTGCCTGCAAAACAGACAATACAGCAGTATCTAGCAGTTACAAACATCCAGGGACCCACCAAATACATTGTCGGAGAGGGCAATGCATTTCGACTAATGGCCTAGCATTTGTGCTAGGTAAACAATGATCCTTATTCTGCAAATCTGCACTCGCTGGTCGTTTGCCCTTGCGAAACCGTAACAATATGATCGCAACTAGTGAGTAGGATGAGAAATGTTGCCTGCAAGGATCGAGAAGATTACTTGGGATCCAGAGATAAAAAACCCACACAAGGAACTGACTGGCATATTTAACAAAATCTGCAGAATGTGGAATTAAATAAGGAACAGTAGGAGCAATGGCTCTAGCAACGAATGTTGCACCAAATATTGAAGTCACAGAAGAAGAAGAGGAAGATATTCTTAATGGTAATCGTAATTTTACTATTTAATATATACAAATAATTATCTATCACATAACTCATGCATCATAAAGGCACAATTAAGCCTCAACAAGAGTGACCTTGGTCTCCTCCTTCAAGTCCCTGCTGCTGAATCCAACACGGATGGTGAACTCGCCCTCAGGAATAACCCATTGCTGAGAAACAATGTCCCAGTAGCTGAGATCACGGCGCATAAGCTCAAAGCTGACGTTCTTGCTCTCGCCAGCCTCGAGGAAGACCTTCTCGAATCCACGGAGCTGCTTGGGAGGAGTACCCTTGGGGGCGCTCTCGGGGAAGGTGACGTAGAGCTGAGGAACGGTGGCACCGTCGACCTTGCCGCTGTTGGCAACGGAGACGGTAACGTTGTAGACGCTCTCCCAGAGGGCGGGGTTACCACCGGGCTGGACGGGGAGGGCCTCAGGCATGGCGGTGATGTTATCGGCGAGAGGCTCAGCGGAGATGTCGGAGAGCTCGAAGGTGGAGTAAGACAGACCGAAACCGAACTCGTAGCGAACAGAGATGTTCTTAGCGTCGAAGTAGCGGTAGTCGATCTCGAGCTTCTCATCGAACCAAGACTGCCAGTCCTCGGAGCCGGTGGTGTTGATGGCAGTGGTGGGAGGGGCGTTGTAGTCGGTACCGTTGAAGGCAATGGTGTAAGGGAGACGACCGGAGGGGTTGACCTCACCGTAGAGGAGGTCGACAAGAGAGTTACCGGACTCCTGACCAGGGAAGTGGGCAGCGAGGATAGCGGTAACGTTGGGGTGGTCGGCCCAAGGAAGGGTGTTGATACCGGAAGAGTGAGTGACAACGACGGTGTTGTTGCAAGACTTGGCGACAGACATGACAACATCGTCACCGTCCCAGTCAACGCTGAGGTGCTCACGGTCAGCAGCCTCCTCAGCCCAGGTCTTGAGGAAGACAAGGCAGACATCGGGAACAGCGGGGATCCAGAGGTCAGTAACGTTGGAGGAAGCAATGAGGGTGTTGTTCAACCACTGCTGGACGAGAGAACCATCCTTCTTGGCACGGGCGTTGATGGCAGTAAGAGGAGAGACGAGGTAAGTGAGACGGCCAGTTCCGGAACCACCACCAGCGACAAGAGTACCGAACTCGTAGTCCTTCTGGTTAAGGAAACCCTCAGTGATATCACCGGCATCGTTACCGAAGACAGCAATGGACTTGGGCTTCTTAAGGGGAAGAGCGTTGTTCTCATTCTTGAGGAGGACGGTGGACTCAGCGCCGTGCTTGCGGATCAAGTCACCGTGGTCAGCGCGGACATCGCGGCTGCGCTCACCAGTGAAGTTGAACTCACGGAGCCAGGTCTTGCGGGGAGAGAAGGTGTTGAGGTCAGCGCTGGATTCGTCAACGGAGGGGAAGTCCTCCTTGTCCTGGCCGAGCCAGAAGTAAGGAGCCATGATGCGCATGATCATGTCATCGACACGGTCCTCCTCGAGAGTACCGTTGTTGACAGCCTGGGTCAGGTTGCCACCAAAGAAAGAGCCAGACTTCCAGTCCATGCCGTAGGTGCCAATACCACCGGGCATGTCCATGTCGAGACCGCTGTTGATGGCAGCAACACCGGCGTGGGTGGCACCCCAATCGGACATAACGTAGCCCTGGAAACCGAGCTCATCACGAAGGATACCGTTGAGGACCTTGGAGTTCTGGCAAGCGTAAGAGCCGTTGAGTCGCTGGTAAGCGCACATCATACTAGCAGCCTTAGCATGGGCGGCGTTGGCGAAAGGCCAGAGGTAAAGCTCGTGCATGGTTCGGTCGTCCATGTTGGAGGAGAGAGCCTCCTCGTCGACCTCACCGACGTAACCGTCCTTCTTGAAGGTAGGGTTTCGCATAGCCTCCTGCTCGTTACCGATGAAGTGCTTGGCAGTAGCCTGAACACCGGCATCCTGGTGACCGTTGATGGTCTCCTCCATAGCAACACCGGTCAGGTAAGGATCGGGAGAGAAACCCTCCCAGTTACGGCCGGAGTAGGCTGATCGTCCGAGAGGACCGGCGACGGGGCCGAGAAGAACGTGAGCACCCTTGGCCTTGAACTCCTGACCCATTGCGAGACCGCGCTGGTAGAGAAGGTCCTTGTCCCAAGAGGAAGCGGCGGAAACACCAGCGGGGAAGACGCTGGCGTAGTCAGCAACTCGGATGGAGAGAGGGCCGTCATGGAGACAGAGACCCTTGAAGCCGAGACGAGGAATGGCAACGATGTTTCCAACACAAGGACCGGGTGTACCAGTGACCATGTCGGCCTTCTCCTCAAGAGTCAACTTGGCGACGAACTCCTTGGCCTTTTCGAAGCCTTGTTCCCATCCCTTACCATCAGCGTAGGCTGTGCAACGTTAGTGAATAGCTTCAACTTGTAAAAGTTGCTGTACATACTGGAAGGGTAAGCAGGCGAGTGGCCATACTGTCCGAGGATGGTTGTGTTCTTGGGTTGAACCCAGCTGAAAGCCTCTTCACTGCGCTCACCAGCATCGTAGTTTTGAGCATTAACACTCGAGGCCAAAAGGCCGGAGACCAGCACAGATCGAAGGCTAGCCATTGTTGGAGAGGGAGATGAGAGTGATGATGATGATCTTCTATTTTGAAGGTAGGCTATCCATTGAACTTATATATCCCACTGTCCGGCAATCATATCGTACAACGTAGTACACAGGCAGGACCATCCCTCGGCGCAGAGAATTATCACCCCAACTAAACTGCGTCATTGGGCAAGTTAGTGTTAGCCTCATCCGTCCATGTGAGCTAGTCCAAGTCAAAGTTCAACTGAAGGTACAGTCGAGAAGAGGAGCTTTGTGCGGGGAGTGCAAGTGCGATGCGGAGTAGAAGGGTTGTCTTGTGATGGCATTTCCAGTTTACCCTTACATCGGGGAACTTTACTTGATCGTTTTACCGTGGCTTAACCGTTATTCTCGCTCTCTTATCCAATGATGGTGTCATGGCTTGCTCAAAAGAAGAGAGTCCCCAGCTTTGTCTGCTAACTTAGTCTGGTGATGTAACCCAAAAAAGCGAAAGAAGCCCGGGGAAGAGAGCGTCCCCCACAAGAAGGGAGCCACAGATGTTAATAATACGGCCGTTATGCGACCGAGGGACCGAAGATTAACCAGACATTTAACATGAGCTTTTTTTCTTTCTGAGTTCTACTCTAACCTGATATCGTGAGTTAGAACCCCAATGTCGGTTTAGTGTCTCCATTGACATGGAAGTCTGGGGTTTGTCTCTTCTCCGCAATTTGCATTCGGCCCTGTTGTGGACTTGGATGCGGAGAAAAAAGAACCGACAGGACTTAATAAATGACGATCGGAATTATTACAACCCAACCTCACCCGATATATACCCCAGAGATACTTGGAAAACAGCTGTTGTTCCCACCAGGTCCTTGGTTCCGCCCCTGTAACTGTAGTCACTAACGTTAAAAGTTTTCTCCCCCGCGAAATCACGTTGTGAATCGGAGAGCACGGCCTTTCTCATCGTCCCAGTGCGGTGGCCTGGTGACGCCTAGTAATGTTACATTTACAGAGGTGATGCTTGCTGGGATGAAATTGGATTATGTCAGTGAATTTGACCGCTTTGTCTGGTACTATCAACAACAGTCAAACGGTTTTGTTTCCACAGACCCAAAGTCAGGCCGTTATGCGGTGGAATAAAGTTTTAACTTCCAATTAGAGATAATCGTGACAACTCGACCCAATTAGAGTAAATCTGTGACCGCATTTCCCAGGTGCCGCTTAGAATTGCCGTCTTGGTCTAGAGGTACATAACGCTATGCTGTGATTGATCTCTCGATATTCCATCTTTTTTTTTATCGGTCAAAAGCTCGGCGCTCGTATTGTCGAGATGCATGACTTTATTCCATTAACGGCTCATATGGGTTGCAGAAAAACGGCCTGGGATATAGACCAACATCCGAAGATTTCCAAGATGTGTGTCGCGTGGTTGTTCACCGGGATGTGGGTTACATTGAGAACCTAGAGAACTCCGGGTTGACCGTTCGTCCTTGACTCGGATGGGTATTAGCCCCCCACACTTTTTGACTCGGCAATTGGCGGTTGACCATGATCAGGTTTAGGCTTCCATTTGGATGAGCGGAGTTTCCTTTAAAAGTAATTAGATTCTGATAAAATTGTTAATGCATGGAAAACACTGAAGGAATCATGAGATCAATTGAGGTTTCACACAAATGGATTCATCACATATGTGTGGTTTGGCTCGAACATTGCTCAATGCCATAAGACTCAAATTAGGGTGCTCACACTAAGATTCACGAGCTCTGAAAGCGCTTGTTATTTTCCGATGTTAATTGCAGACCCTTTGACATATAAACTTCACATAAGATGCATCAATTGACGATAAAAGAGTGACTGTATTTTTTAACGAGACTTCAAAGGTAACGACTGACTTTACTCAAGCAGAACACCCAAGTAAGAAAAAAAAGACTCTACCAAAACGTTCTGCTCCAGGGTATCTTGCTCTCAACTAACCTCCACTAAATTTTCCATGACGTCCTAGCTCCGGCTCTGGTTTTCCAAGAATTCGCTAGCCCCAAGCTCCCGCCTCGGCGAACCAAAAACGAGGCTGGGCAATTCTACCCCAGTATGCACTAACATTAACGTTACCGTTACTCAGCAAGGCCATTCCTGGAAGGATTGCATTTCCTGCATTCAAGGTAACTAACATACTCGGTATCCTCTTTCAAGTCTTCTTCGTGCTCTTCTTTAAACAAATTGCCTAAAAGACAGAAAGACGTAACGGAGCTGTATATCACCAGGCGGCGACATTGCTCGCAGATCATAGCGGTGCTCGACAACTGACACATTTTGATGGAGTTTGTGGTGAAGTGGTTTGATACTGACTGTTTTGTGTCTGTTGTAGTGCGTTGTGTGTTTGTGAGGAGTGAATGGTGAGATGAGATTGTATAGTGAATGGATTGAGACGATTGACGGGGCCAATTTATACTGCGGCAAGTGTCGGTTTGGCTATACAAACAAAGAGGTCTGCGAACATAGACTTTAGAGGAACAATTATTGCGTGCATCTGAACAATGAAGCGTGAACTGAGTTGTTTTGCTCAGAGGTCTTTGTTCGAGTTGAACAACCCGAACAAGAGCTAAGACCCGAGGGACAACGGTTTGTTCGCATGTTGAATGTATTGGATATTCAGGCCGAACAACCACCATCATGAGATTTTTATGCCGTACAGAAGAATTCCAATGAGTCTGAAGAGAAGAACACCTAGACGTGAATCTAAGATATGTAATGTGTTGAACATTTCTAAAGTGAGAAGGATGAAGCAATTTTGAGATTGAACAAGAATCACTATAACATACTAGACTACATGACCAGTGCTCGAAGAATATGTATACCTTATTCTAATTTCAGGAAATCTCAAGATTGGTAGGGAATGCTCCTTTCCTGCTGTCTAGCATGGGGGAGGTGATGTTGATAATTTGCATAGGGTTTTGATATTGGTGGAATCATAGGTATAAACCTTAGATTAAAAAAGGAAGGATGACAGAATGACATAAGAAATTGAAGAATGAGTAGGCTCTTGACTTGTGTGTCACCAAAAATATGTTCATCATATCACTGATATGTTTGCCCATCAGTCAATTGATCAAACGGTTTATTCAAACCCGACCTACCTATTTTTATAGAACAAGGGATAAAATAAGTAATACCCGAATAATACAATTCAGTATCAGTTACATCAATATGTGTAAATCAGCCAATCGAGTAATGCATCAGCTGCTTCATTAAGGTAATCGAGCCAGAACTGGGTTTCAAGTTCTTGGTATTCACGTGGGGCATTTCACTGTTATGTAATATTGACAGGGATCAAACTATAGCTTCATTGATACTCTATATCTTGATAAGCTTTCTCCAAACTACTTACCTTTTCTATCCTGTGTACAAACTGCTCAAGGCCTGCTTGAGTTTCACCCAGATTCCTACTCACCAAGATGTCTTCCCAGAAAGTCAGACATCGGACTTACCAACCTACAAATCCTTTAGTAACACCCTTGCCTCTCACAATTACTGCAGCCGTTGACAAACTTACCTTCAGACAGGTTCGTAGGCTTACAATTGCCAGTTCCGTGATGCTCACAGAGTTCTGTGTACATCTTGGAATAGAGGATGCAGCCGCAGCTGGTGCAGATTCGCTGCCAGTAGGTAAAGGTACACATGGTGATAGTTGTGGTGATGTTTTTTTTAGGATTGGATAGAGTTTGAAGATTTGTAGGAGAGTGGAGAATAGTCAGTGGTTGAAGAAGCGAGACCTAGGCTGGTAGGAATGGATGTATATATATACCCAGGGGTAGAGAGTGTTCGGAAAGAAGCGTGGTGTTGCCTGGACAGGGGAACATGTCTTGAGTTCGTAGAGATGCTAATTGTTATTGCGTACAGTAATTTGAACAACAAGAAGACGACTGGAACAGTGCGTCAGGGAAAAGAGTAGCCAGTGTGTAGAGGATTAGTGCTCATAATAGTACTCTCTGAGTTCTGTACACGCTTCTTGACGTATCTGGAGAGGAGGTTGTGGGAGTCACAATGGAAATGGAAAGTCTACTGCATGGTGGTACAGAAGTGATAATCCTCAAAGGAAGAAAAGCCCGCAAGCTAGACTTATTCAACATCCCAAACAGCCTTCCAAGCTGTTCCATCACTCAGTATTCACACATGACTGCTCCGCCGTTGCCTTAGAACCTTCTCCAGCAGCCTCACGCTTGGCAAGCTCTTTCTTCAATCTCGAAACCAATTCATTAATCCTGGCAATCTTGACCTCATCAGGAGCACAAACTTTGGAACCCCTATGTCACCATCAGCATCTATCCTCACCAAAGACAACAAAAATCTTACGAGGGCTGCTGAACTCCTGTAGCCATCATCACAGCTTCCTGCCTCTGACGTTGAGTAATTACCGGGATGAGGAAAAGCTCTCCGCAGCGAAATAGAGGGTCGCAGCCATCCATGGGTGCGAGGTCGGGTGGACCGATGAAGGGGAGAGGGCTGTCGGATGGGAAGAAAGAGCAGCGGGTGCAGAGGGCGGGTTCGCATTTGACGATGTCGAGTTGATCGAGATGGCCGCAGGGTTTGTCTTGTTCTTTCAATTTGCAGGTCGTTTCTTGGGGATCTTCGACGAAGATGTAGTTGGAGCAGCGGTTGCAGACGAACTTTCGGGTCTTGCGCTCGCACATTTTGATGGGCTTCGGCGGGTATATGAGGTAGTGTGAGGGCTGTTTCTTTGGAAATTAGAGGTGGTTAGTCAAGGTACTACAGTAATCTGGAGACAGGGAGTTCGGTACCAGGCAGACGTTGACTCCAAGGATAAGCAAGGATGTAAACAAACAGAGATGTTGCTGGTGGAATCTCTAGCAGACTGTTTGCAATCCAAAACAATGGTGAGAGGTCTATCCAAAATAGGCGCGTTTGAGAAATTGACGTGGTGGTTTACAGTTGACACTGCCGTGGCAGTCGAGGAGTCTTCTTGGACTTTGAAAACGAGATTGCACTACTAGCTCGCTCCTTCACTTTATGACAATCAATACTTAGAAGGAGAATGACGTTGCAAATAGCACAACATAAGAAAACAAGGCTCGTGATAGCAATTTATTTTCCTCTTTACAAACTTCCTACCTAACGGTATCTTAACTCCCCTCAGGAGCGAGATAAGGATATGGCCAAGGCCTGAAAGCAACATTAGGCACCATCTCGGGTGGATCGTATTTACAATCCTCGCACCACTCCTTGTCGTTCCAAATAGTATGAGAATACTCATATCCGCAAGAAAAGAATTCCCTACTGAGAGTCGCTTTTGCCCAATCGCAACGACAGCCGTGTGTCTCAAATCGGGATCTGTGACCACAGTTGGCACACATAAATTGGATTATTATGTTGTAACACATTTTGAAGAATAGTTTGTTTTACTAGGCTTAGTAGATGCTGATGTTCATTCTTTGGTATGAAATTGGTACTTGCAGCAGTGTTGATGGAGAGTTGAAAAAATTCAAATTCTGTTCATTTGTGGCCAAGCAAAGAGAGACAAGCACAGTTATTCAGAAGGAATTAGATACTTGCAGTGAAAATGCCGACATACATATGAATCACTGATATTTACTCGTATTATAGTAGAGATGGACGCGGGTGAAGAATCTAACAACAAATTCCACCACAACTGCGTCTCTTTGCTGCAAGATCACTTATCATCACATGGCACAAAGATTTGCTGAAACTCAAATACAACAATGACTACACTTTAATATAGCTAGTTACTCTCGGTAATGATCCATTAACTTAATAGTAGCCCCTCTGATAACCATAAGGATAGTGAATACCTAGAGGGTCCGGTGGAGGAGGCGGCGGCTCTGAGCAATTCTCACAGATCTCGTCTTTGTTCCAAATCGTGTGTCCATTATTCCTTCCACAAGAAAAAGGAATTTGACTTGAGGTTTGTTTGGAATTGTAACACGGGCATTCGTGTTTCTCGTAACCCATTCTGTGTTGGCACACAGCGCACATATACTGGATCATGATACGGTAGCACATTTTGTAAAGCGTTTGCTTTGGAGACATTGGATAGTTGAGACTTGTTGTTTTTGGTTTGTGTTTAAATAGTTGAAGCTTGAACAGTGATGCGATTTGTTCGAATAGCCCTGCTGTGATTCCAGAACACGCCGTGGGACTCTATGAACAGGCACCTTTCTGGTGAATGTTTGTCACTTTTCCAAAATGAGATGAACGATCTGAGCAGATCAATATAGGCTATAATCACTACGGCGGCAACGAAAGACAGGATAAATGATCTTAGAAAAACAAATGTATTGGTAGTCTTGATAACGATGACCTTTTAGACGCCCATTTCGCCCAATTCCGTCGCCTTCCAACGACGACTAACTTGATCATCATGATACTTTCACGGGCCTTTTCATTCTGTTCGACAATAGAGAACGGTAGATAAAGACCGTTGTTGTTTGCTGAAGCCAAACCCGTGGAAACAAGCGTGTCTTTGGTTCCTTTCACAAGCGGTTCAGTCAGGCATAAAGCAGAGCGAAAGAAGCTGTCCAAACCCGATGATAGATCTTAGATAATCCCACTCGTCCACAGTTTCTCTCGATTGAAAACGCGATGGAGACGGTAGCCAAGGAGGATGTCTGGAATAGGATCACTAACTCGATCGAAGCTATCTTGGGTATACGATCTCAATAAGCATAGGCGGAGGTCTCGCGCATTCGCCACAAAGGTCCTCTTCATTCCGGTGCGTCATCGGAAACTCTTTTCCACAGGACGCAAATCTTTGACTGTATGTTCTCCTCGCTATGTTGCATCTTAGGCCATGTTTCTCGAAGTCGTATCTCTGGCCGCAATTGGCACACATGTAATGAATGGTAACGTCGTGGCACATTCTGTTCCGTCTGGGTTAATTCGTTTGATATGACGAAAATCGATGTGGTTGTGAGAAAGTTAGTATGGTAAGTGGCAGAGAAAGAAAGGAGGATGAAAGATGCCCTTTTTATAATGGAAGCTATGCAGTGAATGGGATATGGCAGATTGTAGATTGTAGATGGTGGATGGGCTTGATGGCACATATTCAGACCTCAATTCGGTCTATATTATCTGCCTGACATTGAAATAATAGGTAGTACGATTCGATGTTTCTCGTGGCTGAGGTATAGTCCCCATTGAGTCTGACAAACTGCGTTTCAGAGACGTCGCGATCATCTTTAGCTATGAATCAGAATCGTCGTGACAAAGTAAGGTTTCATATATTCGTCCAGTGCTATTCTTCGATCCGTCGATAACAATGTTTGTGATGCATGTCGTAAATTCCACCATTTCAAGCCTCGCTGCCCAACCCTCCACAAAGATTCATCTTGCCCCATTTCCTCTCATCCGGTGGACACTGCTGACAATACTCTGAAGCGATGGCAACTTCGCCATCATATGTGTAACCGCACGATCCCATGGACTTGGATTCGGACTTTAATGCCTCCCCACAGATTTCCCATTCATAAGCCTTTCTGATGCATGTTCTGCAATCGATGCAGTAGATGTGTGTGTATTGTTCGGTGCACATGGTGTAAATGTTGTGTAACGTAATATGATTTAGTGTTGTTTGTGATTGTGATAATGTGTCAAAGAATAAAGGCAAGAGGCTTTGAGGTTGAAAACGCCTCTTTTGGTGAAGCTTATATACTACATTGTTATCAGGCAATGTGGCTTAGATGAGGGCGAACAACTAGGCATCCAACCAAGCAACAGGGGTCTGTTCAGCTTTGTGAAATAAGCTAATCAACAACCGTTTTTCAATCTTACCAAAGATCCAAAACGAGGCCTCCCCAATAATATTCACGCACGTTATAGCTGCATTAAATCCATCGTTTGCTGTTGGTGATGTACCCGAATGCTACCCCAATGAAGGTATCGTCAGAAAGATGAAATGAGTAACCAGATACTACCTAGATCAAAATACTCTGAAGCCATGTCTGTTTCGGTATGCATACCCATCTAGGACTAGCTGTAATATCCTTAAGTTCTACGGCTACAATCCTACCTCGATCGGTAACTGTCTATATTTCCAAAGACGTGCCGAGACGTTCTATCCAAAACTGGCAGCGGACGACGGAATATCGACTCAGATACTAGAGTTAAACTTGAAAGATGACTGGGTATCAAGACAGCGATTCACATACTCTGGTGAGTTACGGTAAAAACATACCACAGCTTTCACTGATTCATTCGATGTCCAATGTGTTGTGTCACTAAGACAAACACATGATATGTGAATATATAAACCCAGTCGATCTGTTAGTGAACCTGAATCCACTCTCACCACAACATCAAACCTAAATACTATATCTGAGACAAAAACCATCATGTGTGTCGAAATGACAACCAAAACGGTTTGCTCGACCTGCAACAAGCTCATCAAGACGGACGTCAGAGTCAGCAGATGCTTTGGGTGCAACGCCCCGGACCCAAAGGACTGCAAGATTGGGTTCTCCAGACGCAGTGGTGAGATCAAACAGGAATGTGCAGATTGTAAGAAGAAGCGGGAAGATGATGATGCCAGGAAGAAGCGGCTGAGAAAGTGACCTGAGCATGTATGAACTAGTGAATACCTGGGAGAGCAAAGAGATAGATTGAACAAAGATACAATGTAAAATGGTTCTTTGTATACTGCCCTGGACCTTTGTCCCGATGAATGCTATTTGTTCGTATCCTAGGAATAATGAATGTCTTCATGATAATTATAGGAGTCTTTCTCGATCTACTCCAACACTACCTTCTCCCGACCATTACCATACACCTACATTACGATCTCCTACGCATTATATCTCAGTTGTACCTATCGACAGAAAATTCTATACACCACGAAGGACTCGAAGGAAGCATCATGTGTTGGCAGACAACCGTCACGACCCGTTGCAAGTCCTGCGACGCATCTCTAGGCCAGACGAAATTTGTTGACAAATGCCCGAGCGCCGAGGGCGCAAAGTGTATTCGTGGCCCCTTCAAGCAACTCGTGCAGGACCCGAAGGGCGAATGCAATGATTGTAAAGTGATCAGAGAGTGCCAGGAAGCACAGAAGAAGAAGAACGCCAAGCTTGAGGCACGTCGAAATAAACTTCTTGCAGGGATCGATGATGAGAGACAAGAAGACGAGAAGGTTCTTTGGAAGGAATATATCGATTTGGATTGTTACTGGATGACGATATCCTGAAGAACATGGGATAATGTGATGTGTGTCAATCATGTGATAAGGACGTTGCTTTCTGTACAATAGTCCCTGACTCCAGCAGTGAGACGTTCTGAAAGAGTAGAGACCTTGCGGGAATCGCGGTGCTCCTCAATGGACCATAGATATTTAGGACAGAACCAGTAAACTATTGTTAGGGAGTCGCACTGACATGAAGTGATGGGAGAAAGGCGAGTTTAATGTTTTGGTGACACTGACAGTGCTCGCCAGAGATACCAATTTGAGGCAGTGATGGATTGATGGGTTGGTCCCAGAAGCTCTGGTACCAGCCCGTGATCCAGCATTTACGACCGACAACATCAAGGAACTACAACAGTGCACCAGCAACATCCACCGTTGAGGGCAACTTTCCACCAAGCATTTGTTCGCAGACTCATCCAAAGGCAAATTTGCGACTCTGCTTTGCTTGCACTCCTTCCCTTTATTAACCACCACTCAAGTTCGTCTGACAGATCTTAATCTCTGAAAGGAGAAGGAGCTACAGCCACAGCTAACCCCATCGCGGATGCAATGTCATTTCTCCTAAAAGTCGCCTGAAGCACCTCAGAGTAAATACTCCAGTGATCCAAGGACATCATCTACAGTATTGGTCCTCGCACAGCAATTATAAGGGTATGTCACCACCTGTCGCATCGCAAGCAATCATCCATATTCCCTACTAAATACTAACACAAAGCCACAGGTCGAACAATCGTCTACCACCATGTGCGAGCACCGTATCATCTGGCGCTACTGCCCCCACTGCCGCAAACACGCCGGCCCTCCCCTCCGCCAAAACGTGAACTGCGAAAAGGTCACCATCTGGAAACTAGGCCGATGCCGTCTCGGCCTCTGTGACCGCGAGATCATAGAGCACGTCGAGTGCTCTGAATGCGAGACCAAACGAATTACCGAACGGGAAGACATGCGACGACGCCTATAGGAGAAGGCTTGGCCTGCGCCCGTTCAGTTGCCGGAGGGTGTTAAGGCACCCGTGATGATGGATGCTGCGCAGCAGACTGAGGAGGCGTGGCCTGTTATTGATAAGGGTGGGAAAGTCGAGGACAAGGGCTCCGATACAGTGATTGTTCAGCCTGAGGTGATGTACGATGCCGATGATGAGCGTGATGGAGAGGGTCTTTTCATCGCTAGCAAGAGGCGCAAGACGAAGCAGAAGAGTGATTGAGGCATTCGAACATACGCATGGGGTTCAATATGTACAGCCCGTTTTGGCATTGATGTTTTGGCCATATGAGACTGCGGAAGCGGACCATGTAAGGAAGCGATGATCGATTAGCTGGGTTACGAAGGGAGGCAATCCATTTGTAACCTCAAGTAACTGGGGAACAGTGCAACACAATTTAGACCAGATCACAGAAATGAGGAGCGGGATTATTTGTCGTCGCATCTCATAGCCGTCGCACCGTTTCACAGAGTGCGCGCCCGTGCTATATCATAATCCCTTTTTGCCAGCGCTTCAGAGCAAGTGGAAGTAGGTATTCACTGCCGAAAAGGTCACGATCTATAGAGTAGTAATACCAACTCAGCCTATAAATAGATTGGAGTGTCTCCTAAGCTTAACGTGTCATAAACACCATACTAAATAAATCCACGACTTAACTTGCTATTGAGGAGATCACCGGCAAATATGTGTCGCAGCGAACTAACCTTCACCAAGTGCGCATGCGGAAAAGCCTGGAACCGCGTATCGCAAATGCACTTTTGCTGGGAAGCATCGGGAAACCCAGATGCCTTTTGCACAGAAGGAGTCAAATATAGTGAAAACCCTCAGCCTGGCGAGTGCGAAGAATGTCGCAAGGCTCGCGAAGAGAAGGAGCTTGAGGACAAGAAGGAAGAGACTGGAGGGCCACCGAAGAGGAGGAAGAGCGTGACCTTTAAGGATGACGTGGAAGAGATACCCTCTGACGATTCGGGGTGCCTTGCTTAGACTTTGTAGCGTATGTAGATATCCAGTGATACGAATGTGAGTGACGAGTAAAGGGAGGTAGTACTCCCAGATACCTAAGATTGTGATTGAGTTCCGTGTAGCTCTGAGTCAGTACGCAAGTGTTGTGTTTGCTATCTCGTGATTCCTAGACATGTGTTCTTGGACCTAGAGCATTGCGCATCAGAGACTGGCTTTTTATATAAAAAGCTGAAAGGGTCTCCAGAAACTGGCATCCCGTTTCCTCCACCCCGATAATATTATATACCCACGAAAACACTTCACACCGCACATCTCTATATAAAGACCTCCATATCCAAAGCGCCGCTCGCACGGAAATGGAAAAGATGTGGCGAGAAGTAACATCATTTAACGAATACGTCTGCGGAAAGATTTGGGATAGAGAGGTGACGCCGAGCCCCTGCGTAGATGAAGCAGAGCATGGGTTCGGTCTTTGTTCTAGCGGAGTGATGGCCGTCGAAGTCTCGATTGCCGACGAGTGTGAGGATTGTCGAAAGCCTTGACGAAGAAGAGCGTAAGAAGGAGGATCTTGGGGCTTCTGATAGTAACAGTACACATGTTCAATTTAGCAGCATTGTGGAGGAGATGCCGACCGATGATTCGGGGTGTTTTACTCGAGGACGCCATGAATGGGATCAGTCTAAGCAATTGAGAACAACTTTTGAGGCAAGGAATAAGAAGCTTCCAATGTCCTGTGAAGATACCATGTCGCAAAGTCAAGTGTGAAATGCTAAATATATGCTTGTGGTGCAGTTTCCTTTGTGTCAGGTAGCCAAGGAAAGAAGCCTCCAATTGCGCTACTACCCTGGGGGATTGCTCGATAAGCAGTAGGTCCGCAGCAAACAAGAAGGTGCAATTCTGTCCCATTTCCTACTTAGGTAGCTTCCACACCAGGCCTCCAAATAATTCTACCAACTGCTCGAAATGTGATTATCTCTAAAACTTATCTAGAGAAAGGATGGATTCTCATGCCCACCATGTCATTCCAATTTGGCCCCCAAACTGTCCTTCAGCCCTGGAGAAGGATCGCGCTGCGCCCACTGAACCCTGCAGAACAACCCTCAGCCCTGTAGAATAATCCCTGCAGAACAGTCAACTGATGAAACGCCAGCCATCATTCTCAACGGCCAGCCGGCTCCCTCCATGTAAGCATCAGACATATTAAATGACTCAAGTTCGTCTCCTCACGATGAATCAAGATCAACAATAACATAGGATCCAACATGACTTCCACCAACAAAGAATGCTTTGTCGAGCGCAGGGACTGCATTCAAATTCACGACCACTGCCCTGAGCAGCCCTATGTGGAGCTCGAGGTCCCGCAGGATGCAAAGAGGGTTACCGGAGTTACCTTTGGAGGAATATCTCGGGATCAAGGTAAAATCGCTGGCCGTCTTCATAGAGCAAAGGACTAACTGCTTCAAGGCTGGGCGGATAACGCAGATGTGTCCTACACATGGTTCGACACCACCGTTATACGCCCAGAGAGTCGCGGCGATCTTCGCACGATCCTCGTTCACAACAACCGTCTAACCGAGCAAGAGCCAGAAGAATGGTCAGAAAGATGGGGCGTTTGGCTCGGACCCAGGAAGCGGCTGTGGGTTGAAGCGCTGCGACCTGGGGACATCATACAGCTCATCCCAAGAGCTATGTATATGGCTTGGACAAACATCGTCGATGGAGGCAGCATCAAGATTGAATACGAAGCGGAGGAAGTGCTCGAAGACCTCCATGCTCTTACTATTTCTTCGAATACCTCTCATTACTCCCAGACCTTGGATATCGAACGTCAGGATATTCGACTGCTGAACGTCAAACCAGGAGCCTTCGACGACCCAATCAGCGCTTCCTTCAGTACAGTCAGTCTCAAAGACGCTGAGGTGATGGGCATTGGGTTCCATGCTTTGTCATACTGTTGGGGTGACTCTCATGAACGCGAAGAGATCATGATGTTTCCGAACAAAGCCAAAGCCGATGACGGAGTGCCATTCAGTATTGGAAAGTCTGCCGCCCAGGCTCTTCGTCGGCTAAGATCCGAAAAGACAACACTAGTGATCTGGGTCGATGCTGTGTGTATCAATCAGGAAGACCTTGAAGAAAGAGCGCAACAAGTAACGTTGATGGCCCAGATCTACTCACTGGCCGCCATAGTACACATTTGGTTGGGTGAAGATAACCCGGGTGTTGAAGCATGTCTCAAGCTTGTTCGCGATATCTGCAACTACAACAGCGAAGAATGCCAAGGTGGCGATGCTTGCTCATGCCTCTGGACCAAGCATTCAGCACCATTGGAAGAGATCAAAGCGTTTGCAGAAGAAGTAAAAAAGCAAGGCCGGAAAGTCTCTTTCAAAGGGATGATTGAAGTCTTTGAGATTCACCTGAAGACATGGTCTCGGGCGATCATCGACATGGCGGGTTGGTATGGAAACACACAGCTTTCATTCCTCATGAGTTCACTTTACGAGAACCCTTGGTTTTCTCGTGTATGGGTGATTCAAGAAGCATTATCTGCAAAATTTCCGTTGGTTCACTGCTCAGCGGAGAAGGTTCCATGGGAGGAGGTCGTCCAAGTAAGCAACTGGCTCCAGCAGCCTGACTACGCGACCCAAAACCCACATGTCGCATCACAGCAACATTCAATGGCTCCTATCTGGAAGACGTTGAAGCCCAAGGGAAGAACGACAGAAGTTCCAAATACACCCGTCGAGGTGCAGAACACAAACGAGCTGTCGGGTATTCTGGAAGTCTTCCTTTCTGGTCTTGATCTAAAGGCTACAGATTCGAGGGACAAGCTGTTTGCATTGCTTACCTTTGCAGACGAGACGCACGATGTTTCACAGCTGGACGATTTGATCCGACCCAACTACGACAAGCCGAAGGAACGTGTCTTTGCGGACTTTACACGCTGGTGGATTCGTCAGCATAACTCTCTGGAGATTCTATCTTACATCCACTGTCAGCCAACACGGACATGGGTCAAAACTGTCGGACAAGTTACAGAAAGACTACTTCCCAGTCGACCTACCTGGTCTGTCGACAGCAAGGGAAGTTCGAAATGGACACAGGCAAACCTGAACGCTCTATTCAAGTTCAAAGCAAGTGGCGAGACAAAACCAGACCTCACACTCCTCGAGGCAGACGATCCTCTGGTACTTCGATTGTCAGGTCTTCGCATAACAGAGATCAAGAAGATTAGCTGTGTACCCATCGAGCACATGTACCCTTACCAAAACACTTCTCAAAACCAGAAGGAGATATGCCGAGTCTTGCATCAAATAATCGACCCATGTGGCCTTACACCATTTTGGGCTCGAAGAAATACTGCGGGCGACATTCTACAAAAGAGTATTCAAGAATGCAACATGAAATACGGGGACCATATGAACTCCCACTGGGCCTATGCCAACCGGCCCGCCCTGCAAGTCCTCCAACCCAACGCCAAAGGGGAGGTGAAACATTACGAAACCAAGAAGCTACCCAGCTGTATCGAACCTTGTTTCTTTATTACGACTTCTGGATTGTTTGGGTTATGTCCTTGGATGTCTAAAGAGGGGGACGTTATTGTGCTACTTGACGGAGGCAATGTGCCATATTTACTGAGACCGGCTGATAAGAAGGATGAAGAGTTGAGATATGAGCTTGTAGGGGAGTGTTTTGTTAGCGGGATCATGCATGGCGAGGTTTTGGATGCCCTTGGTGAGAATGCGGATCATAAGCAGATTTTCAGTCTTGTTTGAGACTTCTTATTTTGAAAAGGGAATATCGATGACAAAGCATCGCCGCTTTATGGAGGGTAGCTCAGGCACTCCTTGGGTCGGGCTGAGATAATGCTCACCCCTAGCTCAGACGACCTGCCTAAGCCACTAGGATTTCCTTCCTGCGTAAGCCTAGGGTGCTCGGAACCATCACCCTCTTACTCTAGCCCTATACGCGTAGTGAAATTAGACCGAATTCCCTCATAGGGCTTACCCGGACGCTCGTAATGATGCAGAGAGTGAATGTGGTCGTGGGCAGTAAATGGAATGTCCACGAACCGAGATGGATGCAGCCCGACGCGATTTGTGGCTTACGCGAGAACAAAAGAGAACAAGCTCAAGCTTTTAATGCGAGACCTAGCATTGCAAGGGAAGAGAGCTTCAGATTTCAAAATACTAAACAGATGAAGCACTGCATACTTTTCCAAGAATCTTGGCAATATTCAATTTGTCTTCAAGCAAAAGTTTCAACCACTATAGTAATCCCATGATATTTCCATGCATGCCGAATTCTTGGAGCCTGAAATCTGCCACGACTCATGCACAAGCTACTTGCTGTAGATATCATAGCTAGGTACGCAATATTGACCGAGCAAGACTAGCATCCGTTCTCCCGAATCATATGCCGATATGTACTATCAGGGTTGAAGCTTGTTGGAGTTTAGGCAGATTAGGCTTCAGTAACGACCAATTGAGTGAGAAACAGGACTGTATGGTCCCAGCATTATACAGCTGCGTTAAGTCATGAAACAGGTTACGATTGCTTATTTTTGCAGTTTTCAATAGGTAGTAAAATTCATCAAGGTAATCATCCAATGCTATCATGCCCCTTCAGGTTTCTCTGCTCAACATGCAATGGCGCATCCCGGAATCCGTATGCGTCATTCTCGCTTCGACATTTGACAGAAGGCATGTGAATAACAATTAAAACTCGTAATTTCAAGCTGCGTCGTGCTCAAATGCTTGGCGACGTGGCGCATCCTCTCGCGGGTGATTTGGCCAAACACGACATATTTGGATCATCTGAGCAAAACACGTTTGTGCTTTTGCCGACCAGGTGATTAGACGTCAGTTCAGCTTCGCAGTTGTGGCATTCACGATGACCATTAATAAAGCCAGGTACACATCGGTCAGACCGCTATACGCTTATGCGCAGCCTGCTTTGCTATTGTCGCAGAACCTATTTCAAGCCACGCTGCAATATGCGTTCAACCTCTTTATTAATTGATCAGAAGTACCCATGCTTGATCTACTTCCACAATTGTGGAAGGGCCATTTTTCTAATTGGCTAGTGTTGAAGGGTGGTGCCATTGCTCGCTTAGTCCCATGCCAACCAATCCTCTATTATTGGTTGATCTTCTTACCTTGTGCAGCCTATTGTATGAACACAGTTGTGCTGTGTCTTGGGAATGAAAAAGGCTGGTTGGACAATACCTACTCATTTATAGGTCCAGTTGGACAATTGATTCATTCATGCGCCGACCATGAATATGTCAATTCTTGCTGTTTCTGTAAAGAGGCTCAAGGCCTTCTTCAAAATGTTTCTTTGCGGTTGTTGCCCTTCATCAATGCCAATTCGGCAACCAAAGCCCTACTCTCAAAACCAGAGCAATACTGTGATGACACAGTCAACCGTCAGCAAATTACCGGAAACCCTGGATTCTCGGCACCTTGATCGTCCCTCAACCCTCTTAGGAGCCACCAGAGGAGTCAAACGGACCAGAACTGACCAATGCCGATCTTATGTCGGCAGTCAACCCGATGTACTACTACACGGTTGTGTTACACCCCTATCCCCAAAATATGGGGTCAAACATGAATCACCATCTTCAAGCGATCAGTCTGAAGGTGAAAGCATCGATCTGGAACAGAGCCAGTTCCCGACTGGTGTGCTTGAGCATCAGAGACACAAGATAAAGACAAAAGCACTCAAGCTCTTTGAGAAGTGGAGAGCAGAAACAGAATACATTGCACCGCGGGAGGATAGACTGCCCCCTCGAAAAAGGTGCAAAAGATCATCTACTCGGTCAATTTACACGCAAACAGAAGATGAAGGTGACATCAGCGATGAGGAACTGGTAGTGGTTTCTCAACCCGCTCGCACAAAATTATTCCTTCATCTTGCTTGCCCCTTTCAGATCTTCGCGCCAGACAAATATCAAAAGTGTCTGCTCAAGGATGATCTACAATCCATTGAGAAACTAAATGACCACCTCTTTCGATACCATTCACGCCCAATTCACTGCTTGATTTGCTACAAGACCTTCGACACGCTGATCCAACGTGATGACCACGTATTGAGCGAAACGTGCCAGAAGCGCGATGTAGGTCCTGAGTATGGTCTCGATGAGAGCAAGAAGTCAAATTTGATTCGAGGAGACTCTTGGCACCTCGGTGAAAGGAGACGGTGGTATCGCCATTGGTCTGTCATTTTCCCTGGATCAAAGAACCCGCCCTCTCCGTATCTGGATCGAGGCTTGGGATTGAGTATCTCCATGATGCGGGATTTTTGGGAGTTATATGGGTCTCAATGTGTCTCTGATTGTCTTGAGCATGAGGAGTTGACAGATGAGCAGGGAGAAAGTGTTCAGCGTGTTTTGTACGAGCTAGCACTCGAGGATTTACTGGGTGAGATGATACAAGAGGACGATGATCAAGAGGACGATGATCAAGAGGACGATGATCTTGTCTATCTGAATGAAGAGTAGGTCGACAAGGAGAGCCATATCAAGGAGGCTCATACTAGGCTATTCGTTTCGCAGCAAGTCAGAAATATATTACCCTGCCTTCTTGAAATCCACCATGCATCATGGAGTCTTAAGACTCGTCAACAGAATATTCCTGTACGGTTGTTTTCCACCTTCCCAGTCTCTTGCGAACCCAGATTTGAATCAGCCGAGCAGCTCAAGCAACTCACTGACATCTAACCGTTGAGTTCAAGGGGGCTTGTACAAGACCGTTTGCCTGACAGTGCTATCACTAAAGGTAGCGGTAAAACAACCGTCGTTCTTACCTGCATTGCGAAAGCGTTGTGGTTGTTTCGTGGTTTGAGATTGAGAAGAGGAGAGGTTTGGTCTTTTGCTTCTAGTAATGAAGAAAGGACCTAGACGATATTCTTCTATAACCTAATAAATAAGTTGGTTTGCTAGTCGAGTAATCTTGTCGGTCTATTGGATGGAGATTGCAGGAATTAATTGGGAGGCATTGTGCAAGATGAGAAAAGTGTAAATTAGACTTCTTTGAGTGGGTTGCTTTGATCGACCTTACGAATATCAGACAAGGATAGTTACGATATTAAATCAAAGCAACCGTCTAGCCTCTGAGGGAGGGTAACGCAATCCATCGCCCAAGGCTCCCAAAGGGAAGATGGGAATGGCTTCAATTTCTATGGGTCCAAGGGCACCGATGGTCGAAGGAAATAACCGAGTGACCAGTGGCTGAAGAGGAATTTGCTAACATGAAACATGCGGCACTCATCATAGAGATGCAAAGCTGGGAGGCACTTCCAATCAACATGCTCATGCAAATTGGCCTACAACAGTAGCTTTGGGTAATAAGACATCTTTTCTCATGAGAACTAAACCAAAGTTCAATCTAAACTCCAAACACAAATCTATCCCACGCTCGCTGGAGCTCCAAAGTAAAAGCAGACCGTTCTACCCATTAAAACTCCCCATTCTTATTTTCCCATGCGACCATATAAGCATCAACTCATGAGGCATCAGTTATGCATTGCCAATTAATCATGAAACCATTACATGACTATATCATAAACCATAGGTACCTCGGATTAGTCTTGACAACCATTATTGCTCCACCATGGAAAGCCATCGCTCGAGCCATTGTTCGTGGGAAAACCATTGCCTTCAAGAAAAGGGAAGCCAGACACATCAGCACCACTTGGATTGGGCGCAGGGAATCCACTGCCATCGAAGCCGCCGTCATTGACGTCATAAAGGGAAAAGTTGTTTATGGCTTGAGATGCTGGCGAGGTCTCTGATGCTACAGGTCCATGCGCTGAGCGAAAAGGCACAGGAGGGCCTGGTTGAATATCCGCCGCCGGAGGTGACATCTGAGTGCTATGCTGAGAGGGCAGAGCGAAGGATGGAGTATTAAGGAAAGGAGCACCGTAGTAAGGCTCTTGTGTCTGGGTATTGGTTTGGGG
>QHHH01000033.1:0-228505 GCA_004367485.1 Fusarium citri | reverse complement strand
GTGGAGGGGGAGGTGGTGGCGGCGGTTGTGGTGGTGGAGGAGGTGCTTAAGATAGATATGGGCTTCTTCTAATGTTGTTTTTATAGTTTCTTTATATCCCGATTTATGTATTGCTTTAAGTTAAGGTTGTCTTGCCGCTATTGTGTCGGAATCTGTGAATGATGTACCACATGGACATCTTTGTGCTCCCGGGAACCTTCACTCGTTAATTAAATTGGAAAATTCTATCCGAAAAGGTATTAAACTCCCCCGGCCCCAATTCCTGGCTTCATTTCCCTTCTGATGATCATGGCAACTCATGCCTCATTGGCGTCCCCTGGACCTCTTGTCTAGCCGATGTTCCATCAAGTTCACCTGTGCCATGTGTAAACTGTGGCGGAGCGGCTCCCAATTCGCCCGTTCCATTCACCTCACGAGAATCCAGCTGAGGTTTATCATAAGCAGCCTCATTATTAACCTTCGACCTTTTTCTCCTCCAAAGCAACCACGCCGCAGCCAGAATGCCCAGTCCAACAACACTCACCCCAACACCAATACCAGCCTGCGCGCCCGTCGATAATCCACTCCCAGAGCTAGAATTAGGATTCCTGTAGACCGTCCCTCCAACGTAATCCGTTGCACTTGTTGTGCTTGAAGACGAAAGAGGTCTTGCTATATCACCTGCCCTAGAAGTTGCTGAAACAATCCTTTCTTCTATCCGAGAAGTCGCTGAAGCAAGCTCTCCGAGATCTTCTTCCCCTTCAACTGCCTGGATCATCGGCGCGTATAAGGTGATAGCTTCGAGACTGCGGGCACCGGAGATACTTGCCGGTAAAGTAAGCTCTTTGTATATTGTGCTGGTACCATCACACATAGCTATCTACACTTCGCCTTTTGACGTGACGCTCGTGCACGTCTGCTTGCCTCCAGCGTCGGCGCATTCATAGCCACTATATGCGTCAGCTCCAGCTTATCTCTATGGGACATAAGAGGCTCTTACGATAGACAGCATCCTTTGACACGCTCATTGTCATAGACGGAGAACTGAAACTCGAAATCGCCCGACTCGGGACCTTCCGCCCAACACGCTTCAATATATCCATCGGGACATTGGTTGGCGGGATAATAGATACCCCATCCCTAGAGTGGTAAACTGACTCCGGCCGTTGTAGAAGGTTGCATCCGTGTTGCTGTAGCGTAACTCGACGGCAGCTTCATCGACGTGGGAGGCCAACACGCTATGTCGTCGACAACGCCTTCCTGTAAAGGTCAGTTTTGCGCGAAGATTCCGTTACAAGAGGATTTACCTTCTCGGCGTCTTCGTCGCTACATTTCTGAGCTTGCCATGCTTTGCTGCATGTGGTGCAGGTCACGAAGAGATTTCTGCATCGATTGGGGTATTGCCAGCTTTCCACCAAAGGACCTAGCGTTGTTCGTTCTTCCGGCATCTTGAGGGGTATCTACAACAAAAATAAAGGTATGGCCACAAAGCAGCAAGTCAACAGTCCGAGCGGAAAGAATTAAAAGCGAGATGAGGGGCAATTGGACTGATATCCTGTTCTTTCCGCCCCCAAATCACCATCGCAAAGATGCCTCGAATGGTTATCAAACAGCTACAATTGGATCACAGCGCATGTAAAGAAGCATAAACCCAAGCCCGGCCATCTCCTAATTAGGTTGGGAGTAGCATGCCGAGGCTATTGAATGGACTTGATTCGAGAAATCATGCATGGATGAACAGGCACAGGCGCATTGGGATTCATCCTTGCAGAAGGGTTCAATAAAACCCGGGGAAACAAGGCGTAATGCTGGTCAATTCTAAGGTTGGAGGTGAGATTTATATGTACATAAAGTGATATCATACCATGGCGCCGCATCAAACCCGTTTGGGATAGTTGAGGCACAGTAGTTGAGTCCTTGTCGTATTGATCCATTGAGTTTTCGGAATAAAAGTAATTGATTACCTGGTCATGAATGTGTTCGTCTCGGCCGAGATTAAATGCTGACCAATATTCCAGCCTCTTCAGCTCATTTGTCGTTTATTATCCCAATTCAGTATTCTATCACGATCCTCCATCTTCCCCGCCCTCGGCTTACTTGCACAATTTATAGATTAGCGCAAACAGTACACTAACCAGTGATAATTGCTCTGGAATATTCTCTGACCAAAAAACTGCTCTCAAGCGCCACTTTTGCCTTCCTCTAATTGGCAGCAGAGTCGCGGAATCGTCAAAATGGGGCCGGAATTAGCAGAATATTTCCGATGTGGATTCTTGAATGAAGCTAAGATGAAGTCATCCATAAAAGGTCCTCGTTTTTTTCTTGGCTGCTTCCATTCAGACTTGGCATCAACAAACAGAAACTCTCTCGCTCTTCGCCAAGAGATATCGCCAAGAAGTCGTCTTTACTACAATGTTTGCAAAGTCAAGGCTGCCAGACAAGGCAGCCAATGAGTTTACAGGTTCGTAACCATCCAGATTCATAGCACTCAGCTGACAGAGTAGATCCCATCGTCGTAACATGGTCAAGCCCAAACGACCCCGAAAACCCTTACAACTGGTCCCTCAAGAAAAAATGGTTCGCAGTCTCCCTTGGCCTCTTCGCAACTTTCATCTCCATGATGAACGGTACAATCATAACAACAGCCCATGAAGCAATCGGCGAAGACTTTGACATCAGCGATGAAAACTTCCCACACTCATACTGGCCCGTCTCCTCATGGGGTCTCGGCGGTGCTCTGTTCTCACTGGTCCTCCTCCCTATCATGGAAGACTTTGGCATGAGAATTGTGTTTTTGGTCGTGTATACTGTGTTCCTCTGTTTCTTGATTCCAATTGGCGTGGCGCCGAATTATGAGACTCTTATTATCACACGGTTCTTCAGTGGTGGGTGTTGTACTATCCTTGCTAATGCCGTGGCGGGTATCATTGGCAATGTCTTTGCTACGGATCGTGCGAGGACGATTCCTACGGGGTTGTATATCATGATTTATCTCAACTCTAGTAGTCTGGGTCCTGTCATTGGAGCCGCGATATTCCAATTTCTACCGTGGAGGTGGATTGGGTATATCGAACTTATCTGGACGGGTGTTTTCTTTCCTATTTTCATCTTGGCTATGCCCGAGACACGAGGTTCTGCGATCTTGACTTCCCGAGCGAAGAAATTACGGAAACAAGGCCAGAACGCTTACAGTCAGAAGGAACTTGAGTCTACATCCATCCTTCAAGATGTCTGGACAAGTATTCAACGACCATTATACATGCTCTGCACAGAATCTGTCGTTTTTATTTCTACAGTCTGGACAGCGTTCAGTCTAGGTGTGATCTACGTCTTCACCCAGTCTGTCGAACAAGTCTTCAGCGAACTCTACGGATGGAACGCGGTCGAAGCAGGCTACGTACAAGCATCCATCGTCATCGGCGAAATCCTCGGTTTCGGACTCTGCGTCCTTACGAATAATTGGTACTACGCTTCTGCATCGCGGAATAAAGAAGCACCCGGCACACCCATCCCCGAAGCCCGACTCTACGCCGCTGTGATCGGTGGTTTCATCGGCGTCACAGGAGGAATGTTTGTATACGCCTGGACAAGCTACTCATATGTAACATGGGTAGGCCCAGCATTCGGACTCATGCTCGTCGGTTTGGGTACAGAAGCCGTGGTCGTCAGTATCGCGAATTATCTCATCGACGCTTATAGTAATTATGCGGGAAGTGCTATCGGCGCTACTGTATTGGGAGAGAATTTGGGTGTTGCGTTTTTGCCGCTTGCTTCGAGTAGCATGTATACCAACCTGGGATTTCACTGGGCTAGTTCTCTTCTGGGATTTATCTCGTTGGTTTTGGCGGCTGCACCAATTGGAGTTTTCATTTGGGGCAAGGAGATTAGGGCGAGAAGTCCGTTCATGAAGTCGGCCATGTCGAAGCCTATGGACTTTGCGATGACACCTTCGGAGTAGATTGTACGACAATGAGTTATTCGAAGTCAGATTGAGATAAAAGAGTAGCAAAATAAGATAGTGCGTCAGGGGAAACTGTCCTTCAAAAAGACTTTGTCAAACAAGCATCCTTCTGACAAGTCCTAATCGGAGAGACTGGCCATCTAGGCAAGACTCTTAACGACCTCAAAACTAACATCATCCCCAAAACTCTTCTCAGCATCAAAAGTATGAACACCCCCATTCGTAGCAGCATACCCCCCATTATCATAGTGTCTAAAATACCTCGTAGGATAATTCCAAGACCGGATCGAACTACCCTTCCCACTCATGCCCTTCTGTGGACAAAACGTAGCATCCTCATTAAAAGCCTTAGTCCCATCATTCTTGTTCACCACAAGGATGAAGTTGTAATGTCTGATGAAACTACCGGGTGTGTCGACGGATTCGAAGGATACACAGCCGCTGTTGGCTAGGCCTGTGCGGACAGTCCAGCTGGCTTGTTTCTTGAGGGCGGATGTGTTGGGGATTTGGGTATTGACGTCGGAGTTTGTGTGGGAAAGATAGCGGTCTGTGTAGCCTGCTGTTGTTACTTTGAGGGAAACGGACGATCCGACTGAGAGAGTATTGCCACTTGTCAAAGATGTGGTAGCATACTTGGCAGCCACAATATTTGCTTGAACCGAATTCTCTGTCGCATCAGAAGGATAACCAGAGGTCATGACACCTTCGTAGAAAGTACCCTGCGCACCAACACTGTTATCACCACCGATACCCAGAATGATAGCGCCTTCCTTCTTCATAGGACTGTATCCTCCATCTGGATACGCGCCGTTGTAGAATGTCGACAATGAACCAGACGCAGCGTTTCCTCCACGGAGGGCCCAAGTACCAGGCTTCCCCTTCACAACAGCGCTGAGAAATCTGTGCGTAATAGTGGGATCTGCGGCGTTGTTCTTAGGATTCTTGCCAGAGAACAGACCATTCTCAAGATCTGCCATGAGCCAAGGTCCTTTACCGGCTCCAGAGCCCCAGACGGTGTTGTCACCGAAGTAGATAGCTTCCATGTGCCCATTACCCGTATCCTTGCTGTTTGTCTCTGCGTTGCCGTAATCGAAGCAGCATCCACCGTTGTAGTGTGTTCCGTCAAGAACAGCGTACATACCCTCAGGCTGATCACCCGTGGCCGAACCACTAACATGGTTATTGCGATATCCAGTACCAGGCGATATGAAGACACCATAAGCCTTCTTCCCATTCAGCGTAACAGGTGCTCCATCAGCAGCAGCCAAGTTATCATAGCCATTCGCCTCAGGACCCTGGAATCCACCAGGAGGGGCTTGAGTGAGATGATTGTCACGACCGGCTTGGTCGTAGATGATTGTGATGAGACATGTTGTGCCGCTGCAGAAGGAGTCTTGGGTAGCAGCGTTGGCTACGCCTCCTGCTGAGAGAGGACGGATGTCCGTGGTTGAGCCATCTGATGCACGCTTGATTTGGTAGAGGCCGCCCTTGTAGGCGTCGAAGAGGGCTCGGGTGGTGCTGTGGGCGGCGACGCAGGGTGTGTTGCCGGATTTATAAATATCGCATGGTCCTGCGAGGGCGAGACGGGCTGTGGTCACAAGACCAAGACTCAGAATGCTCTGTAACTGCATTGTAACGGACAATACTCGATGTCGTTACGAACAGAAAATTGTGTAAAGTAAGAGAGTACGAAGCTTGCCGCAGGGAGTTCTTGGCTGAGTGAGCTCTGCAGGATCATGTTCCTACCGATCCAAAGGCCCTTATATACACAACCCAAAGCGAGGAATCTCCCCAGAAATCTTCATATCCTCGTATCTACTCATCACAATCGGGAAAATACAACAAGCACCTTCCAGTCTTGGCATCAAAATGACCCACGTGAAGCTTATAAAAAGTCTCATCGTAATCTGCCCCCATTGATGATGTCCGAGCCACGCGATGAATGCATGCAATTCGCCCGCTTCGACACTATCGCGGGGTATATCCGGGGGATCGTCCGAACTTGGGCCTTGTTGTAACCCCACTACGGCAAGTGAGTGCCGAGTCTGATGCGATCGAACCAGAGCTCAGCAACGAGTTGCTAAGCTAGACAACAAGACCAATGAGAGTAGGTCACTGTGGACGTTTTGGGAAGGCATCGGAAGGAGAACGTCGTTGACTTATTGAGACAGATGAATTATCTCGAGTGTTACGAAGATCAGCCTGATGAGCCACAAGGACAACGACATAGACGGGAGCGCTTAATTCTGGGACCTAGAATAGCTCCTATATGAGTTAGACTAGCCTAACCTGGGGATAGTTGACTTGTAATCTTGCGCCTTGTGATCAGGAATGTCAAGCTTTCTCAGGTACGTTCAAACAGTTCTATAAGCGACTTTCCTTTGCGGAACCCTTTTCTCTCTCTGGCTTCCAAGTATCTTCTACCCCCTTTCAATAGTTATCAACTCAGAAATACCAACTACTAATTCAAATAGATATTAGTTATAGATATACTTCTAGGAAGCTCCAAAGAAAGAGCTAACAAGAAATGGCTCCAATACTGGTCCTCCGCTTATTGAGGGAGTGGCAGAAAGCAACGCAAAATAGAGTTAGAATCCAACAGAGACATGAACAGCTCACGAGAAGAGATGTATCACCTCTCGCTCCATGTACAATCAATCTCATGTCAATTTGAAGCTGCAAGACAATAAACCAGATATGTGGGTATATTTTGCTGGGCCGCTGTTTTGATCTTCCGTGCCGAAGCTATAATCTCACTCAGTATCCGCAATCGAGCGTGATTATACTCAAGTTAACTCAACCCAGCACTCACCACGTGGCCAACTATGTCTGCACTAACCGACTCTCCTTTACAGGAGGCTGATACTCATCACTTGTGTGATAAGATCGACTTCGAAATGATTGGTACAGACTGTTGGCCTAGACATTATCCACCCCCCGAGAAGAAACAAGTGAAGTTTACTCTTCAAACCTTGCAGAACGAAGCAGTGAACTGCGAAACCTGTCGACAACTAGCCAATTTGATACTCCATCGACTTGAAGTGGACAGGGATATCCATGATCTCATAAAACTTGAAGATCCGGCCAATATCTCAGTCATTGTTTCTTACCAAAACTGCATCCCGGTCCAGAACTGGTCCTTTGGCTCCGGAGGTTGGTCATCTAGAACAATACTCAGCATATGCCTTGAAGTAAAGTCTGGGGATCATTGCAGGAATTGTTATATAGTGCTTCAGAGGGCGGGTCCAGGAGGTCGTGTTCCGGTAGCAGTCGATCCGTTTCCTGTCGATCACCGCTACATATATGACCTTCCGTATGGTTATGTCGAGTTTCGATCACCTGGAAGCTGGCGTGGCGACCAATCACGAGATTGGTTCCTACTGAATGACGAGACTACACCAAGAGACAGAGTCCCAGAAGAAGGGGGCCTGAAAAAGGTGGTGAGCGCCCTAAAACCAACATTCGGAAGACCAAGGCCGCTTCTCATCGACTTTGACATACTGAGAAACTGGATGGGCATATGTGAACAGCATCACAGCATCTGCCAGTTTGATCAAGAACCTGTCAACATTCCGCGGTTCCGATTAATCGACATCAAGAAGAAATGCGTTGTGCAGGTTGGCGAGAGCAAAAGACCCCCCTTTGCAACTTTAAGTTACGTCTGGGGCACAAAGCCATTTCTGAGACTAGTCAAAGCCAACGTTGAGGAACTGGAGGAAGAGGGGTGCCTTGAGCGATTGGAATTGCCGCCTACTATTGAAGATGCGATTACCGTGTGCGAGAAGCTTCAAATCGGCTACCTGTGGATCGACAGCCTGTGTATCATCCAAGACGATGAATCAGTTATGCTCGAGGTGGTCGATAAGATGGACTCTGTCTACCGGGAGGGCATTCTGACTATAGTTGCTGCCTCTGGGGCTGATGCATACAGCGGCATTCCTGGCGTTCGGCCAAACACACGGTTTTTGGAACAACATCCCATAAATATACGAATGCCACTGATCGATGCCGTGGATGAGAGAGAGTTTCGTCTGTACAGCCTCCGAAAAGTCCACCCAGAATGGGTCAGCGAAACCCCTTGGTCCCGACGAGCGTGGACCTTTCAAGAAGCTCTTGTATCCAGGAGATCGCTCTTTTTTACATCAGAGCAGGTATACTGGAGCTGTCGAGAAGGGCTCATGAGCGAAGATACGACTGAGTATCTTGATATGGAAGCTTTTGCAAAAC
Source organism: Fusarium citri (assembly GCA_004367485.1). NCBI lineage: Eukaryota > Fungi > Ascomycota > Sordariomycetes > Hypocreales > Nectriaceae > Fusarium > Fusarium citri. The sequence goes on along the minus strand of QHHH01000033.1, from coordinate 220,338 downwards.
CGGAAGAAGATCGCCATGACTCTGGTTATAATCCTGATGAGTACGACGGTATCGTTGTTTCATTTTGCACTCGTTACCTCACATATGAGGCCGATATCGGCAGAGCGTTCCAAGCAACTCAGAACTATCTTGAAAAGAAATGGCCTGGTTTCAAACTCTCTTGGGGCCTACCTCACTATACCTTTGGGATTTCTCTTATGTGGGAGTGGCCATTTGACGAAGATCGACGTTTGCGCAAGGGTACACATGCTGTGAGACAACACGATGGGACTATTGTCAAAGTGCCTTATCCAAGCTGGTCGTGGATGGGATGGACTGAAGGTCCAAGGCTGGAGATCTCTGACGGTTACGGGAGTGAGGCATTGCCTCATAGTCCATGGTTCTTTATCTTCGACTCAGCCTCTGAGCTCATGGCCATACCTTTTGTAGAGCCCAACAGGTATAGGCAACCGCATAAGATGTTACCGCTGGAAAAGCTGCTATCTGATAAGACTGGCTCTAGAAGGACAGTCGTAACGGAAGACGTCCTCCCTGCTGAACTGCACACCACACCATCACTCAGGCATATCGCTTTGTCGTTCTATGCAGAGGTGGCCACAGTACGATACAACCCCTCGGACGGCAAGGATGGATCACCGCGATATTATCAAAAGATAAGTCGTGAATACCCGTTCTCCATTAAAGTCGGAAACAAGTTCTACCGGATCGTCGTAGAAGATCAGGAACAAGATGGATTGGAGGAGGTTGATCTGGTCGCAGTATTTAGCGGCTCAGAGAGGTATCAAAAGTTCGAAGGAGAGTACAGACTGTATTGTTGGCCGGTTGTGAAAAAGGGTGGACTAAGACAGCGTGCATCGGATGCAAGTACTTGTATATCCTTGCCCCTTTGGTATAAGCTGGCTGGGATTAGATGGGAACTAGTTACTTTGATATAGTTAACATACGATATGTTCACGAACGAGGGCTGTAGGAGGGGGTTGGCTCACTCGGTTCGTCTTCAACGCTCAAGTTCGGTTCTCAAATGTATTGTAGTCTAACTAAAAAAAATGCATAAGCTGCAACACCCTTCTAACCATTCTATTCCCGTATCTACTTATCTCCCACGGTAACTGACTGAGAGTTACTGCTAAACAGCCCCTCCAGATCAACCTCTTCCTTAATCCTCACCAACCTCTCCCAATTCTCTCCATAAAGTCTCTCCACCATCTCCTCCCTCGTCCACTCAGTATCAGCATAATTAACAAACCCCCTCAAACCCACCCCGTCATCCTTCAACTGCCTCTCAAACGGCAGCATCTGGCTTCTCAAATACTCCACCCCATCAGGCGGGAAGATCTCCTTGACGATGGAATTAGCATCCCATCTTATCAACCAGAGATTATTCGCATGTGGATGCGCTGTATCTTTATCTGAGATAGTACGGTTTACGCCGCCCCAGAGATCGATGTAGCCCATTGGTGTCATATCCGTTCTGTTGAAGGCGACTGTTGTGGTATTGAGTAACAGGCGGGCTTGAGCGACGGTTAAAGGGTGGTCGTTGGTCATGACCATGGATTGGAGGTAGAAGCAGAGTGGCTTGAGATCGCCGCCGTCGGATTGGTTCATTCCTTCGCCCGAGATGTAAACTTCCATGTCCCAGAAGTCAAGTTCCTTGTTATCCAGCTTTGTCTCGGGGCTGATGTCTTCGAGACTCTTCAATAATGGTTTTATGGTGTCATCGAAAGTTGACGGATCGCCGTAAAAGTAGCCTCTGATGTTCCAGTTGACCAGACTCCATCGGATAGCCAACTCATCAGGACAGTCTGAGTTAGTGCCGTAGGTCTGAACCGCGATGAATGCCTCTGCTGCCTTATTCACGTCAACATCACCAAGCGAAATGTTGAAAGTGACGGCTTTCTCAAATTTCTAGACATCAGTATTAGCAAGACACCCAGAAACATTAAAGCTTCACCTACCGGTTTGTAAGTCTTCGTCGTCACTGACAGAATAACTCCAAAAGAAGCAGCAGCTCCTTTCGCCGCCCACAACAAATCTGATCCCTCTTCAGCAACAACAACACTACCATCACGAAGCATGAACTCAACAGCAACAATATTATCCATAGGTGTACCCAGAAACCTAGACGTAGTTCCAAACCCACATCCAATACTGGACCCCGTAAGGCTAACATTCGAACCTCTCACATGCGGGAAATGTCGCCCGGCTGTATCCCAGAGATATTTTGCCACAGGACCAACGCGCGTTCCGCCACCGTAGGTAAGGAGTTCAGTATCTTCATCGTAGTGCATAGAGTTGAAGGCTTGCATGTTTATAACCAAATTCCCTGGGGTGCCAAAACCGAGACCTTGGAACGAGTGACCAGCTCCTAGAGCAGAGACTTTGACGGAATTTTCACGGGCGTATTTGAGACATTTTGATAGCTGGTCTTTGTCTTCGGGGAAGGCGATGCAGGCAGGATCTGGTTTAAGGCGTTTTTGGTATTGAGTTATGTTTTCGGACCATGTCAGGGACGAGCTGATGAGGTTGTGGATGCCTGCTTCGTTGAGGGATGAGTGCAGAGACTCTGCTGGGCTTTGCTTTGAAGCCATCGTGAATGAATGTAAAGCGTAAGAATACAAACAGATGGAAGTCTTGGGTTGAAGTCGGGGAAATAAGGAGAGGTTTTGCTGGCATCAACCGTTTATTGCGGGCTAGCGTCTTAGTTACGAAGTGGTGATTGGTCCTACTCGTACCGCGTGTTTCTCCATCCTGTCTGCATCACCAACATGAGTGCATCTCGACGCAAATATGTCGTCATTAACAATAATCTACCCGGTAGCTTATCAAGTGCTTATTATTACCAATTTGTGTATCCGTAACCCGTTCCCAATTTCCAGTACGGTATCCCTGATAGTATTCCTGTAAGTCGTAGATTAACCAGTCTCACCCCAAAACTCCGAAATAAAATCCTTCACATCCCTCCACAAAGCCTCCGGCTCCTCAAGCGCAGGAAAATGTCCACCACGTTCATGCATTCGATACCACTTTACCTGCTCCGTCTGCCGAATCCACCTCTCCGGTGGTGTACTAAGATCATTCTTGAAACACGAATAACCCAATGGCTTCTTAATAGCCTTCCAATCAGCCATAAGAAGCTCCACATTCTCAAATACCATGCGATGGACGTAAATAGAAGTTGGGAAACTGCGTGAGAACCAGTATAGTGCCACGTTTGTGAGAATCATATCGCGATCGGGAGCCTTTTCGGACCATTGGATCATCTTCTCGCCTATCCAAGCTAGAAGGGCGACGGGGTTTGTTCCGAGGAGATAGCCTGCTGCAGTAGGCCTTGTGCCGTCGAGTTGAATGAATGCAGTGCCTGTTTTACCAAACTCTGCAAGTTTTCCAAAAGCGGCGACTTCATCAGAAGTATACTTCCCTTCCTTAATACCAGCTTCGACATCCTCTCCAGCCGGAGGGGTGATGTTCAACAAGTTCATATGCACCAATTTGCAAGCAGGATCAATGTTGGCAATTGCAGGTGCGGTCCAGCCGCCAAAGTCACCACCTTGAGCAACATAGCCTGTTTTATCGAAGCCAAGAGCGTGCATCATCTTGGACATGACACGTGCATTATCGGAGTGTGTGAATTCCTTATTAACGGGTGGTGGGGAGGAGAATGGGTAGCCGATGTGATGAGGCACGATGATGTGATAGGGTAGAGTTTCGGGGTTATATCCATCTTGCAGTTTCTGAAGAATGGGTACGTATTCAACAACAGAGCCCGGCCAACCGTGCAGAAACAGAATAGGAATAGCAGATGGGTTCTTAGAGAAAAGCCCGAAGAAGTTAATCTTGTACTTCTTCGAGTCATCATCGGTGGCAGTAATATTGTACTGAGGGATTGAATTGAGAGTAGACTCCCATTTTCTCCAATCGTAGTCTTTTTCCCAGTGACTGACCAAGTCTAAGAGTTGATCGCGTGGAAGTCCGAATTTCCCGTCATCACGGGTATTCCATACATTTGGTTCAGGAATAGGCGATAGCTTGAGAAGGGTCTTAAGTCGATCAATCTCACTGTCAGGAATGGAAATAGTGGAGGCTGTCAGATTTGCTGACGCGGGGACAGGGTAGGGAAGGGTGCTAAAAGGGAGGGAACTCATGATAGGTACAGGCGTGGAAATTTGGTGAAAGGTGTTGTAATTGAAGTAGAGGGTGTTGGGGAGTGAGATGTGATTATTTTCAATTCCAAATACTTAAGCAGTTCATTATTTATACAACTTTGTCAATCCTGCGGCGCTGTCTGGTGCCGTATCTTGTCCAAGCGCTTGGCCGTCAGCACGATCTTCTGGAACCTTCACGAAACCACTTCAATTGACCAGATGATCCTGTATTAATTGTGAGACACCTCTCCATAAGGATCAGCGGCGCGATAAGCCCTTTTTGGGTTGCAGTTCGTACGTTTCATTGGAACTTATCGCCGCTTCTAACAGTAACATAAGCCAAGGCTGCGTTTTTCGTTATCGGCTGTTGTGACTTACTTTTCGAATCTTCAACATTAATAATAGTCCCCAAGGCTTTTGGTTAGTGTATTGGAGGTTCAATGGAAGCTGACTGAGTAGTTGGCTAGAGCGGCATAGGCAGAGTTTAGTTTTACCCTACAACGTACGTAATAAAGACCTCCACCCGAATTTTTAATCTTGTCGAGGAGTTTATCCGGCCGGTACAACGATGAAGTTAATTGAAGTTCACCCTTCTGACTGCGATCCACGGAGCTCTTTCCTGCTTGCTCGCCCAACAAATGCAGGTTACACTCTCACCACACTGTAACTCTTCAAAGCAGTTCCCTGCGTTGTAAAGCCTCTGTAACCGAGTGCGGTTGTATCCGTACTGACGCAATCTGTACCTGGTCAAATTTACCAGCAAAGGCGGGCTGGCTCCTAATCCGAACACAGACTACTTACCCTATGCCTGCCTATAAAGATTGTAACCATACAATAGCGATGCGCTAATCTGCTAGCATGAAAATTAGCAGGGAGAAATTGCCAGCATAATTTATATCATCTCCTTTATCCTAAAATTTGAACCCAAAAGTATTTGAACTTGGACCGCGCTGTTACGCAACTGTTATCTGAAGCCCAACAGTTGGGCAGAAGATGCTAGAATCGGCGCGTACACAATCTCGAACGATTTCAATTAACACTATCGGTATTTAAACTAGAATAGTTCTAGTGTGCGAGGCATCTGCGTTTGAACCGTTTGATCGATCTCCAGGGAGGTATAGCACATGAAGCTGCCTCGGATTACTCGGACTTCTAACCGTATCCGGCAGTAAGAGGGCTTAGTGCTTGGAGCTAGCCTTGACTACAGACACTACTGTAGACTGCATATCCTATGTTAGTTTGCGCCCTCGGGTTCTTCGCATTGCCTTCCCTAGGGGCGGTATCAATCGGGTCCTTTAGAAACAAGTTCTCCCTTGTTTATAATAGTGCATAAGGCTAGACTTCCTTCTTCCTAGATTGAACAGCATGTTTCACTTTTCCATGCATTAAGATCCGTACTCTCTTTTCATTTTCATTTTTCATTTTATATAGAACCAACTCGTTTCGTCTTTCTCAACATCATGCCCAATATCGAATGTACGGAAATCGGCCCCTACTGCCCCATCGAGGCAACGACCTACGGATACTATCCTGTGCTCTGGGCCAACACCATCTTGCTCGTCATCTTCGCTGTCGCACTATGCTGTCAAATTGTTATTGGGCTGACCACAAAGGTCTACTCGTACTCGATCGCCATCGGTATCGGTTGCTTGATCGAGGTAGCGGGTTACTCTGGACGCATTATCATGAACAACAACCCGTGGGACTCAGCAGGCTTCCGAATGCAGATTGTGTGTCTGATCATTGGTCCATCTTTCATCGCGGCCGGTATCTACCTCACCTTGAAGCATATGGTTTACTACCATGGACCTCAGTACTCCTTGCTAAAGCCTTTGCTTTATACTTGGATCTTTATCGGATGTGACGTTGGTTCCATCCTTCTGCAAGCCGCTGGCGGGGGTATTGCTGGATCAGCAGCGGACGACATGGAGCTGCTCAAGGTGGGGAATAACATCATGATAGCTGGAATTGCTTTCCAGGTCGCTACCATGAGCATCTGTGGTATTTTAGCAGCAGACTTTGTTCTGAGACGTTACCGGCAGCGATTGTCGTCGGTTCCCGTGGCTAAGCCCTTGCAGTCCGGTGGATGGAAGTCTAGAGCTTTCCAGGTAGCTGTCTGCTTCGCATTTGTCACTGTTTTGATTAGGTCGATCTACCGGTGAGTAAGCTATCCGCAAGAACTGTTCAAGGTGCTAACATTCGAGTTATAGGCTGCCAGAGATGGCTGGAGGCTGGGGCAACCCAAGGATGAGGCATGAGCCTGAGTTTCTCGCTCTCGATGGACTGTTAGCATACTTTCTCCCACTCCAAGTACTGATAACTGACCATCTCCTAGTATGATCGCTTTAGCAGCTATTGCGTTGACAGCTTTCCATCCTGCATTTCTCTTTCCGGCCATGAGAACTGATTATCGTGCTCAGGGGGAAAAGGACCCGGCGTCCCCGGGCGAGTGGATACCGTTGTCCAACAGGAATATGGTACCCGAAAACCAATCACAGCTTTAGACCGAAGCGATATGAGCTGTATACCTATCCTTCTCGGAGCTGATCCAATTCGGTTTGACCATTTGCTTGTTTGTATTATGGACATAATTTAGACAGATGCACACTTAGATAAAGGTCATCTCCCATCCCGTTACTTATAAAATCACCTCAAGCGATATGTTTCGGTTTGTTCGGCCTTGATACAATTTTGCAGTGAACTCTTGAGCTCAATCTAGCAATTGACAATGACCCCCTCCCTGGCTCATGATTGGTATGGAAGAAGATCCTAAATGTCACGAGTCTAGGTAAGGCCCAGTTGGCGTTTGGGCCACTGAACTAACTCATGCCATGGACCATGGACAACGTCGGCAATTTCTGTGACGAGATCTTCAGCCCACCACCGGCCACGAAGGGCATGAAGGCAAACTGCCCAATAGCTTAGCACGGTCAATGCAGCAACATCCCCACGTTCCAGTCTGTGTAGGAGAGGCTTCGGCAATTGAACGCCCCAAGCGACCACTAGCTCAGCCCAATCACGGGTGTTTCGCACGCGAAACATCAACCTGAGACTTGTAGTCTGGCAGCTGTCTTCCATAAGCGCCGTGACATCGAAATCGGCTTCGCTTTCCAGTTGACGTCCCAACGCACTCAACGCCAGATCTTCGTCCTCGGTAAGCCTTGGTAACGTTTCCAAGGAAGGCATCGGCATTAACTCTGACTGTTGGCCTTGCTTTATCCAGGAACGTGCTTCCTGAACAATGGCATTCATAGGTTGAATAATGTTAAAAAGTTCCATAACCTTAGCTGTACGTGGATTCTTAGATTTCTTGTGTAGTGAGGTGGGATGAATTCCAGTGCACGAAGTCTCGGTCAAGATTGCGAGGGAGGAAGGCAAGCCCCAGGATGAGAAAGCCCAGTACGACACAAGGCAAGAGAGCGGGAAGATTGCCTGATAGTTGGAAATGTCCACCGAGTGTAATAGCGACTTGAGGCCAGTTATAGCTGTCGTTTGCTTGCGCCGAGCAATTTGTTCTAGCTCTGGACAAGAAGTGCCAGCCAAGACGATTTTATGCATCGCAGCTGTTGCGAGAATTGCGTCCAAGAGTGGAGGATGCTTCAGAGCTGTTTTGAAAACATCGTCTTGCCAGACCGCCTGTACTCCAGGTCTGCCCCATAGCGTTTTATACGTCTGCGTTAGGTACTGGTGCGTCAATTCAATGTCATTAAGGTCGAAGCCGCTGAGACAAGGCCTCGAGCTCGTTGGTGCTGACGACTGGCCGGTAGACCTTGGCGGAGGAGTGTGGTCTGACGCCCGAGGTCCGTAATCTCTTAGGAAAGAACAATCATCCCCTCGTCGTGAGCAATTTTTGCAACTCGGTAGAGTCTCGTCGCACTGTGGCAAAATCAGAGTCAATCATAGATCTCTCCACGATCCTGATGGACATAGGCGTCTCAGTCTTGTATTACCTTAACTTTCCGCCTCTTGCAACATAGGCAGCCGCGTCGAGATTTCGTGTGTTCTTTCATAAAGAATAGGTGTGGGAGTTGAGTTGTACGACTTAATGCTGTGTGCGATGCGGCAGGAAGAGTTCGTTTGTGATAAAGCTGTTTCTTAACAGATTTCGGACTGCAGAGCGGCTTTCTTAGCGCTGCGGATAAACAACGGAGAATAAGGATCTAGCGTCAATGGAGAGCACACACTACACTAGCATGCCACAGAAGCACAAAACAACTACCACTGTACATCTTACAAGTCTCGCTAATCAGTATTATACTAGAGTAGGGAATAGTATAAAATAATTGAGTCTAGTAGGGAGGCTTTTTTAAGATATATCCTATCATCAGCTTAAGCTTCAATAATAGTACTAATAGTTAAAGCTAATATGCAGTAATTACTTGACAGAATAACGACACAGGCTGAACATTATACCCAGTCTGGCGGTATTCTTTCGTTAAAGTCGGCCTTTGATTTACATAGCCTCTGGACTGTGTTCCATTAAGAGATTCACTTTCTGTTTCTTAAAATTAATTATTATAATACAAAGTGTAAGTGTTATTCCAACCCAGGACAGTAATCAGGATAAGAATTGTAGGCCAAGTATCATCGTGCTACCCCATTGCACCTTTCTCTTTCCTAAATAGCCTGGTTGAAGTGTAGAACAGATATGCAAAAAAAAAAAAAAAAAAAAAAACTGTACTGTATGTCGTATTGGAGGATATCTAATTTTGCACTGACATAAGTCACTCTGCGCCATAGTAAACGCGCTGTCTGTGTCGATTGGATTAGAGCGTAGTATCTATCATAAATCAGCGGAGAGAGAAATCTCCAGCAAAAGGGGTCTCCAGATAATGTCATCTACCTTTGTCCTGAGACCCAAACAAGCATTTTGAACTCACGCTGCACCGTTGCACAGCCATCATGTGAGCCCGAACAATTAGGCAAAGGACATGAGAATTAACGCGTGTTACTCTCGATTCTCCCGTCGAAAAATCCATTGTGTCAGTGGCCGTCATCTCCCTCAGAACTTCACCAGTTGCCGCAGGCATTATTGGCTTGGCATAATTTCATACAAAAATAAGTATATACATTGAATTGAAAGTGGTATAGACGCGAAAGAAAAAAAATTACTGCTTTAGAAAAGTGCCAAAATGGACACAGCGACAGCCATAAATGTCAACATGGACCCAGAAACCACATTGCCCGCACTCTCTTCCACAGGCTCCTGATCATTGCCAATATTTGCAGTGTTGTTCCCAAACCCAACAGTCCGCTGCCACGTAGGCACATTCTCCTTCAAACTCAGCAAATCAGAGTGATAAGCATCCAAAACACCATTGAACTGAACAGAAAAGTAGCCAATAAAGGCAGAACCATCTTGCACGGGCGCAGGTCGAAGCTTTGTCGAATTCAATCGCATGTAAGGCGTAGCATGGAAAACTCCATCCAAGGTCAAATTGGCAGTCTTATCGTCAAACTGCATGCTAAGCTCGGGGTTCTTGTACCCGTCCCAGTCTTCGGTGTAATAGGATAGGATGTTTGGCGTCACAAGCCTGTAGTCGCCGGTATGTGTGGAGCTGTTGCACGTTGGCATCGTGACATTTGCCCAGGACGAGAAAGGCTCGCTTTCGTTGCGGCCTAATGTCTGGTTGACGCTGTACGCTCCGTTTGAGAGCTGTGCGGTTGTAAAGTTGAACTTGTCCCAGCTGGAGTTGTCTTGCGGACGCCAGTAGCCATTCGGTGTAGGGCTGCGCGACGGTTAGTGGATAAAGCCCCATGAGTTGCTAGTAGACTTGACTTACTCGTTTGAGTAAATGGGAATGGAGAGGTTTTTCTTCCTGCCATCCGACATAAAATCGGTAGGTAAGTCGGATACGTTAAACGTAAGGTTTTGAGGCATAAGCGTCAACCAAAAGATCATGGCGTTACCTCCAGCGTTCCAAGAACCGCGCTCAAGAACACTGAGAACAGCATCATATTTAAGGGTAGTAGTTTTGTTCTTGAGCTTTGAGCACAGCTTATTCTTTGGTGTCATGTACTCATATTCAACCTTGAGCTCAACCTCTGCAGTGGCATTGTAGTACCTAACAAGTCAAGTCAGCCCACCATTCAACCCCTCAAAGATGCCACTTACGATCCAACCCAGCCGTAAAAGTCTCCTAGACCCGTAATATTTCTCGGCCGAAAGTTACTCAGCGGATCATACTCAAACTTATCCTCCGCTAGACCAAGCGTCAAAAGGCCAGCCAAAACAAAACTCTTGAATCCCAACATTTTGACGTATAAGGCTGAGAAAAGTTAGAATTACGTTACTCGAACAGGAGAAAAGGGAATAACGCGACCTTAAGGACTGCAGGAACAGGCAAATCTCGCTTGTAATTAGCCTTGAAGATTCCACTTTCCACTTTAGGATGGGGCGCAGGTGATTTTCTAGAATAGGGGTCTATGCTTTGAGTCTTATGATTGGTGTGTTTTTGTGTCAAAGGATTAAAACTCCACTTGTGAACGGGCCGACGACCGACTTGGCCGCTTGGCTTTGACGTTTCAGGCAAATGGGATTGTGAGAAATTGTCATTTTTAGATTGCGCCAACAGATCTTCAGAATTAATAAAGAGTTGTTATAAAAGGGGTCTGCCTTCATTTTGAGATCTCTTTCTAACTTGATAAAACCTCTCTCTTTCTTGACTATTAATGGTATTGGAATATCCGTAGATTTGCATGCATTGATACGACGCATGTCAGCAATCAATACGACGTTTCTTGGCAATTGTAAGCATTGTAAAAGGTTTGCCGTTTACAGGGACTCGGTCGAGGCCTTGTACACGTTGGTACCCGACATCCAACTGCTCGGGTTCACATGATGGCTGTGCAACGATGTAGCTTGACTCCAAACACCTCCAGGTTCGGGTTTCAGGACAAAAGTAAATGACATCATTTGAAGATCCCGATCCTTTACTGGAGATTTCACTCCGCCGATTGTCACTGGTCGTCAAATTAGCGCATCTCTCCCGTACAAATAACATTCTTGTGGGCAGACAAGCGCCAGACACCCCCATGCTCTGCCCAGCAGCCTGTCTTGCCGGTATAGGCTTTTGGTCTACCAGACTTGGAATAGTCGTGTCCAGTTATCCACACTTGATAATTAAGAGAACTACGAGGTTTGTTCGTGCCATTCAGTATTCGGGACCTCAAGTTGCATATGCCAAGGTCAAAGCTTGATAGATCATTGGCTGATTGCGATTAGACATGTTTGTTACTCCGTAGAGTCGCCTGAGGTATATTTATTCCAGTCATTGATCGCGTTTTCTGACAAAACTCATGTCATGGCGTTTCAACGGTTCTAAACCTAGGACCAATGATCGACAGCCTGTGAAACCCTACGGTCGGAGGATTTATCAGTCATCCAATTTCACTTCATCTCATTGCGCATCTACAATAAGACTCGTTCAATAATATTGAAATACGTAGAGCCATATCAGCCGAGACAGATTCCATCGTTCTCAACGCCGCCAAAGACGCTCAAACTGCTCAAATTAGGTGAGATGTGACAGACGCCAATTTGCATTGCGCTCAGAACTGCGAAGGGAACAGTTGCGGTCGCCAGTTGAATGGTGAGAGAGAGATAAAAGGAGATTTTGCTACTGTAGTATCTATGTCTATTCTAAAGCGTGCGACAAAAACAAGAGGGAAACAACAAAGATTTCAGGTAAAGACTGCAACACACCGCGACGACTAACCCACCAGAAAAGGAAAGACAAAAGAAAACAAGGAAAAAGAGAAACGCCTGAGACCAGCAAGCATTAACAACAAAACATCCTGTCCTTTCCTATCACAGCCACAGCGCGGCGAGGCGTGAGGGGGGGGCACATGGGCTGCCCCTTGTGCCGATTACGACGTCGGCGATAGTGGGAATTGCTGGAGGGAACATTGCAGTCGGACCACCTCATGCTGAAGGGGCATCCTGGCCGGTGACACCTGCGGGGGGGGCAAAAACCTGTCGCAAGGACAAGTGGTGCTGATAAGTGACCGTTCCAGCCGGATCTCTGTACTTCCACCAGAGATTGACAGGAGGTGCCGTACCCGGAGGGCAGAGTGTGCGATTCATCGGGTTCAGGCTCATCATAGTGATGAACCACAGCGAAAGGCTGACCGTGAGGGTATTCGGCCCTGATGCACCCCAAGGAACCGCTTTCCACTCTATCAGGCACGGCTGGGTCTTGTCATGGGCTGTGCCGCTGACACGAACCACGACGATCTCCCCGGGGGTCAAAACGAACCCATACCGGGTGTTAGTAGATATGCAGTAGGCTGCGACACGGCGGAGGGGCAGGCATGCGACGACTCCGCTGTTCTCCGCGCTCTCGACCATGGCAGAAGTCCACTGGGTCTCCGATAAGACGCAACTGACCAGGTAATGTACTCCGTCGTCCGAAGTCAAAGAGAGAGCAGAACGATAACGCCGCTCCACAAGTTTATCCTTGCACATCGAGACGTCTGGCAGTCTGTATCCGAGCCGGTTTCCGAGGACCGTTGCGCCTGTCTTGATCGGCTGCATCAGTCGAGGAAACACATGATCGACAAAGATTGTCTTTAACTCGTTCAGGCCTTCGACTTTGAGTGGAGAGCGCGAGCTGGCGACTCTCGGAACGGGGTATTGCTCGAGAAGATCGCCATAGGCTTGACGGAGTGAATCGAGGTCGAAGTCGTCCCAGCGCGCGATTCTCGGGTTGGCGATGTCGGCGACATTAATATCGGAGAGCTTGGCAGTTTTGGAAGTATCTTGTAGGGTTGGGTTTTCAGACGCCAACGAATCCTGTATGGACGTTGTTGCCCACGTATGGGGAATGAAGAAGTTCGGTGACGAGTCCATGGCTGTTTGGTGAGAGTTGAAAGGAGAACAGAATGGGACAGAGTCTGAGATATGTTTGTTCCCATTTCTGCGATCGCCTCCTTTTTAAGTTTTTGAAGGTCAGTTATCAAGTCGTACAGTTCAAATCAACACAATTGCGATCGCTTCCGGTGCTTGATTCTGTTTGGAAATCAAAGAAACCCTTAAAATCAAAGGATCTGATCTATCATGAGCAGGAGGACTGGTACAGCCCGAAGCGGTGACGGTGGTTCAAAAGACCAACCCCTGTTCCCTTGTTGCGGTGCAAACTAGTTAACAAGACCACTTCATACTGTCAAAGGCAGCGCATGGTTCTCGCGCAGCCGGGGTAGCGCCAAATCCGCCCTGGAAAATGGGCGATGCTGGCTGGCTGGAAGGCTCGACGTTGTGCAAGATGAGGGACAGCCAGCTGCGAGACTAATCCCTGTTCCCTATCCGATGGTGAGGCACATGGGTTGTGTTGAGCAGGGATTCTATCAACAGAAGCCGCAAGAGCAAAGGTACATGGGTTACAGTGGCAGTTCATCTTGAAACAAGGTATCTCTGATAGTCCATGGCGATGGCCAATACATCTACCCTTACGTTGATGTATGGTACATTGTTGCAGCTAAACTGACAGCTGGGGGGTAAAGGATGGGTCAAATGCTGGCAAACATGATCTACCTGCGTTATCGTCCCTTGACTCCTACTACCGGAAGCAAGAAAACGTCAATCTAATTATGAAACTGCGCACTGGTGACATATATCTAAGTACGGCATTGGAAGAAATAACCCTGCCGATTCCCCGCTCTGCAATATGACAGATGATCGGCTACAAGGTCAGTTCTGTGCTAAACTAAAGCCTGGGTCTAGCAATACTGACTGCCTACTGACTAACAATCCCAGCAATCTTGGCTTAATTACGGCGATTTACAAACAGCTTTGTCTTCCAATTGCTCACAGCTTTAAAGATCCTGATTGGTGGGTGGCTATAGACTACCTGAACTCCAAGTGTTGTGTGGTAGCACAACAGCCCGTTCTGGCAGGGTTACCGATTACCAAATGCTGATAACGTAATCGGTGAGCAAGAAATAGACAAAGTGCGGTGACGCAAGGGAAATGACGTTGTCATAAACAAACGCAATAGCAAGAATGCCCCTGGAAGGGACAAATAGAAAGATATGCAGAGTTCGATACTAAAACATAAAGAAACATCGTCTTTCGGCCTTTCCTTTTGGATTGAGCGTTTCGTTTTACGGTCCCTCAACCTCTGATGCTAATAAAAAACATGAAAGGCAGTGGTTGAACAAAGGGTGGACAATGAACGAACAAAGCGCTGACAGCAGGGCAATCACCGCCAGCCTAAGCCATTGGCCACTCCCCCATTTCTCATCTCCCCATCTTTCTTTTGGCGCACAATAGTGATTGAAGGAATGGCTGGATTCTGTCATATTTTGCTTGTTCAAAGAAATTGGCGTTCTGGCCGTTTTGTCGCCATGCCAGCCCCTTTTCGACAGTCATCGCGCATGTCAGATCTCCCCCTCTGGCTGTCCCTCCACCGCTCCCGCGCTCTCCTCTTTCATCACTTACGGTGTTGTTCTAAGGCTCTTCCTTTGACAGTTACTGCACGGTTCGCAGACTCTCCTTTAATAATCGAGGCACGGTTCGCAGACTCTCCGTCTTTGAATGATCTGACATCCAAGGTGTTTCAACATATAAACACGTCTCATGTCTTGCTTCATTCCACATTCATCAATACATCAACCCATTCAAACCCCTGCCACCTTAACCCTCAATTCACTGACACAACACCTCACATACCACTGCGAACCAAAACCTTCGATCATGCCTCAGCTGAAACCGCTCCCGGACTGTGAAGGTCCCAAGCTCGAGTCCTTCATCGACGATATCACGACCTGCGAGTTTAAAATTGTCGCGCTGCTCGGCACTGGAGGTCATTCCCAAGTTTGGAAAGCTGAAATCAATGGTAAAGTCTATGCTATCAAGACGGTAAGTGTGCCATTCAATCTTCTCTCTTCCGTTTATTCATCATCTAATCATCAATTAGTTCTTCTATTACCCGACACAAGATCCATGCTTCCAGTTGGACCCTATCGATAACGATATCAGATATGAATACGATGAGGAGTTTTACACCAAGCCAAGCAGCGACATCACTCAGGCGACTATCGATAGCCTCCGCCTCCATGCGACCACTTTTTACAATGAATGTCGTGTCTTTGGGCGTCTGAAGGAGCTGGGCCGCGAACATCTCGCTGTCAAGGCCTATGGATACCTGCAATTCGATCTCAGCGACGAGAAGGTCCAGCGACATTTCCTACCATTTGGGAACGGCGCGAGACAGCGTCTGGTCCTTAGCGGGAACAAAGAGCCCTCCGATGAAGATGTGATCCGCCACTTCATGGAGCACAACGACCTCAGCAAACCCATGATGGGCATTGTGAAAGAGTGGGTGGACTCTATTGACGGCACAGAGGCTTGGGCATCTCGTGATCCAGACACGATCAAGAGACATATCGGACACATGCCTCGACTGCTGCGTAATCTTAAAGAGCTGCACAAGTCAGGCATCGTCGTTCGAGATCTCTCAGGGGTGCAGTACCTTGACGGGCAGCTCGTAGACTTCAGCTGCGCCTGGACCATCCCGCATATCTTTGGGCCAGAGACCGGCGTCCGACCCCGCTGGACCTTCGAGAGCATAGCGGCATGGGATCTTACATGCTTCCAATCCATGCTAAATGAGCTTGACAGGAAAGCAGAAGGGGCAGTGCCGCGTCTGAGGAAACACAACCTCACGGCATGGCCAACAGAGGATATTTACTACGAGCGCTTACGACCTAGGCCCGGACCTATCCTTCCCATTCTCACCCTCGACGATGACCAAGGCCATATGATGTGGCGCCGACCGCCCTTTGACCCCGCCAAGTTCAACTGGCGGGCTGTCCAGAAGTCAACAAAGAAGGGTGCCAGTGCCACCGGGCGCGTCACCAAGACAAAAGCACCTTCAAAGAGGGCCGCTAAGAAAAGTGTCAAATGAGAGACAAGATGAACAAGATGAGATGGGGCGCCAACAAGATTGGATAGCGCCCCGCAGGGAACACTTGGATAGACCTGACTGATTGCGTTTTCAATTCTGCCAGCTACTCGCACTATTTGATTTTTGATAGAGATAGAATAAATAGGCTTTGCTTTTAATGCTCCGCACGTTAATCTATTAGAAACCTCAACAGCCCCTTCTACAACGCACACAGTGCCACAGCCTACCCAAACTTCTGACAAGTTTTGATCCAAATCCCTGAATCTAATTGGCTCAATCACCCTTAGTCCAATGATACTTGGCCGCTGGGTGATCAGCAGGCGGTCGAGCAACGCCCTTCTTCCCATAGACATTCTCTCTATACGTGCCTCCATCTACAGCATAATCCTCCCAAAACAACCCCCTCTTCCTCAAGACCGGCAGCAGGTCAGAGATAACCTCTTCAAAGCTCGCTGGCATGAGAGCATATGCCAGATTGAACCCATCGACGTCCGCCTCGTTGACCCATCGCTCCATCTCGTCTGCAATGTGCTCTGGAGTTCCTGCAACCGTGGCTCCTAGACCGCCGACCTTGATATGATTTGCGACAGTGTGCTTGGTCCATTTCGGCACGCCCGGGATCGACTTTGACCAAGACTCCACGGCGGAGCGAATCGCGTTTGATTCAACATACCGCAACTCCTCATCGTCGCCATACTGCGCAAGGTCAATCCCCGTCCAGCCCCCAAACAGTGCCAGCGCACCATCTTCAGAGCCGTAGCTCACAAGCTCCTTGTACTTCGCGTCAGCCTCCTCCTGCGTCTTTCCAATGATCGGGCAGAACAGGGCTAGGAATTTTATCGCTTTAGGATCACGGCCGAACTGCTCTTTTGCTAGGGTTCTAATCTCAGCTATATTCTTCGCCACCGTGACAGGGCTGTGACCGGCGACGAAGACGGCCTCGGCGTGCTTGGCGGCAAAGTTCTTTCCGGACCTGGAAGTACCGGCTTGAAGGATCAAGGGTGTGCGCTGGGGGGAGGGTTGGCAGATGTGAGGGCCGGGCACGGTATAGTATTTTCCGGAATGGTTGATAAGACGGACTAGGGAGGGGTCTGTGTAGATGCCCTTCTCACGGTCAAGTTTGACTGCGTCATCGCGCCAGGATGATTGCCTAGATATTTGAATGAGAAGTCAAATCAAATAAAGACCTTGAATCACGTACCAAAGCTTGTAAGTGACATCGACGTATTCTTCGGCAATGGCATATCTCTCATCGTGGCTTGGTTGCTCAGTATGACCGAGATTTCGAGCAGCAGAGTCAAGATAACCGGTAACGATGTTCCAGCCCAGTCTTCCACCACTTAGATGGTCCACAGTGCTGAGTCTGCGGGCAAGATGATAGGGCTGCTCATAAGTAGTAGCTACGGTTACACCAAACCCGATGTTCTTGGTAGCTGCAGCCATAGCTGGCACAGTAGCCAAGGGCTCATTGACAGGCCACTGCGCGCCTGAAATGATGGCAGGGTCTGGGTTGCGGGGGCCTTTGTAGACATCATAAGATCCCTGAGAATGTGAGCGACCATGTTACGTGAGGCGATGGGATGGGAGCAGCTCACAAGAACATCGGCGATGAAAATGCCGTGAAACTTTCCCTTCTCAAGAAGCTGAGCCAATTTCACCCAGTGACTGATGTTATTAAAATCCCACGATTTATCATCTGGATGTCTCCAAAGACCAGGCGATTGATGACCACTGCACGATTCAACAAATGCGTTGATGATGAGCTGTTTCTTGGCCTTGGGGGCCTCTTGCGATTCAGACATTTCGGTTGTAACTTGGCTCTTAATGTCGGGTCAATGAGGTGTAATGAATGATGTAATATTAGTGAGTGAGACATTAGGTGAGTGTAATACTCATATAAGTGATATGCGATATATAAAAAGTGTTGCGCAATCGAGGTACTCAAATCGCGTGCTTGCGGAGATTCGCGTGAACCCTGGGATCTACTTGGATCAATTGCCGAGATAAGTGTAGATCACGTCAATCGGTAGTTGCGGGGTTTATATATCACATCTTGCCATTTTAGGGCGAAACGCGCCATAGCCTTGATGGTCCAAAGTAACTAGGATGTTAATGACAAGATAGATAAATGGGAGACAAAAGTATGAGCACATGTTTATATCCACAGGCTATGATTCTGCGGCTGTGACAAGCGAGGAGGAACGAACTCCGATGATATCCATATTCTAAAACAAAGCCTGATGCTAGAAAGGGTACAATATAAGCTAGCGAGGTAGTTCCCACGCCAGAACCAGATATGTATCTTCGACTGGTTTGACGTCAATACCCCGGTCCAACTTTGTTAACGCCAATCACGCAACAAAGGATCAACCCATGGGTACAGTCGCTAGATAACCGCTTTGACATTGTTACAATGACTAAAAATGATTACAATGAATATTTTGCTCAACTACCGAGGTTAGCTGAAGTTGCAGACAATTTGCCCGCTTGTCCCTGCAGCTGTAATAACGACATACCTGGTGCTATACACGCAATATGAGATGTCATCTGCCTATATAGACACCATGATTCTCAGGTCAGTATCATTAAGTCATTGTCCTCTATAGGGTGATTTTGTCATCATACTCAAACATTTCTCACCATGGCCACCACTTTTGAGGTTTCCGACCCAGCCGTCTACAAAGAGTACGAGGCCCTGTGGTCCACTCTCCCCACGGATGCTCAAGGCTGGATCAAGCGTGCAAAAGACGTCGCTGATGTCCTAGCAAAAGACGCCCCAGCCCGAGAACGCGCAAACAAGTCTCCAAAGGCTGAGGTCGCTCTTCTCAAGCACTCCGGTCTCCTCAAGATCCTCGGCCCAGCTAAATACGGAGGTGGTGAACAGCCATGGAGTGTTGGATTTAGAGCAATTCGTGAGGTCGCCAAGAAGGATGGGTGAGTTCATTTTTTTCTATGCTATTATATTTCAGTACGGGTGCTAACTTAATAATGTTCAGATCTGTTGGCATGCTTCTCGGCTACCACCTCGTCTGGTCCACAACTGCCAACGTGGTCGGAACTCCCGAGCAAGCAGATCGCTCGCACAAGCTCATCATCTCCAACAACTACTTTGTCGGTGGTGCCGTGAACCCCCGCGACAGCGATCTCAAGATCACTTCCAACAAAGACAAGCTCATCTTCAATGGTTTCAAGAACTTTAGTACTGGCGGTGTGATTTCGGACTTGACTGTTCTTGAGGGTGTTTATGGTGAGAGGGAAGAGCACATCTTTGCTATTGTCCCGACGCAGCAGCCTGGCATCCAGTTCAAGCATAATTGGGATAATGTTGGGCTGAGACTTACCGAGTCGGGGGGTGTTAATATCGAGAATGTTGAGGCGCCGTGGGGTGATGCCTTGGGATGGGATGCTGAGGCGAAGAAGCCTGATCCTAACATCCTGGCTATTCCTTTTACGAGTCTACTTTTGCCGACGTAAGCACTTAGTGTCTGCTCTTGTTCTATGGATTTACTAATACAAGATACAGAATTCAACTCAACTTTTCCAACCTCTACCTTGGTATTGCTGCCGGTGCTCTCGAGTTTGCCAAAGAGTACACCGTCAAGAACACTCGCGCCTGGCCCTTCGGCGGCGATGTAAGTGCCACAGTCTCCCAGATCAACACAATCTCTAACAAATTCATCAGAACAAGGAGAAAGCGACAGACGAATTTTATGTCCTCTCCACCTACGGCAACTTGTTCGCCCACCTGCGCGCCACCGAAGCGCTGGCCGATAAGGTTAACGCCGAAGCTGACTCTCTCTACGCAAAGTACTCAGACGATCGCGCCGCCGTTACAGCCGAGCAACGCGGTGAATTCGCCGAGTGGGTCGCCAGTCTCAAGGTGGTCACTACAGACACTGGGCTCAAGATCACTTCGGGTGTGTTTGAGGTCACTGGGTCGAGGTCTACGGCTGCAAAGGTTGGCTTGGATAGATTCTGGAGGGATTTGAGAACGCATACGCTGCATGATCCTGTGGCGTATAAGAATCGAGAGTTAGGAAGATATCTTTTGTTGGGGGAGTATCCTGAGCCTACTTGGTATACTTGATGAGATAGATTTGGAAGTTAGGAGGATCGAAGGAACATTATCATATCATTCTAATCTATATCTAAATCAACGCTAACACATATGATGATACCACCGTTTCCAAAGTGGCCAAGCTCTTCTAGCAGCCTGTTCCTCCTCGTTCCAAACCTGCAAATACCGTCTCCCGGTATGAATATCTATATCTTTATCTCTAACCACTTTTGTCCCCACCCACCATTTATGCGCAAGATAGAAGATAATAATAACAGGCACCGTCAAAACCTGTAGAAAAAAATTCTTGACCCGTTGAGGTGTTGTGAGCGGTTCTGCGTCCGTTGCCTGAATGGGTGATATGGCCACCCAGAATTGTAAAAGAAGAACTGTACAGTAAGCGATCAACGCTACCCACGAGCCCCAAACACCAACTTGCGATTTGAATGCTAGTTGTGAAAGTTTGTAGCCTGATAAATGCCACGCTTTGCGGAATCGGATGTGACAGACGCATATGGACGCCCAGGTGAATAACGTGCTGAGACCGCTGATAGCGAGAAGCCAGTTGAAAATCTCGTTATGAATACTCGAGTTCGCGACGAAAGCCAAAAGTCCGACTGATCCACAGCATATAATCGCAATAAGAGGCCGCCCCGTCCGATCAATATACGCAAACATCTTCGGCGCAAGGCTCTGTTCCGCCAACGCAGCAACCGTCCTTGAAGAAGCATACACAGCCGTATTTCCCACAGAAATCAGACTGATGAGAATAACCGCATTCATAATATCCGGCAGCACATCCGAACCGCTCATCTCGATAGCGATAACAAACGGACTAGCAGCTGCGTCCGATCCATACTTTGCGCCGAGAAGTCGTGGCTCGTCGTACGGGACGAGTAATCCGATGAGGAGGATGGAGAGGATGTAGAAAAAGGCTATACGCCAAAAGACCTGCTTTACGGCGGCGGGGAGTGACTTTTTCGGGTTGCTTGTTTCGGCGGCTGCTAGGCCGACCATTTCTGTGCCGGCGAAGGAGAATGTTGCGGTTACGAGGACACTTGCGAAGCCTTTGAAGCCATTGTTGAAGGCGCCTGGGTTGTGCCAATGAGTAAAGCCGATGTAACCGCCTTCTGGTTCACCTGGAAGAGTCAATGTTTCATCCATATTCCCGTCTCATCTTGACTTACCTGCTATGTTGATGATTATACCGAGCAAACTAAGAATTGTCAGAAATGTTAGCTGAGTGGGAGACGGGTGACGTACATGAAACCCATGACAGCAACAATCTTAACCGCTGAAAAGATGAACTCAGCTTCACCATAACCCTTCACCCCGAGTAAATTGATACCCAGAATGAGAAAAAAGAAAAGAACGATGAAAATCGACTTGCTCGCATCCGGATTCCAATAATTCGTCGTAAACGCCCCAGCAATAATCTCAAGTGGTAAAACAATGAGATACTGCAATGTATAACTGTCCATCGTCAGTAATTTCTCCCCAATAGTGAGATGAGCAGACTCACTTCCACCCCATAGCAAATCCCCAAGAAGGATCCAAAAACCTCGTAGAATAATTCGAAAACGATCCACCAACCGGAAACGCAACACTCAACTCCCCCAAAGCCTGCATCGTAAAAAACTGCATCGTACCCATCGTGATAAAGGCAATCAGCAACGAAACCGGTCCTCCCCGAAAAAGCGCCACACCACTCGCGACAAAAAGACCCGTGCCAATACTCCCTCCGAATGCAATCATCTGTAAATGTCGATTCTTCAATTCTCGAGCAAGCGCCGTGTTGGCCGCGTTGTAGTTTGCTTTGCTCATGTTGAATAACCGACCGTTGGTCGAGTAGCTGTTGAGAGAGTACTCATCTTCGGACCGGGGTGCGCGTGTGAAGCTTTTCAAAAGACGGTGTAACAGGCCTGAAGACGCAGAATCATCTGTCGTTATCACTGGTGATGTTTTTGGCGATGGAGGGAGGGCCTGCATTTGGATTTCCCTCTGGTAGGCCATTTTGGGGCAGACATTGAGGTTGAGATTGAGCTGAAGGGTTAAGTTGGGAGCTGAAAAGAGTGAGATTTGTTTTTCCCCAGGCGCAGAAATGCACGTGCCGCTTCGCCACATACCAGTCTAAACCGATGATGTACTAGAGCGGTGATGGTACGTAGGGGTTTAAGCGATGGGCGGACGAATCGCCGCTGTTCCGTCACCTGCGGCGAGTCCGTTTGCGGGGACAAGGATTTGTTTACTTGTTAGATCAGGGGCAGAATTACCTCTTCTCTCTAAACCATTTGGACACTATTTGCGTGTGAGAGATAAACTCGTATGACTGTATACCGGGTTCATGAATCATGTTGTATGCCTCCCGCGTATCAGCCATGAAGTTTATTCTTCCCGCAAGTATTTCCGTCGTCTTGCAGTCCGGTCCTTTGCGATCGGGGACTTGTAATGCGCCGGTTCCGATCCCACGGGTCTGAGCTTTTTAGTTTAGACGAAACTGTCCATGATACCTGTTTATAGTTTACAGGGGAAGAGACATTTGAGGCAATTCAATTCAACGTGCATGGATTTATCGGTTGATTGGTCAGCGGTTTTCCTTGATTTCAGATGCCACCTGTCAGCATTAATTCCAGCGCGCGAGTCAGGTCTTCCGCCTCCCCGGACGCCATATTTTAGAGTTTTGAACGATGGTAACGTACGCGGGAATGAGCCGAGGGTTTTCACGAGCAGGGACGAGTTACTGTAACAAGCTAATCTTGCCGACCTGAATCCTGAAGCTGTCACATTCCGATACTGTGAACAGATATGGATCAGAGCTCAAATATCCACTCTCCCTCCCATCGCGTATTTATTTCCGGTGTATAAATCCGCCATAGCTCTTCGTTAGACTGTAGCTTTGGTCAACCAATTCCTGTTCGGCTTTCCTTTGACGGTCAATCTCGAGTAAGCGTACCCATGGTGGAATAGGTAGGCTAGTGTCCCAGCGACACGCATATTGGCTTCTGTCGTACCAGCACCTTACAACGGCCAAGTTGACTCAAACAAGATCCCGTGTCTCCGTCACACAAAATGGCCGCCATGTATTAGACATTTCATTAGTTTTTAAGCACGTCACGGCGTATTGAGATGTTGCTTACTGTGTATTGGGACACGGTTGCTCGGCATGTGACTCAGGCCGATAAGCGAGTGGAGAAGATCGACGACACCTGATCTCGACAGAGCTGACAACACTGGTTCATAAAAGGCATGAGCCTTCAGTCTTCACAAGACTACCAATATACCAACTCGAATTTCTACAGCTCAGTATTCCTAACATGACCTCTCACTCCTTCTGGCAATATCTCCGCATCAAACTCATCGTCACCCTCCTCCGTCTCCTCAACCACCTCGGCACCCGCCCTCACTTCAAACCCTCACCAACCTGCAATCGCAAACCCATCCATATTCCATCGCGCGATCTAAACCGTTTCATTGACGCGTGGCTGTATTACCCTCCAAATCATAACCCTGCTGAAAAGTATGGCGTTGTGATTAATTGGCATGGTGGCGACTACATGGTGGCGGCTGCATGCTTCCTAACCTGGGCATGGACCACGACTTCTGCGAAAGAATAGCCACGGGAGGCAACGTTTTCGTTTTGGATATCGATTATCGGAAAGCTCCGGAGTGTCCCTTTCCTGCTGCTGTTCAAGATGCTGAGGATACGCTGAGATGGGTTGAGAGTCAGGGACCTCAATTCGATCTTGATCGTGTTGCGTTGTCGGGGTTCAGTTCTGGCGGTAATTTGGCGTTAGTCGCTTCTTCAGAACTTCGACGCGAGTTCAAGATCAATATCCGGGCAGTGTATGCCTTCTATCCCGGTGCAGACTTCACCATTCCACCAGAGAAGAAGATTGTCGCAGAACCGATCCGTCCGCTGCCGTTCTGGTTTCAGAATTTCATCGCAGAAGCATATCTTCCCAAAATTGAAGATCTCAAGTCGCCCAAAGCTTCGCCGATGTATGCCCATCCATCATCCTTCCCGGAAAAGGTGATGTTGTTTGTTTGCTCAGGGGATGTCTTGTCGCCAGAGGCGGAAGCGTTCGGGGAGATGCTGAAAGAAGCGGGTCGGGATGTTGAAGTCATTAGAATTGAAGGGGCTCATGGGTTTGACAAGGCATCTAGCCGTCACCTATTCCAGCCTGAGGCGAGGGATATTGCTTACGACAAGGTGGTGGAGAGCTTGAAAGATGTGATTTAGAGTAACAGGTCATCTCGAGTACTGTCCATGGTATTCAGGAAGAATAACCCCCGTTCATCTCGCATAGTCCGATCCTCACTAGAGAATTAACCTGGAAATTTTCCCCGCCTAAATTTCGGCAATCTTGCATTTGTTTACTTGCGGTATAGTATCATGTCACTGGCGGGCAAGTGCCTGTTTGGAAAATGAACAGGCAGCTGCACCCGCCCGCTCGTTCCCCCACAGCAACCTCTGCAAACTGCATCATCATCTCTCCAACTTCTATCTTTCACATCGCCACCGCATCGTTTTCCAAACGCCCGACGCTGCACTTTCTGTCATGGACGGCGAATCCATTCCATTTGAAGGCGAGAATCGCTCGTCAATGTCGAAGTACGTACATTCTCCTTCTCGTCCGTCCGCTTGCAACTCTGACCATCGGTAGCCTGCTCGAGGAAGGAAAATACTCTGATGTCACCATTACCTGTGGTGAAGACACTTACGCAGTCCATAAAGCGATTATCTGCCCTCGATCCTCCTTCTTCGCCGCCTGCTGCGATGGCAACTTCAAGGTACATCACGTTACTTCGTAATCCGAGGCCCTCGCTTACATTCTAAAGGAAGCCAATTCCGGTGTGATCAATCTAGGCGATGATGATCCCGTTGCGGTCAAAATGATGATCCGCTATCTTTACACCGGAGCCTATGCACCTCCGCCGAGAAGGAACACTGTGATTGTCGAGACTATTGATCATGGTACACACTTCGAGCAGTGGGAGCTATACAAGAAGGAGTACGATGCGCCAGAAAAGGAGCGCATGGTATCACAGGGCTACGTGTTTTGGGGGAACAGAGTTCGAAAGAGAGTTTTAGAAACAAGACCGACGCCCGAAACCTCAGCCAATCCTTCTGCACCTTCACCTCCAGTTGCATCGCAATCCTCAGCTCAGAACCAACAGTTCAGAAATGGCAACCCGCGTGGACATGGCCCTTACCGCCTCCGACCCGGAGGTCGTCATTCCGGTAGCCAGCGTGGAAATCACACACTCAACTCTTCTCGACCACCGACTCCTGCAAATTCAGCTCCAGCTGCTGGTGCATCTACTCCTGCTCCTGCACAACCTCTTTCAGAACGAGAGCCAAACTTCAAGCTCCACGCCCAGATCTACGCTCTAGGAGAGAAGTATGAGATCCATGATCTTAAAGCCCTCGCCCTCCAGAAGTTTGCATACGAGGCTACTGTTTTCGCCAACAGCGTGTCATTCTTCAATGGCATAAAGGAGGCTTGCACCTCTACAGTTGATGAGGACCGCGGGATGCGGGACGTCGTTGTTTCCACGGCACTGAAGAACCGCTATCTAATTGATGATGGGCGGTTCCAGAACCTGCTCAAGACAACTGGTTTGGGATTCGATCTCCTTTTGAAGCTCATGTAGTCTGATGCAAGGATTCAAGCAGGAGGCAGATGTTTTAAGCAATTCTTTTACTCGATGGATTCAGCCGGCATATGGGTATAATCATATATCTTAACTGCCGTCTGGGCTTATGGATTTGTACATGTCTAATAGTTGGTGGCACTACTTGTGAAAGGGGGCATACACAGGTTTGAGGAGGTACTCATATTCAGACATCAGGCGAATGAAAAGACTCAACAGGCATTTCACATCTCAGGCCTTCGTACGCTACTTGTAGAGCACCTCTTCCCAACCAGTCTCCTCCTTTGCAAACTCGCTCCCAAACATGATATCGTCTCCCTTCCCCAGACAATACTCCTCTTTGACCCAAAAGTCTACCAGCCTGGGTCTCCAATGCTTCTTCCCCCACCACTGCACGCCCGAGATCTTTCCGATTATTTGTTCGTACTCGTTTGGGCCTACTTGATGAATAACCTCTCTGAAGCCTAACTGCTCCACGGGTAACGAGAGCTCATGGGCTTGTGCTAGCGATATGTAGTTACCAGACATCTTGGGACAGACCCTCGCATGCTCTATGCGGGCCATACCGTTTCGGCCAGTTCTGTTTTCCAGCCATCCATTGATCAAATAGATCATTTCTTGCTTCACATCCGCGGGTGTGAACAGATACATCGTTTCGTCATCTGGATCTGGCGAAGGTGGAGAGGGCGGTGAAGGTGGTGTAGGTGGCGGTGGAGGAGTGGCCAAGACAGTCAAGGGCGTCGAAGGTCTTTCTGGCGTATGTGTTGTACGGCTTGACGAGGAGCGAGAGTTGCTCGAAGTCTCTTGAGATATCTCGGACAGGAATCGAGGAGACGATCGAGGTGTTCGGGTGACACTGGCATATGCGCTCATTGTTGACTGAGTTGACCGGTTTCTATCCCGTCTTTTCCCCTTTTCGTCCCTGTGGTCGGGTATCTTTCCTGTACAACGCATGCTTTCGGATAACCTTATGAGTTGGATTCCACAATCTACGAACTCAATATTGGGGTTTTTTCGATGGCTCTTTTGTGATTGTTCACTACGAAGAGCCTTCTCGAGAGTTCTCTCCGTTTGTTGTAGCTGTATCCGTAGTGTAGCTCTAGATGAAGTCAGTGGTCAAGTATTCATAGACCAGCCAAAACCTCATGTTAGGCCAGGGCAAAAAAGGAAGAAAGCAAGAAAACAAGGTTCCGTGCAAGCAGATGAGTTATGATGCTTTGTTAAAAGTGTAAAAGTGTTAAGGAAACCTTGTCTGATGGGGTCAAGTAAAGAGAGAGAAACAGGTGCGCTCACATATGTGTTTCCAGCATGCCGGATATCTCAGCATTTGCTCGCTCCAGCATATATGAAAAGACCTCAAGTTCTAGAATGGAGCCTATAATCGAAAGGTATATGGCCACCCTGTCTAATTTGGTGAAGACAGCTTTCATGTCATTAACTGTCCACACGAACCATTTCAGTCCCTGCAAGAATTTGATGCTACTGGTAGTTTTAACTAGACTCTGGTCTGCCTTGGACATTTGTCGGTTGACATCTCTTGCAAGCTTACGAATTGATCGTTCGAAATTGATATCTTCGATATATTTGCCGACTCTGGAAGTTGGGTGTTTCATTTGCTTGATCTTGTCGCAATTGTCTTGAAGTTTCAGTTGTGCAAGCTCAATCGTTGTGCTTGCAGCCCCCAATTGATCTTTAACGGATTCGATTTCATTTCCCATTCCGTCGCCATCTTTGGCCACTGTACTTAATGTTGTGATGAGTTTAGCGGTCGGCTTTGCCAAATTAACGATTGTAATAACGCTGAGGACTAAGCCGGCGATTTCTGCCATTTTCAAGTCGTTCACTGTCTCGTGAAATGTTGTGGATTGATTGAAATCTAAAATATTCGCACTTGAGATTGAGGGGGAGCTGCAGTTTATTTGTGCCAAACCATCACCCTCATTCCATGCGCGACCAATTTGGAAATTGGAGTGCGTCTCACAGCCTGCTTCTGAATTGACATAAATGATGCAGAAGACTTTGAGTGTGTGTGCTCGGTTTTCTCTTTCCGGTCAGATTCGAGTGCACTCAGCGTCTGACACGTCGAGCTGCACATTCATCACAACATAGGAACCAACAGCATAGCCTGATCTTCCAGCACCCCGCCTCAATATTAGTTGCCTTGTTTCTCCCACGTTCCCCAGACAGGAGTTGATCATCCAAGCGGTAAGCTCCATAAAATGAGGCTCATTATCGAACGGCATGTTTTGCTTTAGTTCCGGAAAGGGTATCCATAGCGGGAACCATGCAGCTCATGCCTGTTGCAATGCCTCTCCAAGATCGCAGAGGCAGCAAACCGATAACGGAAATAAAGAGGGGACTAGAACTAAAATACAAACAGAACAAACACAGGGCGATGCGAAACACAAAAAGTCATGCCATTATTCAAGCTGATAAATCGGCTGACTAATTCCACTCGCCTCACGGTCGCCCCGGAACATTAAACCTCCGAAAACCTTTGACATCATCCTCTTACTGTCAACACCATCCATTCCATCAAACCCATATCTCCAAAAATGGCAAAGGAAGAACTCGGCTTGAAAATAGGCTTCTACGCCTACCCGTGCGCCCTCTTCGTCACGCTCCTCGGTGTCCAGTCCACCCAGTTCTACCTCAGTCGCCATGGCGCGCGTCAGAACGCGTCGCTAGACAACGATGCGAAATCAAAAGCTGAA
Organism: Fusarium citri; assembly: GCA_004367485.1. NCBI lineage: Eukaryota > Fungi > Ascomycota > Sordariomycetes > Hypocreales > Nectriaceae > Fusarium > Fusarium citri. Next base: position 191,864 of record QHHH01000033.1, on the reverse strand, counting down.
AACATCCGACGGTTTTACGCGCGGTGTATTTGGGTTTTTCAGCTGATTCTTTGCGGTTTGGTTACTGCGAGTATTGTGCTTGCGACTAAGGAAGTTTTTGCGGATCAGAAGGAGTTGCGTGGGAAGATTCTTTTTTCGTTCAGCGCTTACTTGGTAAGTTTCTTTGTTCTTTTGAGATGAGTTTGTGCTGATGAAACAGGCGTCTTTTGTTGGAGTATTGCTTTATTTTCTGGCTGGTCTTCTTCCCGATCCTGAAGGACCTTGGAATCCTAATGGTGCTCATGTTTCAGCATGGTGTGTCGGCGCACTCGCGGAAATCGTCATCGCAGCGGTATTCTCATCCGTCGAGCCACGCCTCCGTGTATCGCCTGGCTTCGTTGACACCCTCAACGTTCTTGGTTCAGCGAGGGTTCTTGTCCTCGCTCTCATGATCGGCGCCTTCACTGTCAGAGAATACAGGTTGAAATCTCTTGAGCCCAAGTCTCTACCCGAGGAACGACAGGGTCTGCTTGAGAACGGAAATGGCAACGCTGCAAGCTACGGGAGTGTGCCGCCTACTGCGGCTGAACCGAGACGAACGCAAGTTTCGGGAACTGGGTGGTTGGATTATTTTGCTGGATTCAAGGTTTTGTTTCCTTACCTCTGGCCCAAGGATTCGCCCGTCTACCAAGCCATCGTGGTCGTGTGCATCGTCCTCCTGATGTGCCAGCGTACCGTCAACGTGCTCGGCCCGATCCAGCTTGGAACTCTTGTCGACAGTCTGGGCGAAGGGAAAATTCCCTTCAAGGAGATTATCCTCTACGTCGTCTACCGCGCTCTCCAAGGCAACCAAGGTGCTCTCGGCGCAGCGCGTTCCGTTCTCTGGATCCCCGTTTCGCAGTCCCTTTTCCGACGACTATCGTCCGCCGCATTCGAGCACGTCCTTGGTCTATCCCTCGAATTCCACCTCAACAAGAAAGTCGGCGAGGTCACCAGTGCGCTGAGCAGAGGCGCTTCGATTAACACCTTTCTCGAGAGCTTCTGTTTCCAAGTCTTCCCCATGGTTTTCGACATTTTCGTCGCTGGTGTCATCTTCTTTGTCAAGTACGATGCTTTCTACACAATCATTGTGTTCTTCATTATGTGGTCATACATCTTCCTTACCATCTACGTCGCCAAGTACCGTGGTAAACAGAGGAGAGACATGACCGTCAAGACACGAGAGATGGAAGCTGTCAAGACAGATGCTATCGTGGCGTATGAGACGGTGCAGCACAACTGCGCTGTTCAGCGCGAGACGTCGCGGTTTAGGGAACACGTTACTGTCTTCCAGCGTGCCGAGCGCCTCGTGCAGTGGTCTCTTGCCGCTCTCAACCTTACACAGAGCTCCATCTTCACTTTCGGCACAGCTCTTCTCGTCTCTGTTTCGGCTTACAAGATCTCTATTGGCGAGCAGACTGTCGGCGAGTTCGTCAGTCTGATCAACTACTTTGTTCAACTTCAGGGGCCTCTGAACTTCTTTGGTACATACTACACCATGCTACAGAACAATCTCATCGAAGCTGAGCGACTCCTCGATATTGTAAGTTATCCCATACCAGTATTCTCCATGCAGTTACTGACTTGTCACAGTTCAAGGAAACAGCCGGCGTAGTCGAGAAGCCCGACGCCAAGAATCTGCCCTCCCCCAAGGGCGAGGTCTCCTTCAACAACGTCAAATTCGCCTACCAGACCAAGAAGGGTGGTCCCGTCCTCGATGGCATAAACTTCACTGTTGCACCTGGCACTAAGACTGCTATCGTTGGTGAATCTGGTAGCGGAAAGTCCACATCTCTTAAGCTCCTCTTCCGCTTCTACGACGTGACAGACGGCTCTATCACCATCGATGGCCACGACCTTCGAGACTTGAAGCTGGACAGTCTGCGCAGAAACATCGGTGTCGTGCCGCAAGACACAGTACTGTTCAACGCGGATATCATGTACAACCTACTGTATGCGCGACCCGATGCGACAGAGGAGGATGTGTTTGAGGCGTGTAAGGCGGCGAATATTCATGAGAGGATCTTGAACTTCCCAGATGGGTATGAAACCAAAGTTGGAGAGCGTGGATTGAAGTTGTCTGGTGGTGAACGACAGAGAGTAAGTTCCGAAGCGCTTCTGGATTGGGATCCGACTAACGTTTGTAGATTGCCATTGCTCGAGCTATTCTCAAGGACGCGCGCATCCTTCTTCTCGACGAAGCCACCGCTTCTCTCGATTCTCACACCGAGCGCCAAATCCAGGATGCTCTAGAGCGCGTAACAGCCGGACGCACAACCATCACCATTGCGTAAGTCACAGCCCAATACATCACTGATTACACACAAGCTAACCATATCCCAGTCATCGCTTGTCGACGATCACAACATCCGACCAGATCATCGTTCTTCACAAGGGCGAGATCGTGGAGCGCGGTACCCACAATGAGCTATTGGCGCGTGGAGGACGATACCATGCCATGTGGGAGAAGCAGACGACGATTGAGAAGAAAGAGAAGGAGAAGAAGGAGATGGAAGGAGAGACATCTGAGACTGGATCTCAACAATAAACGGATGAGATGTAATAAAATTGGGTGTAGGATTATAGCGTTGTATTATAGATGCTACGCATTGCTTGGAGTTACTGTGTTATCGCACAGCTTGGGAATAAAGGAATATGGATAATTAGCTGGATATTGTTTGTTACAATAATTGAGCTGCCACTAACAGATTGAGACCATCGCGGCCCCAAGTTTTGCCGCTGTCAACAATGGAGTTGTACCTGGGATGACGATTTGGCGGGGCTGCAGGGTCATCAAGGTATCGCAATCACAAACAATGTCATTGATAGTAACGGTCGCCGGTACTCAGCCACGATCAAAGAAGGACACGAGCAATTTGTGTTCTACATCGCGCAGTTGGAGGTCAAATCGCTGGCACAGTCACAGCAGTGGAGACAGTAGTAAAAGAATCTGAATTGAAGCATTTCTTTGGACAACCCATGTTATCGTGAGTTCCACCCAATCCATATCCCCCCACCTAAGAAAAAAAAAAGAGAAAAAAATATTATTGCGACGGACCCTTACATACAATTGTGATAGTGAAGATTCATCGTAGATGCAAACAACTTGGCGTAGAATTGGATTAAAGTGAATTGGGTGATGGTGACGACATCGACTGCCTTGGGCATGACATTCCTTAAAGTGGCAGCTGCAGAGCTGCTATTTCTGTTTGTAGAGCTCTGAGCTGCCTATGACGACACTAACAAGCCCTCCCACCATTTGACCCCTCTATTTACAGTACCTTCTTCTTTTTCTCCCATCACCATCTCAACTCTTCTCTTCAACCCAAGCTCAATCTCAATCTTCACAAACAAACAAACCCAAACAATCACTCACACTACCATCCAAAATGTCTGCCATCCCTACCTCCACCTCGGTCAACGAGTCCGCCGTCATCCAGGCCCCCTTCTCCGACGTCTGGCACCTCATCAAGCTCCAGGACTTCTCCAAGTTCTACTCTGCCCTCGAGTCCAGCGAATGGGTCAAGGGATCCTCCCCCGACACCGACATCGTCAAGTGGACCTTCAAGGACGGCACCGTCCTCGAGGTCAAGCAGGAGGAGCACTCCAGCATCGACCACTACATCACCTACAGCGTCATCTCCTCTCAGCCCGCCCTGAGCTACACTTCCGTCGTCAGCACCGTCCGCGCCTACCCCATCACCAGCGGCCAGAACGAGGGTCAGACTTTTGTCACCTGGAGCGGAAACTTCTCCAGCGATGCTGATGCTGGTGTTATCGCTGATGCCAAGTTCAAGCGCCGTGAGGCTCTTGCTGACCTTGCCAAGGCTGTTTCCAAGAAGTAAATGCTTGGGATTGTGGTGAAAAAAAAATATGAATATGGAATGGGACGAAAATGGAATGGAATGAAATGAATCACTACGCGATGCGATGCGACGGATGATGATGGATGGGCTGAGCACGGTTATCACATGTACATGTAACTTATCGCCCAATGTCCGATGAATTCACAGTCAATATCCGATTGCGCATTTGTTTTAATTGAACTTGGTGACTGTATGTGTCGTCAACTCATCCCGTCTGCTGTACTTGGGATAGTGCCTGTCTCATTCTACCTGCCTGCTGGTTGGTGCCAGCACAGCGCAACGCCAGTGAAGGTTGAGAAGCAGAAGGTTTAACTTGGCGAATACTTTCACGGCCAACACCACCGCACAAGCTTCAATGCAGCGAAGAATGACTGACCAACAATTATGATGGGTTGTCTCTTACTCAAGAGCTCCAAGACGCACAAAAAGAAGTTTGCGCTGGATTTTCAGGGTCTCCAAAGGATCCAGTGTTTAGTGGAGAGCTTCAGGGTAGATGCGTTGATCAGGAACCCGAGGTTCCCAATGTTGACAATTGACGATCAAATGAGCGCGCATAACAGATCTGCAAATTCGATGGGGGATTTAATTGTCAACTGCCGAGCCGTTGAATTTGACGATTGTGGTGGCTTTGAAGCACTGTCGCGATACGTTATCACATTATATGGCTTGCTCTTCAACTCCCTGGTTCTGACATGCGCCCGTTAGACGCCTATAATTTCGCCTTACAATTGCGATTGACGAGCGCCTGTGATGTTACCCAGAAAGAGACCCTTGTCCATGATCACGCTCTCACAAATACAGTCAGCTTGGATTTGTGAAGCTCCTTGGCTATCGTGGCCGAACCTTGGCAGGGCGCGTAAACAAGAACTGGAATGCGACCCAAGACATCGCCAATAGAATTCAAACATCAAGAGAAGCTTATTTCTCAACGCTCGATGCTTGTCACTTTCTAGAACATTTGAACAACATTAATGGTTGACTTCAGCCATGAAAGGAGTAATTGGATGCTGACCCGACTGTCCGTTAATTATCGTGAACGCGTATACCGGTCGCTGTGCCTCGTGTCAGCCTCAGGGCAGTCAGCACCTCGCTCCCACCTCGCTCTCCCAGAATAGACCGGGCTCGCTTATTTCTGTCCATATCAGCAATCGAATCGGCCTTCTACGAACTCCGTTCCTCGAAACTCGGATCATAACCTCCCGCCGGGTCCGATGTTTGCGATCCATATTTAATTCCGCGGTCAAGGGGATGCTCCACCTCAATTTTACTACACCCCGCTGTCGTGTGCTGGCGGGTTGTGGGATCACGGATCAATGCGTGATGTGGAGAATCGAGAGTCATGAAAATGGATTGGCATTATTCTAGATTAACATTGTTTTCTGTGTGTGTAGACTTGATTCATTATACACTATGTCGTTAAAGTAATGTAGCTAAAGAAAGCAAAAAAGATGCCGTATTATTTTTGTTGACGTTGACGGTTTACTTGCCTCCTCTGTTGCCGGTGGTTGGGAAGGGCTTCTCCAACTTGACGCACCACAGGAAGAGGTCCTCCAAGGGCAAAAGTCCAAGCAGCATGCGGTTGCACAACCAAGCAACCAAGACAACACCCGTAGCAGCCATAGCATCGAGCCAGTAGTGGTTCGCTGTAGCAACAATAATCGTGAGGACAAAAGCAGGGTACAAGATACTCAATGCCACGAAGAATACCTGCCACATCTTGCTGAGGCGCTTCTCGCGGGGCGCAAGGCGACGGCGGAACAGACCAGAGTGGTAAAGAAGAACGGTGCCGATACAAAACGAGTAGCCAAAGTGGAGCGAGGGGAAAGCCGCAAGCTGGTTGAAGAACTTGTTTGTAGCGTAAATGGACTCGGCGTCCTCGCGACGGACGGTGTCGAAGAAGCCATACTCTTCGGGTAGCAGACGAGGTGGCATGCATGGGTAGGTGGTGAAGACGACGAAGCTAAACAGGTTGGTGAGGGTCATCATGCGACGGGCTTCGGCAAATTGGGCATGTGTCGGGGCAGCGTAGTAGTACCATGCAAGGAAGCTATTCAGAATTGCGTTAGCCGGTGCTACGATTGCTAGGGGAGACGTCATTGCGAAAAAAACATACCTGACAGTAACGGGAATATGAATCAGGGAGTACGCGCGGTTGAGAATCGTGAGCATCGTTTGGTGATCATTTCTGAAGAACGCCTGGACATCGATCTCGCGCAGAGGAAACAGGAAGCTAAACGGCCCCTCGTGCTCAAACCACAACACCGCCTTTCCATGGTTCTCAGCCGTCTGCCATATACCGTCCGTCGCAGCAACAAGCTCGCTGGCATTCTTGACACCGACGTAGAAGACCAGGTTGACAGCCCAGTAGAACATCTCGACGAGGAAGGGGAACTTTTGTATGAAGCGCGAGTGCCAGTACTTTGCGTAGCGAGACGAGTTGGGCGTGCGAATGGCGGCGCCGCAGCAACTGCGTTGCTTAGGAGGGTGAACTTCTGTCAGCGAGGACGTCGGTGATGCGGCGGCAGCGGCGAGGTTGAGACGCTCCGTCTCGTCTAGGACGTCGTCTTCGTCCCATGGTTCGAGTTTCGACTGGCCCAGCAGGCCCTGGTCTTGCTTGGACGAAGGGATGATGGAGAAGTTGCGCAGGCGGTTGAAGTAGCAGGATGCCAACATGACACCGACGATAAACTACAAAGGTTGGAGTCAGTCGCTGAAGATGAGCTCGACAGGGGATGTACGTACAATTGGTTCGACGACGGCATGGTAGGCAAACTGCGGAGCGCCCAGGTCTTGATCCTTCTGTTCAGTTGTTGAAGCCATGGTGAATTATTGCAGCGGCATGCCAAACCAAAAAAGGAGTTCCAATATACTAAATAAATAGGAAGGAGTAGAGAAAAAAAGAAGCGCAAGGTTAAGGTTCAAAGTAGGTAAAAAAAGATAAAGATGTTGCGGTAAGGTAGGTCAAAGCCAAGGTTTATTCGGAAGACGCGGAGAATAATCCTGGTAGACTTTGGTCCTGGGCTTGTTTGCATGTACTTTTGTGCAAAGCCCGATCGGTAGTGGGAAAAAGATTTGCTCCGACAACAGCAGATAACAAACACAGGCCAGGACAGGGATGAAAGGGAAGGGAGATCACGATTTACCGGTACATCGCTCGCGCCAAAGCTACGGGGAGACCGCTAATGAAATTGGTAGCGGGCATTGAGCAGGGCGGATTGGACGAGCGCGCGTCTTGATTGCTCGCAGCTTGTGCACTGTAGTTGGAGCAATGCAGCGCTGTGCACGCATTGCATAGCCCCTGAGCAATGTCAGCTCTGACGTAGGAGATCCATTTCGTCCATTCAATTTGGCGCAAGAACAGCTTAGGATTCCACCCCAGCCTAAATTAGTCCAAGGGGCGTTTCATTTACCGGATGACAGAAAAGTCCCTTAGTTTTCAGTGACCGCCTTTATCTGTCACAGGCGGTCAGTGGGGTGATCATCAGCCAATCCGTGGTCGCAGAGCCCCTAAAGATTTTCGCCCTCAGAGATTTTTAGGGAGGGCCCCTTCTGTCTTCGACCCTGAACGCTCCACTTCCTTCCTTTCAATTGTTCTCTCGTCCTGTCAGAGTGGCGGCCAAGCCTTTTGCTTCCCTTTATTAAACCTCTCACTCCTTATCCAAACGAAAAAACAAAACTCCCCGACTTGGCGAGCTCAAACACCATTTGGTGGTCCCTTTTTTTCTCTAGTCTTTGTGTCATTTTGAGCAACCTTCTTTTATCTTATTTAATAATACAAACGCCTCAATGTCGTCTTCTCCAATCCTTGGTCCGTCGCGCGACGACTGCAAATCGCCCTACGACGAAGAACGCATGGAATGGGGCCCTTCAGTTCCCAAGAAGTACCTCCGACTGCCAAGGCTTGGTCGCTCCAACGTGATCCTCCTTCTCATCGACGTCTTTATCGTTACTGTCCTCGTCAACGCCTTTTGGCCGCTTATTACTCTGCTCCGCCGCAACGAGGAGCTCTTCGGCGCACGACTCACATTCGAGCTCAACGGTACTTCGACGCCTACGTTGCCTGAGCAGCAGACGATACCGAGAATTTTCCACCAGACGAGCGCGAACGAGACTATCCGTCCAGCATGGGCGGAGTTGGTACAGAGCTGCAAGGCTACATATTCTGACTTTGAGTATATGGTGCGTTCAATAATTGGGATTGGGTACAATTGATGAGGCGGAAAGCTAATTCTGAACAGCACTGGACTGATGCGAAGGCTCGCGACTTTATCGCTGAAGAGTACCCTTGGTTCATCGACACCTGGGATAACTTCCCCTTCAACATTCAGCGCGCCGATGCTATTCGTTACTTTGTTCTTCACCACTACGGCGGTATCTACCTCGACATGGACACCATGTGCAACGCGACCATCCCTCTCGAGCAGATTGAAGCCAACGGCGCCAAGCACCACGCCGTTTTTAAATCTACAACTCCTACCGGCGTGTCCAACGACATGATGATTACCTCTCCTCGCCACCCAGCCTTCACCAAGGCTCTCTCGCGCATCCAACTCTACAACGACATCACCAAACCCTGGAGGCACATCGTTCCCCACGTCGCAGTCATGGTCTCCGCCGGTCCCCTCTTCCTGACCATGGCGCTGAAGAACTACCTCCTCGAACAGCCTTCTCTGCCCGAAAACACCGTACAAGTCATCAACGCGACGTCGCTGGAGCCGTACCTTACAGATTTCGAGGGTGCGTCGTGGCACCACGGTGATACCAAGGCGCTGATGTGGGTTGGCGATCGACCCTGGGTCTGGTACATGCTCGGTGCGATTGGACTTGGCGCGGGGCTGTACGTGGTCAACATGCTTATGATGAAGTGCTGGACGAGATTCTTTGAGAAGGCTCCTTTGAGCGATGAGGCTAAGGAGGGTATCAAGCTTACGTAGGGGGATTTAATTGCGGTAATTATATACGATTAATATGGTAATGCCAGCGTATCTTTATTCTACATATATTTCATCTATTGTGTCTCTGTCAATTTGATGTCGCAGCGTGTTCCCAGCGGTCTGCATCAATTACCGCTCATCTGGTGTTTCGCCCGCGACACGTCAGTCCCCCAAACCCAATCTCTATGCAGACCAACCACCATCACCTCATGACTGTGTCAGCTTCGCTTTCGCAACACCTCGCTTAGCTCTTGGTCTAAGATATAAACTGCGCCGCGATAATGACGTCGAAGTGCTTTGGGAGGGAGCCTGACCCCGCATGTGATGGATGGGCTTGGCTGGATCTAGACTTGGGTGGAATCGTGACATGTAGCTTGCACGTCATTGGTGTTGAGCTTGCTGGGATAAATATGGATTGATAGCTTGGCTTGAGTGAGGGGATAATAATGGGCTTATTGTGATAGGCATTTCTTGATTGCTGGGTTTCTCCAAGTAATCTTGGAACCTCGTGACTGGCTTTAGTCGTCGCGAGAACCTCCGCTGCGAAGCAATAGGGTAAGTAAGTTGCGACCGTACGACCGTGATATGAAAACCAGCTTTATGAGAAGCTATCAATACAACAAGTTTGCATTGCCGAGGCTGGGTCACCCATCTAAGTTGTCGCTTCTCTTCGCTGTGGGTAGTGGGTGAATTGCTGGGATTGATACTTGCATCATTCTTTAAAACTCAATACACAGAATTTCGAAACTACATACGGCCTTCAAACAATGTTGTCGGATACACGTACCGCTCCCATTTCAGTACTTTCCTGACTGTGCCACGATCTTCTCTCACCATCCCTCGATTCTCGTCCACTCCTTAATGAACCCGAACCTCCCTCGCCTCTGGACCCCATTTTCACAAGCTGTATTTCCTCCTCAGCACGTTGCGCTTCTTCATTCTCATCACGAGGCTCCCTTGCTAGCCTGTAGTTATCCCACTTATCCCTGGCCTTGTCAGAGAGTTCAAGCATTACATCACTCAGATTCGGAGCGCGCTCTCTAGCCCTCCGCCAAGACTTCCGAATCACGTCCAGGTTTGTGACGCCTATTATCAGTGACGCAGTTATTGCGAACGCTGCAACAGCTGTGAGGATCATGTTTCCCAATGTTGAGCCCGAAGGCGCGCCGCTCATGCTGAACACACCCGTAGCGAAGCCCAAAGGCAGGAAGATGACCGTGACGTATGTGAAGCGCCGGATATCAGCGTTACGGTTCGCCTCGCGCACTCTATCCTGTTTTTCGAGCTCTTTATCCTGCCTTTCAAGCTCCTTCTCAAGCTCCTGGAGCATTCTGTTGAGCTTGTCAATAAGGATCCGTAGGCTTGAATGGCTGCGTCTAAGATCTTGGATTGTGTGGTCGTTCTGGTTGAGTAGCTTGTTGATAATGATGCGATATTTCATCTCGTCGTTGAATGTCCAGCGTGGTCTCTCGGTCTGGCGCTCGCGTTCTCTCTTCAACCACAAATCTATTTGGGCAAAGTTCTCGACCATGTCTTGCTCGACTGTCTGGAGTCTCTGTTGGTGCTGTCGCAGTTTCTTTTGACAGATGTCAATGCTGTACCGGGTATAATAATAATCCCTGATATTAAATACAGAGTCGAAGTCATTCAGAAAGATGTCGTCTTCCTTGGCGATGGATCTGGAGTCCTCCAGGATCTCAACGATACTGTGGTACATCCGATCCACCATCTCTTGAAACAGTAGAAGCTCAAGAATTCGACGCTGTCTCCAATGATGTTTGTCGAAATCTAGTCGGAGCCTGCCTGTACCTCCTTGGTTGTAAATGATTGGTCGAAGTGCAGACATGATTTGCTCTCTAGCGTTGAACACGTCCTGACTTCCAACCCACTGTGGGTTGCAGTCCAAGAAGTAACAGGTCCAGTATCGGTCAAAGAAGTCACCGTCGAATCTTAAGCTCATGACCACTTGCCTAAGCCTTTTGCAGCCCACACCTGTGACAAGCGAGACGAGTCCCTTCAGTCCTTTGGTTTCACTTGTGGTGCTTTTAGTTGTTGGGCTTTCCTTTGATGTTGGTTGGTCCAAAGCATTGAATGACAAATGAAGCTCTGTCGTCCATCTGTTCATCTCTGCTGCTGTATCCTCGGAGAAGTGCTTATTGTAAGATTTGTGTCTCTCGTAAAAGTTGAACATGGCATTCCCTTCAGAGTAGGTGTGTGGATATGGCATATTGGCTTGAGGGTCTGCAGAGAATAACACGCAAAATCTCTTCTTTGCTCTCCACGGAAGCCTCATCTGCAGCATCATATTTCTCAGATCGCCTCGCCAAATATCTCTCGTCATTTCTACCAGGGCTGGCAGCCCCTTGTTTCCAGGCTTCGACTTGGGAATATCGATAAGAACACCGTCGAGGCACACTTGGGGCCGGTGGGCGGCATTATTCCCCTTGTCAAGTTGCCAGCATTCCTCGTAACTAATGTCATAAGATCCGTCATTCTTAAAACAATCCAGTACGTTGTAAAGCCATTCATCAGAAAGCTCGACAATGTTGGTCTGATCCAGAACGTTGTTCCATGGGAAGCTGTGTTTCATCGAGACAGAATTCGCGTGTTCTAGACTCTTTGCGCTCTTTTGATACTCCATTAGAGCTTTTTGAGGTCCTGCGAGCTCGAAGTCCAGGTCCGGTCCGGTCACTGGGGAAAGAAGCGTCGACTTTGTCTCGCTGGGATACTCACCGTACTTCCAAAGTAGACATGGAATCTCAAACGAGTTGCTCCAATACTCATCTATCTTCAGATCGTCATCGTAAATAGCTGGTTCACCGTCGATGTCTAGCTGCCCTGGGAACAAACCATTGGGCCACTTGCTTTGCAGTAGGACATCCATACTGCGCTTATGCATCTCTCTCGGCGAACGAGAGTTCATAGACTTGCCCTTGTAGGCCATGATGATTGATAAGGCGAATCTCATCGGCTCATCCCATGAATCGTCTTCATTATCCTCGTGGAGAGGCTGACAGTTGACGAGACTTTTCCAAATGTCAATCTTGTTCTGCCACTCGTTCCCAGCATGGGTAACCTTCGCTCCAGGCTTGTCGAAGAACTGAGATTCCATGGCATGAAATAACAAAGTATCCCTGGTACGAAGGAGAAATTGAATATGACCAGGACTTCGAGATACCGAGAGCATGCGCTTCTTTGAGGCTGGGTTCTCGGCGGTGAAGCGTTTCAGGATCTGGTTTTGAATTCTGCCAGGCAGATACTCTCTTTTTCTTGGTCTTTTCTGGCCTCTGCCTTCCTCTTCATGTGGAATTTCAATAGAGAGTTCGGACTTAAGGCCCAGTAGTTCAACACACTTGGCAGTTCGCCAAATCAGAACGTGGTCAGTGAGAAAGAAGTTGTGAGTTGGTTCGTCCATGTCGCGGGGGAACGCATAGCAGCCAAGCTTGTTCTTCCCATCAAGCTCCTTAACCCAAGTCTTGACAGCATGCTTGGCTGCCTTGGGGACTTCCCATGCACTGTCGTATTCCTTGTAGTCTCCAGCTTTGATGAATTGAAATGGGGCATCGACAAGGGATTGAGAGGAAAGAAAATAGTTGTCTTGCCACCCGTCGATCTCTTCGCCGTTGACCCAAGAATGGGGACAAGACGGGTTTTTAGCAAAGTTTCTGTATTTCTCCCCGAAAACCCATTTCAGGTGGCCTTTGAGAACCCCCCGAATACGTTTGATAAGTGAACACGCATCGCAATTTACTGTTTCAGAATGATCATGTTCATCGTGTCCAAGGGATGACACGAAATGTTTGAGCGACATGAGGAGAAATTGGAAGCAGTGGCTAAGACATGTCAGCGAGTATTCGATAAAAATGACCCAATGCTGATGGAAACTCACAAACTTGCCGCCGTAGCGATACGATGACCGTCTATATCACCACACGTCAAGGCAATAGCGAACTCCCCATCGTCATTTGCATCAGGATAGACAGGAACGCTGCAGACGGATAAGATGTACTCCAGGTTGCGCCTCAAGGCGAGGTTTAGATCAGGATTCGTTGAAGTGAATATTCGTTTGCTTGTATTCATTTTCAGAAATTCCGGTGCAGCAGTAAACTTGGGAAGCTCGGGAGGGGACTCAACTTCGCCTGTTTCCAAGCTCAGGACGTAGATGAAGGTTACCTTGGTAGATTGGGCAACTGCGTTGTCATCCAATATTCTGTAATAGGTCTTTTCGTCCTCGTCCTCGTCATCATCCTCACTATCTTCGTCACTTGGTTCACACATCCCCTCGACTGCTTCTGCTTCACCCTGCTCTCTCACTCCCTGTTCTGCCATGGCTGAGTCTTCTTCACTTGCCGCATCTTTTTGCTTTGTAAACTCTTCAAAAGTGAGAGCTGTATCGCCACTGAACGCATAGAAAAAAAGGGCCGCATGCTTCTTGCCATCTTTACCCAACTTGTGTGATCGTTTGATACATTTCCCTTCACTCAAGAGGTGAGTTTCGTACCCACCATCATTATTGTCATCATCATCATCATCATCATCACCATCACCAACGTCGCTATCGTCGCCACCATCACCATCACCATCAGCACCACCGCCATCATCATCTTCTTCTTCATCATCCTCAGCCTCGTTGAATGCGTTATCATCATCAACAAAGTCCAGTTGACGAAGAAGCAGACGAGACATAAGAGTCATCGGTGGCCGGCCATTACTGAAGTCAAATGTCTGATAGACAGCACCATGCGAGATAGAGTACTGTATTCCACAGCTTCCATCCCCTCCGTTGATTTGAAAGAGCGGCCAGCGATCATTAGTGAATTCCACTGGGGCGTTCTCTACGTTGGAGAGCCAGCTTTCCTGATCAGGGTAGAACCCAATATTATGATCCGGATCATTTGCTGAGGAAACGAATTCAGTGATCCGGTTGATAGCCATGTACGGCTCAGTGATATCGTAATGGTCTACACAGTAGCCAAACTTTTCGCCTGGAAAATGTCGGCTGATTCGTAAGAGACGACCTGAAGGACTTGTGGTGGCAGTGAGGCCGCCATCCCCGAAAGAATAGGTGCATGTTCTACCTGAATCTTCCATGGTCTTTGAGGGATAGATTGTGTAGACTTGAGCAACGTGCTGTGTTTGTGCGCTTGAAGATTATGCCAGCTTAAGAACTTGACATACCTAAGGTTTATTTGAAGAGAACAGAGGAGAACAGATAAAAAGAGAAGAGAATGAAACAGACTTAAGGAGTACAAACTTGAGAAAAACAAATTGGAATTGATGGTCTGAATCCGAAGAAATATAGGAAAACGATATTGGGGGCCGTTGGGGGCCAAAATAATAATCTGACCGGTCACTCTCAGCGTACAAGGGAAACGGGTAGCTGGTGGTTGGCGAAAGTGCAGATATTGGCGCCAGGCCAGCCTATGAGACCCTGTAGATTGGCGCTTTGACTTCATGTTGATTTGGCTTATCACATTCGACGATTGATAACAAGGTACAGTAGCTGAGATGCTCGGCTAAAGATATTGTAGAAAGTACATAAGCGCTACCCATCCTTATACCACCAACATCAGCTGGAAGCACTCACGTAAAGGTAATAGTTTGAAGTTAGAGGTTCATTTACTTAGCAGGCCTCAAAAAGTCAGGCTGGCGTATAATGAGACAATTCGGGCTGTCTCATCCGTTGTGCAACCACAACAACATTCTTCATCTGGAAGACGTGCCCGGGGCCTGTCATCATGGAGGGTTGCATGGTAGTTTCAGCCCCCAAAAATGACAACCAGGCAGAAAAAATAAAGTAGCCCAACTGCACTTCCTACGCTCGCGTAAGATGACCAACTTATATCGTCTCTTATGGTTAACCCTTCTGGCACTCTGATACCAGGCTCTCAAAGCGAGCCAGAAAGAGTAACAGAACACACTCTAAACCTTCTCCCTGCTGAATTCGCATGTGTGTCCCTCTTTGCTTGACTCGTTGACTTCATCTCGAATTAGGTACCCGAGGATAAGTTTTTCATCATGCACTTTTTCAAGTAGTATGAATCCAAGCTTACACAAGACCTTGCCTTACCCTGACATTAAATTTTATATATGATCAATTCCTCTCTGCAACAGATGAAATATCCTATGAGAACCTGAGAGAAGGTACAAAGTATTTCAAGTGCCAGTCTAAGCTAGCGTACAGTGACTCAATTTCTTCGTCCAATGCTTCTGGTGCCAGTTCTTGTGACACCGTGGAAGAAACATGGCAATTGATATTGGAATTGGGTGCTGGAAAATCAGGGTATGTTATTGGTTTCTATGCGGCGATAAAGGTGCAGCTCGACGTATAAGATGATGGCGATGGAGTGGCAACTGAGATCATTTCTGTTGCAAATCAGTTGTAAGAGGTCAGTGATTTCATATGATAATGCCAGGTAAAGATATTGGGTCTGATTCGCCGTGATCAAGATTGATATTGGGTTTGAGATTGATAGTAGACATATTAAAAGCAAAAAGGATTGTCATCTTGAGGGCAACTGAGATCTACACCTCAGTGCAAAGTGTAAGAAGTGAGCAGCACCCTGCAGGGACAGTCATTGCACGTGACTCGGAGCTCATCTAATCTTATCAGATCGATCCCTGTAAACCAGAATGATACCGTTGAACATCGTTCAAAAGATTGATCCACCAATCTGGTTAATGGCTACTATCGAGAGCTGACCTGCTGACACATGCTTGTCAATTCTATATATCCTCGGTTATCATGGCTTTTCTGGAGGCAAACCCATCTCAGCGGAACGTGCACGCGATAAGAAAAGTCTTAACATGAGGCTCCGCTATTCCGGTGTCATATGCCAGATATGCTTAAGGCTCGGATCCACATGAAGCCATATCGGAGCAGCAACTGTGGATCTAAAAGGGTTACCGAGGTTCTGGTTAAATTAATTTGCCATGTATAAGGTACTTGACGTCTGATTTTGGTCTGTATTTCAAATCCATTTTACATCTTGAAGCCTGTGGGAACCGCGTCGCGAAGCAGAGTACACTCTTTTAATCTACCATTACACTTTATCTCCCTTCGTTTTACAGCATCGTTTGAGTTTTTTTTAAACATCATTGACAAAGATGGGCATCATCGATCAACCGCAGTCGAAAGGCCAAGAGTCAAACCCGGGTGACTTCGCTGCCGTTCAGAAGTCAATCGTTGAACTTCTTAACCAGCCTGACTATGACGATGGAAGTGCCGGCCCCGTTCTCGTACGTCTGGCTTGGTAAGTCTGCAAAACATTCAACATATGCCACTCAAAAACTAACCTGTTCCCAGGCACTCATCCGGCACATACGACAAAGAGACTGACACAGGCGGTTCCAACGGCGCCGGCATGCGATACGAAGCTGAAGGTGGAGATCCCGCCAATGCCGGCCTGCAGAATGCTCGTGTTTTCCTTGAGCCTGTCAAACGTCTCCATCCGTGGATAACATACTCTGACCTCTGGACACTCGCTGGCGTGACGGCGATCCATGCCATGGGTGGCCCTGAGATTGACTGGCTGCCGGGACGAACCGACTTTGTTGACGACAGTAAACTTCCGCCTCGAGGTCGTCTCCCAGATGCAGCGCAAGGAGCAGAACATATTCGCCACATCTTCTATCGAATGGGTTTCAACGATCGCGAGATCGTAGCCCTTAGTGGGGCGCATAATCTTGGCCGTTGCCATACTGCAAACTCTGGCTTTGAAGGCAAATGGGTCAACAATCCCACGCGGTTCTCCAACCAATACTTCCGTCTCCTACTATCAGAAACCTGGACAGAAAAGACAATCCCCGAGTCTGGCGTGCTCCAGTTCTCCTCAGTCGATGACGATACAGAGGAAGAGTTGATGATGCTCCCCACTGATATCGCACTCACGACAGACCCTGAGTTCTCCAAGTACGTGCACATCTACTCAAAAGACAAGGACGTGTTTTTCGAAGATTTTAAGAAAGCTTTTGCCAAGTTGATGGAGCTTGGCATAGCGAGAGATTCGGAAGGGAAGGTTATCAACACTGATAATCAGAAGGGAGGTTATAGGAGTGCACCAAAGAAGAGTGATTCTACACCTGCCTCAAGTCAATCAGGAGAAGTCAAGACAGGCGGATGTCCCGTGATGCACCACCGAGCAAAGCTATGAGTATCAGAATACAATTGTTTACCCTGAACAGTTTGGAGCTTTAGAATTTCATTTATTAGATATAGTATAGAGGTTAGATATGGTTTAGATATAGTAGAATTTTATAGAAAGCAAAATCTTTAAGTGAAACCAAGGAGCGCTGCCATCGACTACGCTTTAATCAACGATGCTAAATTCAGAGACTGAGTCTGCACTAAAATGGGTGTTAAAAAGGAACGAGGGTATCGCTGACGACCATTTGTTAAGCTCTGTTCCTTCACGATATGGACCCTGTCGGCAGTTGGTTCAGGACATGAGCGCTACAGATCTCTCACAGCACCAATGGTAGCTGGAAGCACCCCGCGCAAAAGTATTGGGCTGAAGTAACAGGGTCATTCATTTGGCAGGCCTCAGGTCATGCAGTACGTCATATTGGGAGAATTGGTGCCGTCTCGCCCATTGTACGACCAGAAGCATGGCCGGATAATACGTATCCGTCAGCAAAACCATGGACGAGTTAGTCTTAGTTTGGTAGGATAGTTTGGAGAATCCATCAGGGTATCTTGTTATGCTGTTAAGATAGAAGATTATTGCCGGATATGGTCAACTCAATTGCCCCGTCGGATGCAATACGTAATTTGCCGTGCCGCAGATGCGAAAAATATGGAATCATTTCTCACGTAATTCGTGCTGACATATCGGCGGGTGTCGTTTTAAGGGCGTTGCAGAATTGGCCAAGTATAAGTAAATGGGTACAGTGGCCTTTGAGAAACTCCAAACACATCAAAAAACCATTAATCATTTTACAACAAATAATAAATCTTGCCAATATGTCTTCTGATTCACAAGTCGTCTACCATTACCTCGCCATTGGCAAGCTCGGCCGTGGTGAGGTCGTCAAGTAAGTCATCAATGCGGGGAACCTCAATTGGGAACCCACATACCGGTAGTCGTCGAGGTTTTTGGCTAACCTTTCATTTTCAGGCTGTTTTTGAAGGATGCCGGCATTTCGTTTGAAGAGAAAAGATATGCCTACGACGATACCTGGAAGGAGACCAGCGCAAAGCTCAAGGAGCAGGGTATCACCCGCACCGGACTACTCCCAGCCATTGAGTACAAGGGCCTCATCTTGAACCAGGCAAGTTTCTCGTAACAATCTTTTGAAAGAAGCTAACACATTGCAGCATATTCCAATCCTACGCTTTCTGTCTCGCGAGCTTGGCAAATACGATGGCCAAACATCTCACCACAAGTATCTTGTCGATGCCGTATCAGACCTTTATATTGAGTGGAGAGTAAGTCGATCCATCTCAGCTTTCTATATTAGACACTGACCAAAACATAGGCTAGCTGGGTATCTAATCTGAACAGCCCATCAGAGGAGTACAAGAACAAGACAGTGCCCACTTTCCACGAGCGTCTGGAGCAGTACTACTCTGATCGTGAGGGCCCTTATCTTCTTGGCAATGAAGTCAGCTATGCCGACTTTGCGGTTTATATGTCTCTTGATAACGATACCAGGACCAAGTCCATTCCGGTAAGGCATCTTCTGTAGCTAGTGAGGTTTTGACATGTGCTGATTATTATACAGTCCAAGATTCCGGATGTTCTTCTTAAGTTGAAAGAGGAGTTTGAGAGACGCCCCAACATTGCTGAGTATATCAAACAGGAATAGGCTGGTGGCGAATGTCACTCTGGGTAGATAAATCTGAATTGAAAATAAGAATCACTAAAGAAGCATCTGTGCCTTCTCGAAATTTCACCCCGAGCAGAAGTACGGATATGAAAAGAGTGATATGTATAATTATTACTAAGTGTAAAATTTCAATCGCTCGTGAAATAGTAAGTGTCCTCATAGTCGTAGCACAGAACTCCCTTTTGGATGTGCATGACATCCTTAACCTTAGCCTTCAACTGACGAGTCTCAAAAATAGTAATAGGATGGTCCAGCGTGACATTTCCAGCAGCTTGGTTTCCATAGTCAAAGTTGACAAGAGGACCAGAGACGTCCTTCTCGCGCTTCTTGAGATCACGAAGTTGCCATGACCACCAAGCGCGGTCAACGTTGGCGTGATGGACCCAGAAGAGAGGATCAGCGGCTGGAAGAGTTAGTACATCGTCAGATGAATTGAAAGGAAGGACTTACGGCTTTGCCACTTGTCAGTCATAGTGCCGTACAAACCGCCAACACCCCAATGACCACCAGAGTGGAAAGTACTCTCCGTAACACGATCAAAAAATCCAAAGTCGGGCTGACTCATTCCATCCTTGATAGCATCCGGCCCAGCCATGTCCCTAAACGACAGCGGCGCAAAATCACGACGGATGCAGTTAGGATTATACGCCGTTCCATTTCCAGGACCAAGGTTAGACTTCAACCCAGCGAAGGGACCCTTCTTGATACAACCTCCACCAGAACGATCAGGTACGTCCCAGGGAGGGTTCACAGGTAGACCTGGCTCGGGATTGGAGAAGTTTCCAGGGACCCAGTCGCCATTTCCACCGAAACCATGCTTGTTGTCAAAGATGGGGGAATCGTAAAAGACGGAAGTGTCGTTATCTGGACCTGCAGCGTCAAGAGTCCAGTCCCAGTATGGAACGCCGCCTTTCCAACCGCACTTTTGGAGCTCTTGCTCGTAGGCGTGCATGAGAAGGCGGTGGTAAGGGTAGAAGACGCCCTGTTTGCGGTTAGAGGTGAAACAATTGAAGATGAGGTGACTTACAACGAAGTGCACATCATCTGCGTTGATGATGTGTGTTCCCAAAAAGTCATCCCAGCGATTTCTGGCGCCGGGGATGTCGGAGGGTGATGATTCGCTGGGTTTCTTCATGAGACACTTTTGAGCCTTGATGTAGAGATTTCTCTCTTTCAAACTGAGTGATCGCCTGTCCAGAGTTAGTCGATGTTAATGCGAGACGAACAATTGCTTCATACCATTCTCGTCGGATGAGAGGCTTCTTGCATGCCTTGGACTCAACGAGGGCCACGCCGGCTAGCAGGACAGCTGTCCACAAAGTCTTGATGGCGACCATTTTGTCAGAGATTGGTTTGATACAGCGAGAGTATCACGGCTGCAGGTTCTGTTTGAGGTGAGACGATCGACAGGAAAGGAAGACAAACAAGACGACTTCAGCCTCTTCTATACAAAAGTTTCCCCTGCATATGCAGGGTTCCACGAGAGGGACACCGGAGTAGTGACTGGCCAAGACAGTCATTAGCCATGGTTCCTGCATTGCGGTACTATTACGGGGGGCGATACATTTACTACCCAGGTACGGCAATGCGGAATGGAACTGCGACGTTGGATTGCGGCGAAGCAGCCGAGACTGAGCCCAGACTTTTCGCTGTTCGGCTCCCGGGGGTTGGGCTAGCTGGGTAACCCTGTTCTGAGAAAGATCCAACAAGTGAAGGGAGAATGTTAAGTGAGTGGTTTAGCAAAGACTTGTGGTCGGAAATTTGAGAGGAGAATCCTTACCATATGCATGGGAATGGATCCTTCAACGGTCGACATGGGACCTACTTCCTGATGATCTGATTTTCAGACTCCGCAACCTTGATTCGTCAAGGATCATCCCTCGCGTATGCAGACTCCAGCCTGTTGGTTCAACGGTAAATCTCATGGATAAAATAAAGACGGTCAATTAGTCACTTCCAGTAAATACATCCTACACTGCATGGCTCGGCGAATAAGCCCTGTCCATGCTCCCCCTCTCATCCCAAGACCTTGTCGACGTTCCAATGTCTCTTTCCTCCGTAGTTCTCTCTTTTAGTTCCATCGGAATAGCATCCACGCTATCGCCCGCCGCAAAAGGATCTTCATCTCCACCATAGACATTCCCTCGCGTAGTGGACTTATTCGTCAAGATCCTTGACTGCCTCACACTCTGCCCACGATATTGATTCCCATATCCTGAACGTGCAGCTGAAGTGCCTGACAATGTCCATCCCATTTTATGCAAACCTGCTTGAACAAGTGGTTTTAAAAATGGCGCAGAGGACGCGATCATGATGAGGATCTGCTCGAGGGCAGTCCACGTTGCGATGGAAATAACCAACGCCCAAGGGTCTTTTGTCGATCCGCCGAATTCTTTGACTAAGGTGGCTTTGACGATCGAAGCGACGCTCGCAAACATCCCCAGACCCATCAACGCACCAACCAATATCTTTTCCTTTAGGGGCCGCTTCAATTTCCAAAGAAATAACGTGGGCGCTAAAGAAAGAAGGACATCTGTCGCGATATTAATTCCCGATCCAAGATTCGACATGATAAGAATGCCGGTTTGTGGAAGACAGTTCGCCCCGTCGACGGTTTGTAGCACGGTAGCGTCCCAGGATGCTTCAAGCGGTTGACATTGTAGAAGAATGAAGAACGTATTTGCGACACCGTAGCCTGTTAGGATAGACATTATGAAGAAGCAGAATATGCGCCACCAGAGGACGTTGGGTTGGATTCGGAGCATCATCATTGCGATGCTCACTTTGATGAACATCATAGCAATACCCCATATCGGAATCGCAAGAAAGCCGTATTTCCGTGTCCACAGTCGTTGGTCTTCGGTGATGAGGGTCGGTTGAGTGTACATTTGGGGTATTAGAAAGCCAAAGTCTACACAGGCTGCAGCCTGAAGAGAGTCAGTTAGTAACTAATGTGTTGTCGTTGAGCTTGGGGCGTACCACTCCGATTGTCATACAATAATCCTCCCAACTTATCCTCCAAGGTCTCACTCTTAGCCATATCCTCGCCACAAACATGCCCAAGGCGATCGCAATAAGCGGAGTCGTGAATCCGATGTGAACTCTAGCGAGGCTTGCCGATCGTTCGGTGATGGGGAAGTAGGGACTCCCATCTTTGGGAGGTGTTGGAGGACCTGACATTAAACTGACGGGATCAACCCAGTTCAAGATCGACTCGGAGGCTCAAAGTTCACAAAGAAAGGAAAAGAAAAACAACAGGCAAGAAGCAGAAGCAATGGTTCATAGGGGTCATGCATGTGCATATTTGTATCTGGCCTCGAACTACCGGGATTTGAAGGGATGACACGTTTGTGTTACAGACTTTTCTTCATCTCTTTTCTTTTCCTGCACCTAAAACACTTTCTTCACGACAGTTCTGCAGGATTGTCGTGCTGAGGCCTGCTCATCGCCCGAGTGGCTTGCAGGCTGCATTGAAGGATTGGATGAACCCTCCGAGCGGCGCACTTCCACACTGAATCCTTCACTCAGACTGTCATTAGCCACAATGGGCATTGCCAAACAAGATTGCAATTCCTGCAGCGTAAATCCAGAACCACATTGCCCTGCATCCTCCTGGTTCAGTGGCTGGAAGTATCACCGAAGTAATGTGTCGTCGCTGCAAGGTAAGCAGGGGTGTCCTGGCTGATGTCGTAACGCTAACAAGCGAAGGGTCGAGCCGCGAAAGTTTTCTCTAGCGGAAGATTCTCCTCCTGAGACGATCCGGACACAACCAGCCGCGGAGCCGTCTCCAAATTTAAAGGGCTTGTTGTCCCTTTCCTCCTGGCTGATTCGCCACGGGGAAGGACTAACTGGACAAGCTCAACGAGTAATGCGATTGTCAAATACGGTCTTACAGGCCTTTTCTCGTATTGTTAAATCCAGTGATCAAATCTAGGTCGTTCCTATATGTTCCCTTGTCTTATAACATAACGATCTTGTTAAGAACCGTTGGTTCCTGCGTCAAGTCCATGCGGCGAGTCCAGATTCTCGGATGCGGAAGCGGGAATGAAAGCTCCAAGCGAGACAGTATTTGTGGTTCCTGGGATGAGGAAACAAGGCTAAGACACAAGAAGATCCGGCTACTCGGTTAAAGTATTGGATGGGCCTGCGAGAGGCATCGACATGCATGGCGCTCCTACATCCGTTCTTAATAGTGGCGAGTATTATCCGTACCGGTAGCTCAAGTCTCGTAATAACAATATTAGTCCCACGAGTAGACTTCTACTTTCTTTCCTACATACTACTCTTTGCTTTTTCTTGTTAGCCGATGGTACTGTTTCTCAAAAACCTGTCAACAATGAGTAATCGCTGCAACAGTGAACGGTTCCGCAGATCTCTACCCAAACAGTGTCCTATGAAAGCCACAGGGTTGTTTCATTAGGATCCAGAAACGCCGCAATACTGCATGTATGAGATTCATGCAAAGTTTGCAAGACCTTTTGCTCAACCCGCCGGATACTGTTGCAACGGTTTCCATATGGGCTTCTTGCAGAAAAAGATCTTAATTACCCCCCATAAAGTGTTCACTAACCCCTCTTTGTTTGCCAACTTTTGCTACAGTTGGGTTTGGAGCTTCTTAACTTGGAAACAATCTTCGTTTGCCACTGCTTTTCTGCTACAGAGATAAGTCACTTGCGAAATAAAAGTATTCTTTGAACAAAGGAATGGTATATCGCTAATTATGTGGCTTGCATATGTTGATGCAAATCCAAGAAGAATACTAAAGAAACAGACTAGGCGCAGAAGTATCTATACGCCTTCTTCCAAAACGGCCAAGCCCCTCTAGCCTCCCTATCCTGATCACTCATCAAATGAACCCGATAATACCGTCTACCCGTCTGAATATCAATATCATCCAACTTGACAAACCCAGTCCTATACCAAAGCTTGTGTCCAAGGTACATGACCAGCACAATAGGCACAGCCATCAATCTCAAAAATATATTCTGCACAACATCCCCCGCGGTGGCGTCATTTTTTTGTTCAACAGGTGAAACAGCTATCCAGACTTGAGATATTAAGATAAGAGTGTACCCCACCAAAGCGAACCATGAGCCAAATGTACCGGATCGTGCGCGGAAGGGAAGTTGTTCGAGAGTATGTGATGCGTGCGCCCAGGCGTTGCGGAAACGGATGTGTGTGAGACAGATACTGCCCCACGTAAACAACGTCGCGAGAGAACTGACGGAGAGTAACCAATCGAAGATAATAGCATGCGCTTTCAAATCAACGATAAACGCTAACAATCCAACGCAGGACGCAAAAAGAATTGCAGCCAACGGTCGTCCCTGCTTATCAACGTAAGAGAAAATCGCAGGAGCCATAGATTGATCCGCAAGAGCAGCAAGCGTTCTCGACGATCCATAAACAGATGAATTTCCAACACTGATCACCGCAATGAGAATAACAGCGTTCATAACACTCGGCAAAACCGTCGTTCCCATCGTCTCGATAGCCACGACGAAAGGTGAAGCCGCAGAGTTAGAAGAGCTGGCGTCTAGTATTCGAGGGTCGTTGTGTGGAACGAGGAGACTGACGAGCATGAGAGATACGATGTAGAAGAGCGTTATGCGCCAGAAGACCTGCTTGATGGCGCTGGGTAGGGACTTGCGCGGGTTGGCTGTTTCGGCGGCTGCTAATCCGATGAGTTCTGTGCCGGTGAAGGAGAAGCATGATGTTACGAGCACGGAACAAAAGCCTTTGAAGCCGTTGTTGAATAAGCCGGGGTCGACCCAATAGCGGCCTCCGATGTAGCTTCCTGTGGGCTCGCCGCCGATGTTGATGACGATTCCAAGAAGGCTGGGTTCATTAGTTCTGAAGTCCATAGAGGTAGGGAAACACGTACATGAAAGCTACAATCGCAGTCACCTTGATAGTCGAAAACACAAACTCAGCCTCGCCATAAGCTTTAACCCCAAAAAGATTAATAACAAAAATAGCCGCAAGGAATATCACCACGAAGACGGATTTGGTGATACCCTCATTCCAATACGTGATGGTAAAAGCGCCCGCGATAATCTCCAGAGGAAGCGTAAAAAGCCACTGTAGACAATAATTCCAACCCATAGCGAAGCCCCACGAGGGATCGAGAAAGCGTGTTGAGAAAGCAGAGAATGAACCGGCGATGGGGAAAATGACGGCGAGTTCGGCGAGGGATTGCATGGTGCAGTATTGTAGCGCGCCGATGACCATGTACGAGATGAGAACACTTCCGGGACCACCTTCGTGAAGAGCTGTACCCGACGTAACGAAAAGACCAGTACCTATCCATCATTAGAACCACCCTCAATTCATTGTAGGGCTGACATACCGATAGCTCCACCAAAAGCAATCATCTGCAAATGCCGTCCCTTCAACTCCCTAGCCAATGCACTCGTCGCAGTCTTAGCGTTGGCAGCTCTGATATCAAAATATCGATTGTCCCCGGGTATTTGCGGCGGCTGCTCGGAATGATACTGTTTATCCCAACCCTTCTTCATCGCGCGTCGATCAGCCCTACGAAAACCATCTAGCCAGTCATTTTGTTCCTTGGACTGCTCTTCAGAACTCGGTACGGAAACGGCCCATGTTGTGTCGTTGTTGGGTTGGTGCGTGTGCGTGTGCGTGTGCGTGGACATGTCGTTCATTTCGAAGGCTTCGACATCGCGGGCGAGGGCGACTTCGACTTTGATGTCGGTTGTTTTCTTGATGTCGTGTGACATCTTGTCTCAATTGTAGGAGGATGTCACTGTGGTGGGTAGGAAAAGGAAGGAGAAGGAGTGTGAGTGCCAAGCGGTGGGTGGAGTTTAAACGCAAGTAATTAAAGCTGGTCCGTGAGTCCACATGGCAAGTCGCGCGCAAAAAAAAGAAAAGAGTGAAAGGAAAGGATCAGCAGAGATCCAAACGGGGAGATGCGCTGATAAGAATGAAAGAGAAATCGAGGGGGGGGAATTGAATTGTCCTCGGCCTGACCCTTCTTAGGCGAGTGGCCCGTGAAAAGTCGCCCGCAGAAAGGCTGAATTAGTGCAGCTACTGCTAGTGGTGTCAGATTTAGCACCCCAAAAACCAAAACCCCTGCATCATCCCCCCTCGCTAGACTGTCTTTGGAGACAACCTCCTTGTGTGGCCGCTGTGGCGTGCTTCCTTTTATCTGCTGTCAAACTATCTTGGCAGGAGGTTAATAAGGGTCTAGCCTCTCTCTTCAACGGTTCAGATTGTGCTTCACCGGACAAGGAAGGTCGGAGAGTAGTGTCGCGTGTCTGGCATGGGGGAAGAGGCGAATTTGATCTCAGGGGGTTTAGCGACTAACGGAGTCCAGGCCCTGTGCCACTGAAGATGTGATAACGACACCTTTACTCGACATGATTGGATCCGGTTACTGAAGTCCCCTTGATCCTTCAGTGCTCGGCCAGATAAATCATAAATCACCGAAAAGCAAACCATCGTGGAGAAATAATTCATTTTGAGGTCAAAAATGATCAAACTATTGAAAGACATTGTTCTTCTAGTGTCCGACATCGGCAATTAACTTTTTCTGAATGGCGCCATGCTTAGGAGCTATGTAGACCAAGTTCCCCTTCTGGAATGACACCCGAACACCGCCAAGAACTCTAATTCCGCCCATATCAATCCAGAATTAATGGTAATAAATATTCATCACGTTAGTCATCGTCTACCTACACTGAGTGTAGATGGCTATACAACTACTCAACATTCCACTCGCACACACAACTCCTTCATCCCATTTTACCAATCCTGCAGCCGCTGATGAGACGGTTATATCACACAGGCTAGAAAGTAATTGGAGTTTACTCGCTGTTTGGCGACTATATCACGTCAGCGTCACAACGGCGCAGTTAGAGTGTCAGGTACTCACAATAAGGATTGCCTATCAGCTTCTTCATCGTCGCGTTTCGTATTTAATTGGTAGAAACAATACACCTGCGCGACAATCCCCAAAACACCCGCAGCGAACCAAACACGATACGCTCTCCTCTCGAGTGTCTTGGCGCCTTTCCAGGGTACGAAACCGATAGCATTCAAAACGGTAGCATTATCGCACGTCATGTAAACCGCTGTCAAAAGCTGGCGAATCACAGTGATGTACCCCAGAAAATGATCCTGATGTTTTTGTGAGAGTAAATTCTGAGCAGCTTGTTTATACGGCTGAGTAAACTTTCCAACGCGGAGGAGTTTGGCGGTTAGGGAGAGTTGGCGCATGAGGAGTTGTAAGCGCGATATGGTGGATGGTGAGGCATGTTTCTGGGTGAGCAGCCATGCTGCTAGACGGGAAGAGAAGACTAGGAATTTGAGGAGGACATCGCGGTGGGTTGTTGTGAAGCGGATGTTGTTGAGCTCGGAGAGGATGAGTGCTACATTCTTGTTCATTCTGATAGCATGGTTCAGTGTTTAAGGTGAGTGTTTTGGTGGTGAAACAACTGAGGCTTGGGTTTGTGGGCGGTGAGGGTCGCGAAAAACGTCATTGAAGCCAAAAAGGCGGGTAAATTGCTGTGCCTCGGCTTGAGATCTGAATCTGGGGAATGAGTTTTATTTCCGTTTGAGGGGTGTCTGAGACGGTATTTCCACTGATAACGATTCGGAATAGATTCCAGATCTAAACTAATACCGGTGGTATCACCTTGTTCTGTAAGCTTTTGCATGATTGATCTCGGGTTCCGTATGGTAGTGCGGAAGATCTTCTGGAAGCTTTGACCTCGATACGGCGTACCTCAATCAATTGGGACGGTCATTGTTATCAACTCAGACCTGGGATACATCGGACATGACTTCTTTCGTAACTTCAAACATGATAAGAACGCCGCACGCAAGACACTACGAATGAACGCAAGACACTGACTCTCGGGGACGTTTATCCCATTGTGGTTGTCTTGTTCCGACCGACACACCTACCCTGAACCAGCCGGGAATAAATCCATTTAAGGTGTCGCGCAATGCAGGAAACTTTAATAACGCGATGGATCTAGGGCCCGACGGACACGGAGTTGGATGCGTCCAGAACGAGGGCCTGCTCTGTGACCAGTGCTGTCGATCAACCTTGAGCTTATCCCGTCGCACAATTAACGGTCGCACTCGATCAGGCCACCAATGCTTCGTCATCTTTCGCCTCCAGATCTGTTACTTGATGGCCCCCAAATCCTTCAGGTACAAATGAAGTGATAGCATCTGACACGCATGCTCATCCCCAGCTCAATTGGCCATATCGCGACGGTCTATTTACAGCACAGCGATCGTCACCAGCCACCAAGGCAGTGTCCGTTGAACCGTTCAAGATCAACCACAAAATTACCAATTCAACACCAGTGCTTATTATCAAGTGGAACCACAAGAAGGCTGAGAGCAACTCTAATCCCTTGGCGACCCAATCTTCTTCCCGTGTCGTTTCAGATCCCAACCAATGACCGCTCTATTCCCATCATTAATCTCCAGAGAGTGGACATCGCTAATTCAGCCCTACCCTGTCTAGTCTACTGTTCAATATCCACTTCGGTCGGGCAACTCTTTTCACTCCCTTTCTCTACTCTTTCTTCATTGTTGACGTGCGTGTTTTGAGGATCCGTTTGCGATAACCCACCATGCCTACCCTCGAACCCGCCAAAGATCTGGACCCGAATGCGTGGTACCAGCTCTCGGAGCTGGCTGTCGATAAGGCGGGTAAGGTGTTTGGGAGTATGCTCCAACCTACGGCTGCGGGCGGTGATCTGAGAGTTTGGCCAGCGAACAAGAACTCGTACTGGCAATTCGTACGTCCCCAACACCTCCCATTCCCTCAATCGCTAACAAATGTAGCAAAAAATAGGCGATAAACCAGGACGATACCAAATGCGATGTTCCGACACGACCGTCAAGAAACAGCTCTCAGTATGCTACCGCCCCGACGTAATCGACGAGAAACGCCGAACGAGACCATGCCTCATGGCGACAGACGATAGCGATGAACAACAATGGGATGTGTCGCTTTGGGGAGAGGATGATGCGTATAGGATAACGAATGTACAGAATGGGACGAAATGGAATCTGGATTGTATTCCTGACGGACCTGTGTTTATGAGCTCGAATTTTGAGGGGGAGCAGCCGAGGCAGAAGTGGTTGATGACGAGCGTGGGTGAGGTGAATAATCAGATGTACTCTACTATCTACAGTGCGGTAAGTCATTCTCGAGATGCTTGGAGAGGTATGTACTGATGGGATATAGCCACCCAAGTCAACGGGTGATAGCGCCGCAACAACAGCAGGCACAACAGCCTCCGACGCCGAAACAACCTCGACATCCACATCCGACGCATCAGCCGGAAATTCCAACTCCAACTCCGATTCTAACTCCTCTTCCTCCAACGATAACGAACTATCACCCGGCGCAGTAGCAGGAATAGCAGTCGGCGCAACTCTCGCCGTCGTCGCGTTAGCGCTAGCAGGATTCTTCTTCTGGCGACGTAACAAGCGAAAATACAGTCCCGCCAGCACAGAGCCTTCGGATGAGAAACATAATAGTTCACCTATCGTGGTGTCGCCTGGTGATGGTATGGGGAGTTATTATTCGCCTGGTAAGCAGGAAATGCCGCATGAGCATGGTGTTGCGGAGTTGTCGAATGGGCAGCACCAACGACATGAGATGGCATAGACCAGTGGGTTAGAAGGGTGAGGATAAGGGTTTTGTATATATCTTACTTGTTGCTATATAGCACATTAGCGACGCGTGTTCTGATTTCAATTTTATACCGTATTTTAATGAGTACACTCATACATCTTCTGCATGATCCTGCCGTTGACCGTTGAAACTATCATCGCCTCTCCACACTGTACTCCAACAGTTATGACAGTAGCATAGAAATTAACTCGAGCGAAGGATTCATCTCACGCCCGTTTATCGCAAACCTGACTCCGAATGCGAGAAATCCTTTGCGAGCAGACCAATAAAGCGAACTGTTTTGCAAATCTACGCTAAAATTTTACCACCACAACAACGGCGCTTAGACAAAATAGCGATCGCGAATAAGCACTGCCGCGTTAGTGTTGTTTCGATCTTGATATAAAGCCTGAGAAGCTGCCTCTAGTTAGTTACTGGACCCAAGTCTTTAGTTACTGGCTCCAAATCAACATGGCTGCTAACGTGACTACTAGCCCCAGTGGCATTCTCGGCTTTGTCGTTGAGGATGTCAAACAATCACCAGGAAACTATCTCATTGCTCTCGGTGTACTGGTTGTCAGTGCATTGCTACACAAGCTATCAACACCATCTCTTGATCCTCGCGAACCTCCATTTCTCAAACCTTCTTTTCCCATCATCGGCCATTTCTACGGATTGATGAAATACCAAAACACCTACCTGAAGCGCTTATAGTAAATCTCAACCCACCTTAACCAACTAAGAGATCAACTAACGAAAAACAGCGACAGACATCATAGACAAATCGCAACACTACCAATCCTCGGCGGAAAACTCTACGTCATCTTCGACCCAGCAATAATCCAATCAGCCTATCGCAAAAAGACACTCTCCTTCCAACCATTCGCCGTAGAATTTGCGCAGTGAGAATTGTTAATTACTGATGAGACGCACAAGAAGTTGAAGGAAACAGATCTTGTGCCGGATTTCTTTGCGGCGATTCATCCTGCTATGACGGGCGAGCACATTCACCGGATGAATGCCAATGCGCTGAACTACATCGCTAAAGATATCAACGGTATCAAGGAAGGGAGTGCGCTGGAACATGGGAATGTGTGGCTTTGGTTGAGGGATGTTGTTACTATGGCTACTTCGGAGGCGTTGTATGGACCGGAGAATCCTCTGAGGGAGGATCCTAGTTTGTTGGAAGATCTATGGTAAGTTGCATGCGAGTTGACTTGACAGCGCGATTAGAATGCTAATGTCTTGCAGGACCTTTGAAGCCGGTCTCAACGTCCTGCTAGTCAACATCTTCCCCGCCATCACCGCTCCCAAAGCACACCAAGCACGAGCACGACTCCAAGCTGCACTAGGCAGATATTACGCCGCACAAAAGTACGAACACGAAGATGCAGCAGAAATCGTCCGAGGTCGCGCATACCCATTCGTCAAACATAACGTTCCTGGCAAGGAAATTGGACATATTGAGCTTGCGCTTCTTCATGTTGGAACTGCAAACACCATTCCTACTCTTTACTGGTTCTTCGTCAACGTCTTCAGCAGACCTGATCTCGTTCAGAGGCTCAGGGATGAAGTTCTGCCGATTATCAAGAAGGATGAGGGTGTTGTCGATGTTACTATTCTGGATGATAAGTGTCCTCTTTTGGTGAGCTGTTACAGGGAGGCCATTCGCCTTAGCAACCAAGCGGGAAGTAATCGTCGTGTTCTGGAAGATACAACAGTAACAGACAGCAACGGTAACTCCTACCTCCTAAAGAAAGGCGAAAACCTCCAAATTTCAGCTTTAGTTTCCCACACCCTCGACACCTGGGGCAAAGACATCTACACCTTCGAACCAGACCGCTTCATCGAGACAAAAGAGACCCTCGAGGCAGACAAAGCGAGACGAGCAGCGTTCATACCCTTTGGTGGAGGGAGACATCTCTGTCCTGGTCGTACCTTTGCCTTTGCTGAGAATTTGGGCCTTGTGGCTTGTTTGTTGGCTGGTTTTGATGTTGAGTTACCGGATGGACCTGAGTTGCCGGCTGGTCAGGATTGTAGTTTCTCGCAAGCTGCTCTTCAGCCTGTGAATTATGGGGAGGGGTTTGGGGTTAAGATTCAGAGGAGGGAGGGATGGGAGGAGGTTCAATGGTCGTTCAAGTCTTAGAGAAGGTAGTCTAAGTCTTAGTTAAGAGCTGTCTAAGTCTCATGTAAGGGTTGCTATCCTTCCAGTTTGTGACGGATTCTTCGACATTAGATAGAATATCGAATTCCAAAGAGACGAGTTACCTCAGGCCTTGTGAGAAGTGATAGTGATGTAAATGTACTTGAGATATAAGAATGTACCCAAAAAGTATATACAGAAGATCGCAATTGCGTATGTACGGGAAAGCATCCGTCAGCTAAGATGACCGACAAAATATGCTCAGCTTTTGTGTCCTAGTCGCCGACACTTCATAACCCCAAACTTCCCCTTGGGACCCATACTCCCTCTATCCAACAGAGCATCTCTAGATGTAAGTCTTGAGAAGAGAGTTGTAGTACTGGTAAGCAACACCGCTTGAAGGCTCAAAGCTGTACATGTAGTCACCCCACCAAGGACCAGCAGCCCACCAAGTAAAGCCCTTCCAGACATCAGTGTTCTTCTTCATAAAGTCAAGCATGTTCTTAACAGCAGTCTTGCAAGTCTCGTTAGGACCGCCAGCAAACTCTCCAAGCATGCCAACCTTCTTGTTATCGCGGAGCCACTTGGTAGCAGCCTGCAGACGCTCGACACCAATGGTTGTGGAAACACAGTTGGGTGATGTACCGGAAGAATCACTGTCGAGGTACTGGTGCATCTCGTAGATCAGCTTGTTCTCTGGGTCGGTAAGAGCTTTCATGTTGTCGTTTACGTCAGGCCACGACCATGCGCCGGACCATTGGTTGCCTTCGACAAAGATGTACTGTGTGGCACCGGCTGCTCGGATACCGTTGATGGCGGCTTGGTTGAGGTTGAGGACGAGGGTTTGGTCCATGGTGTGGTACTCGTTGTTTGTGTCGAACATGATACGGCTGTTGCTCTTGAACTGGGTGGCAAAGTTCTTCCACCAGGTCTGGAAGTCGGAGGTGGAGGTGATGATCTTGTCGAAGTAGCGGCCGTAGTTGTGGGGGTCGAGAAGAACGTTGGCGCCCTTGCCGGTGATGTGGTTGACAATGGAGGTGAGGTTCTTTATGTAATCCTGATCGAAGGCGCCGGTCATGCCGCTGGGGTTTGCACGTTCCATCTTGAGCTGAACACGGAAAGTGTTGTAGCCCTGAGAGATGAGGGTCTGATACATGTTAGTATTTGCAATGTGACTTCGTATAGGTAAGTACTTACATCAACAGCAGCAGGTTCAGGGAAAGTAAAGTGTGTGCCCCATTTTCCGGGCAGGTTCTTCTCTCCAAACTCACCACCAGCTTCATTGGTACCAGCCCAGAGGAACTTTCCATCGCCACCAGGAGTGTCAGTGGGTTGGGAACCGCTGCCTGTGGTGGTCTTGAGGGTGGTGGAAGGAGGGTCACCGGAGCCGGGCTGGCATTGGTGGTACCACTGGTTAACGACAGTGCACTTGTAGCCAGAGACACAGGTCTTGGAACCGGAAAAACCGTCACCACCGCATTGGGCCCAGGCGCCGCTTTGGGCAACTGAGAGGCCAGTGAAGAGACTGAGGGCGAGGAAGGACTTCATGATGGAGGTTGATGAGGTTGTCGTGCTCGACTGAGGAGGTCAATTGATCGAGGGATGGATTGGTCTTTATATCTCCTGGAGATATTATAGTAGAATGAGTTTATACCCCTGCAAGGTCCTATCTCCCGATGTCCCGTAGTATATTTGCCACGGAACCGATGGTGTAGCATCCGTAGACCATCACCGAAACACAACAAAATCACGACAAAGAAGTGAAAAAAACACGCCAAAGAACAACTAATACCAGGAACCGGCCCGCAATCCGCAAAGACAACAAGGAAAATGATCCGCTATAGTCCATAAAATCAACCTGTTAATCTCCGGAAAGCATCTCCATCTGGACAATTTCACTCTCAAGGCCGAACCACAATTGACAACGGAGCAGCATATTCCGTAACAAGGGCAAATATCAGGGCACATGATCAATTGTACAGGCATTGACCCATATCATATGGTTGCCGTATGAGGAATGGAACCATCGTGTGGAGAGCGGAGGTGTTTCCTCCGAGAATTCTACTTTGAGAACTGGAGCGACGTTGGCATTGTCGGAGACAAGGGCCACAACTCCGCATAAACGAAGAGACTAGAGAAAATGCGAAATGTTATCTGATTGAGTGCCAGAAAGGTGAACATATAATGGGCTATATTGACTTAATAAGCATAATTCCAACGATGTTACGCCAGACTCCCCGCTATCCAGATTGGGAGAATGAATGAAAAGTTCTTGCTTTCTTAGTGTCAGTTCGTTTGATGAAGTTGAATATGACCTTTGTGGAAGTGGTCTCAATTGATAGAGAAGGAATTTCTCTATGGATAGGTCCGTTTTCTGTGGCATCTTTGCTTGCTCTTAAGACCATGGAGCAGCACGATAAACAATACACCGTACTCAGCCGTAGTTCTGGTTTACGGCATAGGGTCTTCGTCTTGAGGCTCAGGTATTCGATACACGTCTATCTTTAGGATATTCTCGCATCGACTCCCCAAAAAGATCCTCACCCTTAGGCTCATGACCTGAGCTTGTACCTGTGCCACAGGCGCAGGTACCCCGCTGAAGGCGGTTTGTGGACCAAAGTTAGATCCATTCCACTGTTATGAGTCACCGCCGGTACAGCAAAGCCTTAATACTAAAGTTCAGGTGCAGCTTGAGATTGTGGCCGAGAAGCCTGGTGAAAGTGCATACCTTGGGCAATGCTGTTCGACTGGGGCGTCGCCTACCCGTCAAACACCACCTGTGACCCAATTGACTTGTGGACGGGGTTTGTAGCTGCAGGATGATGTCTCGTAGCTCAGAGAAGCCACTGATTTGAGCGCGAGACATGGTTCAAGCCATTTTTCCTACGAGAACATCCTCGATGGCCCGGCATCGTTTCGATCCCTACCATTTGGTGGATAAGACACCACCTCTGGTAAACAACGGCCGCAAGGGGTATATATGGCCATTTCAATGCCCGGCAAACGGCATCATGTTGTTTGATGCAAATTGCGCAGCGAATCATGCCCCGCCATGCATCCGCCATCAACTGCTGTGAAGCCAGATCGTGCCCTGCCTTCTAGACACCGTCCGCCTCTGATAAGTAGGACGCTCAAACGAATTGCGGATCAACAAGGCACAAACAATGTCAAGCGTTGGTTATCCGACAAGGCCGAAGAGGTTAAATCCTACTTGGCTTTGTAACTTGGTCGAGGTCGTATCTGACAGTCCTTTCACCCCGTCACCTGCAAGTACCGCTCGCGTCATGGGACCGATAACTGGAGGTTGCTGCGGCTGTACCTTGATCCGCAGATGAGTACGGATCCTCCATGAATGCGGGACTACTAGGTTGGGCTTAAGTTTCCCATGAAGTGTCCGGCAGTCTTCCAGATAGGTGGACTCTTCGAGAATCTGCGCAGGGACATATGCCGGGTGTGCGTTGACAAACGTCTCGCAAGACAGAAGATTTCTTAGCCCCGCGGGGCTTACCCTTTTCTGGACGAGAAGCCGCTCCCAATCAGAGACAACATCGATACTCAAGATGTCGACACTGAGATCAGACCAGCGAGAGCAGATTGCACAGGAGAGTGAATGACTCCCTTTTCAGTTAGTCTTCACCAACAGCCACAGTGCCTGACAGCACTTGAGGCTGTCCTCAACGAGAACGTCGAAGACACCTGAAATTGAATTTCGGGCTCGTTGAAACTTCCTGGCATGGCTGTGGGTAAACTTGTCTTTGTGCGATGGCTTGCACTTTGACGTGACGATGATGCTTCCGTGGAGGCTCTCACAGCAGCCCTTGTGACCACCGTACCATCAACCAGTCCATTCGGTGGCGTCCCACTGGAGCTGACAATATTCCTTAAAACCTGAACCAATAGCAAGGGGAGCATTGTCATGATTAATGTAGGACTACCGTAGTCGCCAAAACTGGCATTGAAACCAGCGTTGGCACCAATACTGGGCCCGTACAGGCAACCAGCGTCGCAAGTATGAGTCGATGAAAAGATTATTTGTGACTGGCGAGAAGTTTCAGTATCGAGTGTATATGGAATACGATATGGTAGTCCTACATCGAGAATGATAGATAATAAGCGATGTGTCCGAGATGCGTTGTTTTGTGTGGTGAGCTGGGGGAGCTGGTGCAGGTGTGTGACGGGACCCGTTGCAACTGAGGTGCGGAAGGGCAAGAGGAGGAACTCTTTATATACCTGGTGACTCAGAATTGCTTGCCAGAAGGTTTGATCTGCGCGACGTGCATTCCAAGGTCTATTACAGAGTGGGGAACTCTAAGACTGCAGGAGGTCGCAATAGAACTCTGAGGAACCCATAGTCCTACTACTGTGGCACAGTAATGGCTTACAATGGAAGCCTACAAGACAGTCGCTTCTAGCACCCGACTCTACCAACCTAAAACTGTGCCACTACTCAGCAGTGTAGAGTCGCTGCTATCCTGTTTCTGAAAATTGTTGGGATATCGGTTCAAGTCGACATCAGATCCCGATACTTGTGTAATTCGCTTTGATAGGCCTCATGTAATCTTGCACCTGCAGATCCCCTAAGCCAAGCGCGTCATCCGTCAGGCCGAAGAATCGATCGTGCGGTACTCGTTCGATTTTGTCCCGTTCCGGGTCATTGATGATTTTGGTGTTCTTCGGGCCCGAGAGATCGGCCCAACAAAGAAGAGCGGACGTTGAAGTGTAGGCAAGATGGGTCGGTTGTCTGCTTCCTGTAGAGATACGTAGGCGGTTCTGGTCATCCGTGCGGCAGAGCGGCGATACCAACGAAAGCTCTGAATGTCACATGTCAACAATCTATGACAAGATACTGTGGAAGAGGGCCAAAATACTAGTGGGACGTCGGCTCCTTGCTGGAAAAGAGTGGAAGAGGGTCTGCCGTCAGTTCTCTGATGTTGGATCTGTCCCTGAACTCGGCCGAATAAATCTTCAGCATGAATTCTATTTACATTCCATAGGTTTCCTTCATGCACGGAGGAAGAGATGCACTTCACACACAAACTTGGGAATTGCGCCTCAAGGAACTCAGGTGGGATATCCCATTCTCTCACAGGGCTGCCGAGATCTCTAATGCTTTCATTCTTGACATACAACTTATTCAATAGGAAAAGTATAAACCCATTGTTCCTAAACTATATTGTGCCTAAACCAAATTGTAGAGAATCATCATTTCCTTTTCTTTTACATCATCTGATGCGGCTCAATTTTCATTTTATCCTGGAGCCTGACCCCGAAGAGATGTCGTCGTTTAAGTTTCATCGAAACAGCCGAATTGGGTTGGACGATTGCCCCATTGTGGAGAGATCGCGTTCTTTGACTTCGCGATGAATTGAGTCTTAACGGAGTCGGTTGCCTGACGATTGGGGTGTCGAATTGCCCAATGAACTCTCACGCGCAACGAAGGTTTCGTTGACGCGCAAAGAAAATTCTCAGCGCAAAGAGAGTTCGCGAGGGATCTGAACGCCCATTGTGATACAGAAAGTCAATCAGTTCTATTTCATAAAGCTTATTTGCCTACGCACAAGGGGAGATATACCTGCATGATCAACCACGCAGGTTTCAACCCATAGATGAAGACGATCTTGGTTCATGAATGTATGAATGACATTTATCTTGAAGCTCTTAGTTTTCGCGTTTCGAAAAGACCAAATTTGACTATTCTCGTGAAGATGTATGTGGTGCCATTCGCACCATTTGCACATCCCCCGGGTCACTCCCAGCATAATCACCCTGTCTAAACACTCTGCTCCGACCACACAGGCAGCGACAAATTGTTGCAAGATTCCATCTCATTCCATACTCCAGTGTAAGAAGGTCAAGCCTATGATTCCTAAGTCCTGCGCCTCAACCTACTTACACAGAGACAAGGTCCATTGTCTCCGATCTCTGCCCGAGGACCATTGTGACCACTTGTTTCCTGAAAGCAAGGTCCTGAATGAAAGTTATAGTTTCGAATATTCAAGCTGAAGATGGGTAAAGTAAAATTGATCAAATCTTTTCTTCATTTCCTCCCCTCTATATAAGGAGGATCCCCTGCTCTCTTGGACACAATTGTTTCATCACAGACTTGCAAATATCGCACACACATTACATCCCACATCAGAACTCCCGCGGCCATCCTATTTGTAAGTAATGCCTTCGTAACCTGATACACTGTCCTCTAAGGATATATCATCAACATGCTTATCTTCCCTCTCCACTCTTACTAACACCATCCCAGTCTCTCATCACTATCAACATACAACGCGACACAATGGCTCCCAAAGTACAAAAGGACGCCAACGGTAACACCATCTGCCGAAGGGATAGCCAGGGACGCAAGATCGCCTGTGCTAAATGCATAAAGGGACATCGCACGTCCATGTGTAAGCCCTCCCATACTGGTAAGTAGGATTCTTTTCACTGCCGGTATTTATCTATTTAAGGTTTTTGAAGGTCAGTCATCAAGTCGTACAGTTCAGATCAGAACTAACTATTCGATAGAGGGCGTTCGGGTTATTGATGGCGTGGGACGCAAGCAAGGGACCAAGAGCCGCCGCAAGAATGGTCGTACGTATCCCCAATCGTTTGATATATCTTTACCGAAGCTAACTTGTTCCTAGGGTCGGCTGCGGATATGGTCGAGAGCCTTCTGCAACAGAGAAGGGACCATAGGCGAGGCCTCGGGGACGGGAGTAGCGTTGCCAGCTTGCAAAACCTCCCCCAGATGCAAGCGGCCTTTTGGTCCGAGGGAAGTACTCCCCAGTCAGCGCAGGGGCCTCAGTTCCCTACACGACCACAAACTCAGCCTAACTGGGTTGCTCCTGTGCCTGGGGTAGGTCCTTACCCACAGAGGCAGGCCCACCAGCCTGCTGGCAATCTCGGGGCGGCCCCTTCTCAGCAACAGCAGGGTAAGATGGCTCAGCAACTTGCTGGACTCGGCGTCTGGCATGATCCCATGCAGCGGATGCAGGCCTACCACCCTTTTGGCTACCCAGAGCCGGACTTTGACCAGCTCATGCAGATACAGGAGCCTCAGTCATTTGCCGACCCCTTGAGACGTGGCGCTATGGCCGGTGACCCGTGGATGATGCAGCCTCTTCCACCGAACTTGGGCTCTGCCTCGAACGGTGTCCCCTTGCACCAGAACCCGGCTCCGAGCCAACATCCCGTCCCTGTCCAAGCCCCAAAGGTGGATAACCTGGCAGACCGTGACCAGTTCAATAAGAGGTTCCCCTTGACCCCGGAAACGCTGGAACTGGGCACGGGTTTATTACAAGAACTTCGACGAGAGAAGGCCCTCCAGTAGAAGAGCTAGGGTTGGTCGGTGCTGGTGTTTTTGGGATGGATCATTTGGGATGGAGCTTTTAGTCATGATACCCACGGTGTGCATTGTCTGGGGTCGAACACATACCCCCCATCTGAGAAGGCTTTTCTGACGCTTTGCATTTTCTTTGAACATATACCCCAAGTTCTATCTTTAGTGCGGAGTTGAGATACCCAATGGTGTTTTTGATAGAGTCAATATACCCACTCGATGCTTTGTTGTTGAGTCTTCTCTAACTGTAATAGCCATCAAGAGTCGAGTGTCAATCTGGATGTCCTGAGTTTTGCCTTCACTATCTGGTTTCTTCGATGTGTCGTATTGTTGAGTACGTAATTCTTGGGACATCTCTCTGGATGGGTGAGTCATCGTCCAAGGTTAAATATGTAGCAGCAAATTTGTTCAAGTTTGAGGATACCAGGAGAGATTGATGGTCTCAGACTTAATCTATTCCTCTATTAATGTCTCTTCCAAAAACACCGAACCCAGTAGTGATATTATACAAGTGCCCATAACCCATCAGTTAAATTCCCATCAAGACATAACAAGCGCAGCCGCAGCTCCAGCAATAGACACCGCACCAAAGACCCGCGCAAAGCTCGAAGAAGCGCCAGAAGTGGCGGTAGGTGTAGAGGCTCCCTCGTAAGAAGTTGTGGTAGCGGTAGAAGTAGCGCTGGCTTCGGCGACACCGGTGCGCTTGGCGTTGAGAATGTCCAAACCAGCAGTGATGACAACAGGTGCGTAAACAAGAGTGAATTCGGCCAAATCTTCAGACGCGGTGACGGTGGCAGTAGGATGACCATCGTTGTTGCCGCCAACGTTAATCGTAGTGCATTTCTTGGCAACGCTTCTGGACATTTCGCAGTGGAGGGAGAATCTCCAGTCCGCCTCCTTGTCTTCTGAGGGCATGGTGATGAAGATATCGAGATCGCCTGTGCTCGCAGCACCGGGAGGCAGAGTTTTGCTGGCCCATGGACCGAGAGTAACGGTGTTGTTGTAGGTGCCGCAATCGTTGCTGTCTGTGCCTGAGGGACAATTCATAACGTATGTTGTCGCGGTGGCGTCTGCGCCAATGACTTCGGCGACTAGGGACTGGGTGCCGTACATGGGAAGACCCAGGGACGTGGAGAAGCGTGAGGTAGTCATAATGAGCGTATAGTAGAGTAATTTGAGGAGATGCTGAATCAAATGCTGGAATGAATGGGATGCAATGGATGCAAATGCGTATTGAAGAACAATGTTGAAGCACGAGAGCGAAGCAGAGGGGATGCAGACAAGAAATAAGAAAGGAGATGAGCAGCTAAAAGAAATTGGAAATAGCGACAAGCTACAGCTGCCAAGCCCATGTTTAGAGCAAGGGCGATCCTTCAGTGGGCTAGCCTTGCCGATTGCCGGTTCATTGTAGCGGGGCATTCAGGCACCCGCGCGCCCTTGCCAATTAATCGCACAGAAATGGAAGGTCACAGGGGACGTGCTCAGGGCAAGGCGATCAAGCGACCGCGCAAATCCGCGATGTCTCCTCTATGTTCCAGACCGAACAAGGGGAGGCAAGAGAACAAGCAGAGAGGAGTAAGTCGTTGGTATATAATAGGGAATTTGAGAATCTCGTACAACAATAAATTCACTGGTCTGGTGGTCTAGTGGTATGATTCTCGCTTAGGGAAAACCCTATAGCACAGCATGCGAGAGGTCCCGGGTTCAATCCCCGGCCAGACCCATTCTTTTGCTCTTCGTGTGTCTTGCTTGATGTACTTTCTTTTTTGCAATTGGCGATCAACAGAGCTTGTTAAACATGTAAGAGATAGTGTCTATTTATTTCTACGCCTTGGCTATGGATGTCGTGCACCCTCAAGGCAATTGCTCTGTCTTATAATCAACACTTCTCGCCGTATCCTCCCACTCCTTACAGATCTCCAGCGTCTCCTGACACTTCGCCATAATTCTCTCCAAACAATCCGATCCCAAAGGCACACGCAAAGGCACCTTCTTCCCTTCGGCGAATCCAGTCCCCTTGACCAGCTCAATCATCCTCGTAACAGCCACCTCTGGATCACCAGGCGAAGTCGCCGTCAACACAGATTCAGCCTGTAGCACTGCGTCGTTGAACGGCGCATACTCTGGCAGACTGCGGGGGACGTGCTGCACTTTGTCGAAAACGGGTGTTCTGCAGTACCCTGGTTCGACCATGAGGATTTTGGTGAAGGGTGCTACTATCGCGAGTTCTTTGGCGAGACATTCCACGGTGCCTGGAGGTTAGCTTGATGAGGAGGTGGGAGGTGGGTGAATTACCTTCTAGGGCGAATTTACTGGCGCAATAACTTGATGCGCCGGGATCAGAGTGCCAGGCCGACTGGGAACTGACGTAAAGCAACGTTCCAGATCCTCTTTTCTTCAAAAACGGAAGAAAGGCACGAGTGATGTTCATGGGACCATGGAAATTGACTTTGAATGATCTCTCCATATTCTCCTGTCTAGTATCCCTTTAGTCGAATCCGCGATATGGATCTGTGATACTAACGTTTGCTCTTCGATGGGACCGCTAAGAATGTAACCCGCGTTGTTGACGACTACATCGATTCCATTGTAGATGCCCCAGGCTCGTTCAGCCACAGCCTTGATCTCGCTAACAGGCGCTGCCACATCGAGGTCAATAATTTCTGCTCCTGTGTCTTTCAGATGGGCGAGTTTGGTATCAGCGTTGCGGCCTGTTGCGATAACATTGTCGCCGGCGGCACGAAGTTGGCGAACTAGAGACTCGCCGAAGCCGCTGGAGCAGCCGGTAATGAACCACGTAAGAGGCATGTTTTCGAATTTTCGTATGGGACTACGGTTGAGTTTAAGGGTAACACAAGGGTGGGTTATTCTTATATAGATCTCTCCCGCAAGAATGCCTCGGAATGCCTCGCCTTGCATTGGTAGTAAGCGTCTAGAGGGGTCATGTCAGCAATAGTGGAGATAATCTGACTACATCTTCTTAGTATAAGAACTATAGATCTTGGCGCATGAGATATGGAGGAGCTAGTTTCTCACGATCGATCGTTACGCCTTCCTATTCTGGATTGCGGTGAACAGTAGAACAGCTTGCAGAACAGAACAAACATCACCACGGACAAACACCATACACTCCCAAAACTTTCCCAACGTTCTCATCCTTCTCGCCTCTAACAACACAAGCGACTCGTTCCCCTCCATCTTCCGGTTCAGCAGCCCCTCGGTTTCGGAGTGATTCGGCATCACCTGTAAAGTTCGTCGCACACAATCCCGGATCCGCGCCAAACACAAGGAAACCCTCTGGTTTGAGTCTCGCGTAATACATGGCCATCAACATGTTCAGTCCAGCCTTGCTAGTCCGGTACTCCGCACCATACGGGCTGTAATATGGCGAGTCAGGGTCGGAAGCGTGGGTGATGGAGCCTGTACTTGACGTGACGAAGACGAGACGCGGCGGTTTGTGTTCTGCTTTGCGCAGAAGCGGGAGGAAAGCTTCCGTGGCACTCATT
The DNA here is from genome assembly GCA_004367485.1 of Fusarium citri. NCBI lineage: Eukaryota > Fungi > Ascomycota > Sordariomycetes > Hypocreales > Nectriaceae > Fusarium > Fusarium citri. The sequence continues at coordinate 149,573 of QHHH01000033.1, read as the reverse complement.
GCGCCTACGAGATTGGTTTCGAGGACGCTGCGGAATGCTTCGCGGGTTGGAGGGCTGGAGGTTGAGATTATGCTTGCGTCGTTGACGAGGATGTCGAGGCGACCCCATTCTGATGCTAGAGTGCGAGCGGCATTGTCGACTGAAGTATCGTCTGTTACGTCGAGTTGGATGCTTGAGACCGTTCCTTTGATTTTGTCCAAAGACTGGAGGTTCCTTGCTGCCTCTTCCCCTCTTGCTTCGTCTCGACTACCAATAACAACATGGTAATTGACGGACGACAAGACCAGATTCTTGGCTGTTTCGTAGCCGACGCCTTGATTGGCGCCTAGTGTATGGTCTCAATGGTAGGGTCTGAACGCTGTGTGGATATACTCACCAGTGACTAGGACGAGTTTCTTGTATTTCGACATCTTAGGCAAAGTCAATAAGGATTCAATTGGTTAACTCATGCGTTTGTCCGTTGCTGCTTGGTGAGGTATAAGTAAGTTTCCTCTCTGCATTTTCTTTCTCTGCTGGTGCTGACGGAGTTAGCGGTAAGTTGAGGTTAAAGCCCGCGCTGGATGCGGACTATGCATCGGTCGGTGATAACAGCGCGGACTTAACCCACGTTTTGCTAGACCGAAGGATTTGATGGCAGCTTCATTGAGTAAATCTCTACGTTGATCAAGCTCGGTTATGGTATCACTGGAATCGGTCTTGATCTGGGAAGGCTCTACTGACACCATGGTGTGTCGAGGATTGAATCGTGCATTGATCCATTTGATAACCACGAAAGAAATATAGGTTCCTGTACAGTTTCCTTTTTCTCTTTTACATTTACCCAAGTTCCAGACCCAAACAAGGCCACTTCGTTGACTCCTTAAGATCCATGTACCTCTCTTGCAATTCGAGGGGGGTGATTTCAAGGAGACAGCATTCCGTTTTCAAAAACCAAGGTCCAGAACAGATCTACTATAGTTGAAAGATCCTTCTTGTAGTAGCCACCAAAAATGCAAAAATAACATACAACAGCGGGGATTCGCTGGTCGTCACCGACCCAACTACTAATCCGCCCCTTACCAGCTTATCTATGGGAGAGCGGACGGGATCCCGAGTTCTCTGATGGGTATGGTCGTATGTGCTGGAATAAACTGCCAATCGGGTATAGGTATGTTGCCGTTGTTGTTGAGGTTATTCCCAACAGATACTGCAAATCAGCGACGGTGGTGACGTAGTCAGCCGGCATGCCAGCTGTCGCCTAAACTAAAGAAAACTATATCGTGAGTTTTTCGCAACTTTATAGAACTTCCAATTGAGGTTTTATAGTTGACAATATTGGAAACGTGAACGTTGCAACAAACGCGTGCCTGACAGTCCCAATATTGGGTTGTGCCCGTGTTTTAATTCGCATCGCCCAAACTCACTTCTAAATATACTTCGGCATAAGTGAACCCGACCACCAAGTACTAAGTTGGGAAAATCCTAGTAATTAGGAACTTTGCCACATAATACACAAATGGATTCAATTGCGCTATCATGTTCATCCTTCAATCCAAAGTCGTGCTGTCAAAGCTACCCTATGATGACCCGCCGAGACAATCATTGCGCCGCTCGACATAGTGGCTTGTGCGTCGCACTATTTTCATCCAATTACCTTGCGGGTTTAGCTCAGTTGGGAGAGCGTCAGACTGAAGTCCACTTCAATCATATGATATCTGAAGGTCGTGTGTTCGATCCACACAAACCGCAAAGCCTTTCTTTTTGACTTTTCCAAGTCCATCTTACGATCAGTTGGGAACGAGTCGAGTCAATCGAACAAGATATTCCTTTTCTTGAAAATTCTGTTTCACATCTTTTTGAACATTGATCTCAGTGAAGGCTCCAGGGCGGCTACTGACATAAAATGGAAGAATGGATTGTGCGATAATCATGCTTCGTAGTACATACACATCCTGATTTAACAGCCGAAAGACTAGAATTTCGAAGCGGATAGTCAGTCGGTAACGACGTGCACTTGGTGAACTATCGAGTAATACTTTTGATTTGGCATCTGTATCTTTCCGAAGCGTCGGATTGGCAGCTAAAGAAAACAAGCAAGAAAAGCGCTCTCTGGCTTGATGAGAACATTGCCTTAGGTTAGAACAGAGAGAGTTCTCTGTTCACAAATCGGAGTCACGATGCTTGAAGAATAGAACTTTGTTCAGACAAAGCTTAACCGTAAATGACCTAAGGATGGCGGCCATTCACAATGTTTGCATAAGTTAGTTAAAGTTTTTCTGAGGCGCGAGTCCTGCAAAATCTTCAGATTCTCTTTCTCGAACATCTCCTCATCACAACTTTCTCTTTCACCATTAACATCTCCCTCTGTAAAGAAATCCCATTCAGATCTTATACCACCAAAGAACAACCACACCAACACCAGACAAAATGGATAACGAAACCCGAACCACGCCGACCGCCACGAGCCTCTCTCGACTCCCGTTCGAGATGCGACTCGATGTATGGGAAGCCATCGCGCCCTCAAGTGGTGATGCCATCATGGACTGCGGCGTTTCCCCTCAAGACGACAGTCATTGCAAGATTATCACCACTCTTTACCATCCAGATGTTTTAAACGCACGGCAATCCTGTCATGAAGCGTATACAGCCTGGACCAAGGCGACCATTGGCACTCTGCTCATACCCCTCCGTCATCGGACCCTTGATAGTCTTTCTATGCTTAATTTCGGCGTTGAATCGATTGCTACACTCTGGCCTGATCCCTCTGCGCTTGGAAACCTCTATGAAGTTCTTCTTGATCGGTACCAGCTGGATTACAGTCCTACAAAGACTGTCTACATTGGCATCTCTACTGTGGTTTGTGACCCAAGGGTCAGCCCTATCGCAAGCAGTGAACTCGGCGAGTGCAAGTACCGTCTCTTCGATCTGGAAGACGCATGCCTCCCCAGATTCTTAGGGAATTGCCATGCCAAAGGAAAGAAGCATCGTTCTGATGCATGCTACATCGCCCATCTCCAACAGTATTGGGACAACCACGCATGGCCTCAGGAGCTTCGAAATACTTGGGCCCGCGTCACGGCATCTCACGGCGGAAAGGTTAAACCTGAACTGAAACCAGTGGTGATCGGGGTCCAGTCGGCTGAGCAAATCAGGCCCCAAGCTGGCATACACTTCAGATTACATGTGACAGAGGCGAAACTTGCCTATTCTATTCAGAGCAATGGTCGTCCAGTAAACCTTTCCCTGTCTCACCCGCTACCCCTCCCGCCACACGTACGTGCTCAGGCTCTGCGCGACTGGCGATGCCAGAAATGTTGGCCAACCGACCAGGATTAGATGCAGCAGTTCCGAACCAAGATGCACTGAACGATGAAACTGGTTTGAGTGGTTTCAAGACTATTCATGGATCAATTTAGCGACCTAATGCTACAAGAAGGTATTAGACAATAGCATAGCGGGCATTGCTTAGACTTAGGAATGATTTTGTGAAGAAACTACTTGGCCAACCTAGCCAGATGGAACAAATTGGAGGTGAATACTGGTTACAGAATCGTTAGATCAAAATAGGACGGCTAAACTATGTATCGCTTTCCTCCTGTTGACGGGCCAGTCTTGTGGCCCGACTGAAACTTAAAACACCGTTCATCTCACTGTTCCTTCACTGGTCCTCTCACTTACAATTGCCTCTCTCGGAGTCACTTTCGTGATGACACAATTGGCAGCTCCTGTATTGTTTTCCTTTCCCTCCTTTTCTTCCTGTGTTGCAGGTGAGAAGTATTCTTATAATTAATTCCAGCGAGCGCAGAGAGAAAGCGCAGGGATCCCTGCAGGGGGCTTTTGCCCATGTTGTAGAAGATAGAAACTTCAATTCATTTGCACCGAACTCTGAGTTAAAGACTACACTTTGTATCTGGCTCGCCGTCTTGACGAAGGGAGTGTCGTCAGAGACGCAAGACCAAGTTGCCGTACCTTTATGGTCATACTTGATGTCGAATGCGAAACCTACTCGCTCAGCTAGAGTGACAACCGTCTCGTTCTGTCGACTTTGGTAGTATATAGACATGGCTGTTTCGAGGATATGGTATTTACGTTGAGATGGCTTTCTTCTTTCTCACTTACTGCGATGATGGAAGATGGTTTTGATCTAGGTTTTCTTTCTCTCACTGGGTTGTTGGCAAGGACTTCGGGGAATCATTTCAGGGACTGACTGAAGACTCCGGTGGAAAGCGTACCCTTTGTGACCGGATCCTTGAGAAAGCTCACGAAACCTTTCGCGCGTCGTATGAAACAACGGCATTTTATCGATCAATAAATTCCTGGTATGCATATTATTTTACCCAGTAGCTATCTAGAACCATGGAAAAAGCGAGTTGGCCCATAGAGGAAGCGTGTTCGGCGAGATCTCAAGACTCTGCTCTATGAATCTGTATCTTTCTCAAACGACAGAGTGGCATTCCCTCAGGAAGCAACCAAGATGTATGCCAGGAACATTAATTAAGACTTTCTACTAGGTTAGAGCAGAAACACTTCTTGTTCGTCAATTGGTGCGGTAATTCTTGAAGATCCTAAACTTTAACTATAACTACCTCGAGGGTGGCGGCGCTCGAGGCCTTTCACGATGTTCACACAATGATATTGCGATCAAGTTCAAAAAGAACGATGTTCAGCAATAACAAGCACGTCTTCGAGGCACTGTCGGCACGTTCAAGGACGAGCGTTGTTGTTGCTACCTAGTTTAGTGGGCTTGTTCGCAAAAGTCCAAGCTGCTCCGAGAAGCCAATGGCTGCCTTGAGGAACAGGCTCCGCGTTTGCTTCGAACACTCTAAGCTTTCTGGCACTCTCGCAGACCAGCCCCTTAGCTTTGGCACTCCGGAGTACACTTTAAACCTGACCACTGCAGTGCCTCAACCGTTCATATTTCTGTACCCTCCTCGCACTCCCTTTCTTGAACTCTTCCCTTCTACACACTCTCAACCTTCATCATCGTCAACATCTTTCCACCTTGGACGATACCGAATTCATCACCACTTTTGGACTTCCCTTTTCCACACACTCTCAACTCTCATCCCGAATATCCTCACTCTTTTTGAGCACATGGATATCTCGAAGAAGATCGACGATGGTAGCCCTACCAACCCGTTTCCTACTACGGAGATGGTCAAGACCTTCAATCGTCTCCCGGAAGAGATGCGACTTGAAATCTGGGAAACTATTTCCCCTTCGGGCCGAGATGCCATAATGGGTCCTTACGATGTTGATGTTGCGGATGAAGACGTTCCGGATGAATACTACAGCGACGACACCGTTCATGGCGACCTGAAGAGCGTGTTAAGAACCCGAGACCCTCTAGTAGTGAGACAGGTTAGCCGAGAGGCACTGAACGTATGGACGAAAGCAAGCATTGGCAAGTTATTTATGCCTCTGCGGAACGAAGCGCTCCAAACTCTCCAAGACACAATCTTTGGAGTCGAATCGATCGCCACTCTGTGGCCCAAAGAATGGGAACTCAAGAAGTTGTTTAACACTCTTCTTCGTCGACACGAGCGGGGCTGCAACCCCGTCAAGACCATCTACATCGGTATTTCGGCAGTTGTCTGTGAGGCAGATGTAAGTCCGATCGCGAACGCCCAGCTTGGGGAATATAAGTTCCGCCTCTTCGGCCTTACCGACGGAAAGCTGCCAGCGTTCCTTGACAACTGTAACGCCCGGCGCCGCTTCCACCAGTCCAACGAATGTTATGTCACATCCCTCCAGGAGTACTGGGCCGAGCACGAAACACCCAAGAAGAAGCGAGACGTATGGCAGCAATGCATCACTAACAACGACGGCAAGATAAGTCCCGAGCTTGTACCAGTTGTTGTTGCAACCGAAGCCGCCCACGAAATCAAGTACCGAGCGACGCCAATTTTCCTTACCCAGGTCGAACTGGGAAAACTGGCGTACTCCAGACAGACATATGGCAAGACCAAGGAATTCTTTGAAGGCACAACGCCGCGCCTCGGATTCGGACTTCTTCGACAGAAAAGGTGTACGAAGTGCTGGCCTGCTGACGTCGATTACTACACAATGCTCGACGCTGTCGCTCCTACTCCAGAGGAGATAGATTTTGATCAGACTGGATAGGAAGGATTTGAGACGATTGCTGGATCAGTTTTGTGCGAAGAGAGTATTGGAATGATTTGGCGATACGCGAGAATGATGAGTGATTGGTTTACTGGATACGCAAACGTTGGATCGGACTAGTTTTGAAGTTATGTTTTGTTTTATTTCCTTTTTCCTGAGTTACGAGCGAGGGATGTTTTCAGTACCGATGCCAGAGAGCGGATAGAGAGACAGAGAGAGCACAGAGAGAGACAGCCTTGGAAGACTCAACGTTACCTGGTTGTACATGGATACATAGATAGAAATGCAATCAACTTGCGCCAAACTTGACCCTGACATTGATGTGAAGTACTATGATTAAAGAAAACATGACGTAGCGTGATCGATTGGAAGGATCTGTGGGGTGAGGCTGAGCATGATGGATTGTCTGGGTTATATCAGGCTTGCTTGTCAGGATGTTTAGCGCTGGGCGAAGCTTTTTTAGTAGGAGCGGTAGCGCTGAACGGAAGCCAGAGCCGGTATTGAAGGATCCATGGAACATCAGCTGTCGGGCAGCCCAAGTAATTTGCATTTTTGAAGATTTCGTAGAAACGCTGGCCGTTTGCAGGCAGTTTTAACAAATACCTACAAGACTCAATTGTCATCTGGACTCCTTTTGCTACGCCAGGATGAAGGTCTGGAATGGTCCACCCGTACCGTTCAAGAATGCAGGGGCCGAAACTCAATATTGAAGATCAAATGGGACAGGGAAGATAAGATGAGAATAAGCACAGAAGTCCCTTGCCTTTGGCCCAATGCGATCATTAATAATCATCCATCAAGGGATGATCTAGCTATTGAAGGTGAACCCATTCTACCAGTCTCTATCGTCTGCCAAGCTTCCTTAAGGCTGAGTCCGATCAGGGAATGTTTCTCGTTACATCCACATTCTTTGCGATTCGCCATCTCGGACTCTTCAAGATTCCACTCTGCGACCGCAGTTCATGCTCGCAGAAACACCAATGACATGCTGTCCAGCAGGAAATTAAAGACCCGCTATCGCGCCGTTTCAACCTGGATCTAGTGCTTATGGGGGATGAGGCGAAGTTGCGATGAACATTGCCTCTGCCATCAATTGAACAACAATGGCGAACAAGAATGATGAAGAAAGACAGGAACAAGAGAGACAAGATGCCAAGAACAAAGCCATAGAGGTTCGGGCCGCTCAAGTCATGGACTTGTCTTGTCTAGACAATTGGACTTGGCGATGGCATGCTACTAAATCTTTGGCGGCAAAGACCCCTGGAATGCTCAGCCCAAATCTCCACCGCTAAACCAGACCCGACCAAGGTCATTCCTCGAGCATGGTCTAGACGTCAATCCATCCGCGAATCCTACGATCCTTCCAGCAAAGCAATCTAAATATCCTATATATATAACCAGCACAACCCGCCAAGTACTCTCACAATGGCATTGTCATCAAAATCAAGACATCCATCATGCATCTAACATCCTACCTCTCCGTCGCCGTAACCCTCCTCGGCCTGACCAGCGCCGCACCCAAGGAATGCGACAAGCGCTCTCCCGTCCCCAAGTTCGAAAAGGGTCACTACATCGTTGACCGCTCCACCAAATTTGCCAACAAAAAAGTCTGGACGTTCAACGGAAAGACCCTCCCCGAGGGTCTTTACGCTAGTGATTACCCCGTTGGAAAGACCCATGTCTTTACACCCTCTGGCGTTAAGCTTCGCAATGGATACCTAGAGCTTAATGTTCCTGGTGGCCAGAAGGCTAAGCCTTATAAGGCTGCTGAGGTTGCTACTGAGATGGAGAATATCATGTATGCTTCTGTTAGGACGACGGCTATTCTTAGTGAGCCTGCAGGTGTTTGCAACGGTACGTTCCATAATATTAATTGATTCTGAAAGAGACTGATGAGTTGCAGGAATGTTCTTTTACGAGTCCGACAGCCAAGAAACCGACATCGAGTGGCTCTCAGACCCCAAATCCCAATCCAACGAAAACGGAGTCCGTCACTTGTGGTTCACCAACCAAGACAACGACGGCGACGGACAACCCAGCCACAAGGCCGTCCTTCCTCCCTCCAACCCTACCACCACCGAACACGAGTACCGAATTGACTGGACCAAGGGTCTTGTTCAGTTTTATGTTGACGGTGTTAAGATGTGGTCTACCAAGAAGGATGTTCCCAACGTACCTGGTCCTTGGATCTGGAACAACTGGTCCAACGGTGATAAGGGTTGGAGTGCGGGTCCTCCTAAGCAGAATGCTTCTTTCAAGATCAAGAAGATTGAGATGTACTACAACACTGCTTAGAGGGTGGTTGTTGAGGTTACAGTCTTAACTTTGGGTTTGGTGTGGAGTCTGCATAGCTTTCAGAAGTATAATATAAGTTCGAATATATATCGAAGTATAGTGTCATGTCATGTTCAATCTAATACATCGTTCGTGCAAGCATCATCAATCGTTGTCACCACCCTGGTAAAGCACCTACTCAGGACTCTCACGCGCTTGTCCCTCCTTCGGACCCTCAGGCTTCTGTCCATAAACACTAAAAACATGCCCAACAGTCTGCGTCTTCAAATTCATAATCTCCCTCCTCATCTCCGCCCCAAAAAGCTGCATCTCCTCAGGACTCCACTTCAAAATCTCACAAAGCGGCAACTTGACAAATCCATCAAGCGCCTGACTAAACGACAATCCCACAAAAGTACCAATCTCCTTCTTTCTCTTATCCTTCGGCCAGCGACCGACGGGAATCTTGTGCGTTTGGAAAGTTATGTTGGTGAAGTTTGCTTTCTCGGCGAGGGTTTGGAGCTTGCCGTTGGAGAAGTTGAAGGTTCGGTTTATCTTTTCGCCGACTGACTCGAATATTTTTGCCCATCTTGTATAGATGCTGAACATGTCAGTGTATGAGTTTGAGAAACAGGTAGAAAAGGCGTACTGTTCGTCGTCGACTTTTACGTCAGGGTTTTGAGAATACATCTGTAGATCAGGCTCTATGTGCTGGAACCAACCACCTGGCTTAAGAAACTTGTATACTTGACCATAGAACTTATCCCAGTCGTCAATAGTACCCTGTAAATAACGAATGTGGATAAAGTCGAAAGATTCAGGTTCGAAAGTCCAGTCCATTGTTGCATCGTCGATCTGGAATTCGACGTTCGGAGGGACGAAGTTTGGTTGGCTTGGGGTGATGTCTGTGGCTATTACTTTTGCTGACGGGAACTCATCGGCCACGTTGCTTGAGATGTTAGATTGGTTTTGGGGAGGGTTGGGTTGACTTACATTGCCCATATTCCTGATCCGGTTCCAACGTCGAGGATTTTCTGTCTCATGTAAGTATTGATGTTGGAACTGAGTTAAGGTTGGTACCTGAGGGTTATCGCCAATGGGTGGGAGGAAGAGTTTATCATCGAGCATCAAGGTCAACCAATGGTGACTGGGAAGTTTAGCAAATATCTTCCGTGGTTCAATAACAGGTAACATACATAAGGTCGAGAGCCTCGAGTTGCTCCTCATCATTAGGCGCCCTATCTCATCAGCAAAAGCCTCACTGTCAAGGTCAAGTATCCAATCTTACCAATGCTTCCCATACTTGGGATTGGCATAAGATCTCCCCTGAAAATAATGATTCTCAAAAATACTCGACGTAATAGAAGCAGTAGACTCGGTATCACTGCCCTCAATCAGCACACACATCCTCTCAAATCCCCCTCAATACGTACCTCTCGGCACTGATATCAGACTCATGTCCAACATCCAAAGTCGGATCCTAGACACCGATCAGCAAACCCTTCCATCTTTGTACACAGAGCAAACATACTGCTTCAATTGAAACCGTCATTGTAACGCAAACAATCAGAAAAACATGCAGGTTCTGGGCAATGCGGGGTTGGTGGTCATCTTATGTATGTTGGCTGTTTCTTTGTTCTTGTGTCGTTGTGGCGCTGCGGGTTGCATGAACTGGGGATAGCTTGACCACTGACAGCTGGCGGGGCTGCAGGTGTGAGGACAGGGATTTGGTACGAGGTTTGTTGATTGTGATGTTGATTGCTTTCTGCAAAACTGATGGAGATTTACAGCTTGGCATGTCTATATGCAGGGTTTCTGCGCCATTTCTGTGTATCGTTGCATGTCTCCTGGACGTTGAATGAGAATTTTGTAAATCTTCGTTTCGTCTTGTCTCTCTAGCTTTTCGCGGGGAGAACTACGCTAATGCGAGGACGGCAGAAGAATCCTGGTTCCGCAACATCAGACAGGATTTGGGGTCGCATTATCAGTCCCATCCTGTCGGTCGTCCGTATTGTTATCGCCCTACTTGTCCCTTCACAACCTCGGGTCCCCAGTTTCTTTCAGTTGGAAGTTATCTAAAGTCGTATAAAGTTGTTCCAATAATTCCAATCAAAATCCCCCACATTGAATTCCCATCCTTCAAGTCCACCAGTAGGATCCGCCACCACCTCAGTACTGACATTTGCAAACCGTCTCTTCGCCCAGAGCAACTCTATACAAGAAGGTATAGCATCCGCCTCCGTCAAGACCTTCCGTCTAGTCTCCCACGCTTCCAGAACCAAATTCCCCAAAGCAGTGAATAACGGATTCTCGGTATTGATTAGCTCAGCATGATCGGCGTAAAGTCCATCCACGAGTTTCCACGCCATAGCTATTCTTGGTCCCGTGTCTCGTTTGCGCAGTTCGCTGATGAGATAGATGTATGCGTCGATGTGATACGTCGAAGTAAGATGTGTAAACATTTGAGAGGAGAATTTACTCTTGAAGCCGACGTCGACGTATTGGATGAATGAGAGGGCTGCGTTGAAGAGAAGGTCGTTTTCTTGACGTGTCATGTAGACGTCTTCACCATTTACTGCACGACCTCGAGGATGATGCAGCATGAATCGCATACGCGCAAGTGCCAAGTTCGCCATAGCAAACGTGAGATCGTGGAACGGAACACATCTATCCAACTTGGATAGATATTTCTCCGTGTAGATAGCTTCCAGCTCATTGACAGCTTCATATTCAATTTTCGAAGAAGTTTTTGCCTTTGAAAAGCCAGGCGCCATACTTTCGAAGACTTTTGCTGCTCGCGGCGAAGACCTGATCCAGCTGGTAACTTCAAACTTCATCAACACAATGATCATCTCCGTTGGACCATGATGCTTCATAGGCGGTTCGAGCATGTCTGGATGCAAATCTGCGTCGTTTATGTTGAATGGTAATCTGTTTTCTCCAAAGTCGCTTTTGGATAGCTTGATTCCAGGCGTTGATACGGCGCGGACTCTGGAGTCAAGGCCTTTAATTTGCCACCAAAGTCTAATACGCATTTCCTTGTCGAAGAAGGACAGTTTGGTATCGGACTCGACCTTATGAAGACCCATCATTTGTCCTGTTCTTATGGCCACGGCTGTAATGGTGCTTGATATTTCCGTCTCTGGATTCGAGAAGACGAAAAGAACCATTGCCTGGAGGACTTCGAGTTCCTTGGTTGTCATGAAGTCAGCTTCTGTTAAAGCTCGCAGTGTCCCTGTTCGGTAACGTGTAATCAGAACACCTCTATCCTGACCCAACGATGTCTGGCAGTCTACTGTTGATAGAGAGGTAACGGACAGGGTGTACATAGAGAACATAAGTGCCGCCAGTGCTTTGTCAATCCCCGAGGGATTCCATGTAGCTTCCAAGATTCGCTTCTGTAGTGTAGGGACATGGATGATTTTGATGAGTGGGTTCACAGTCTCGACAAAGGTTTGCCAGAGGAAGTAGATGTGCTTTGGCTCTGGGTGTAGCTCGTGGGTATTTTGTGAATTGGTGAGTATGCTACTCATTGGTGGTGTGGTATGGAAGAAGGGATCGTCTTTGTGACGAAGAATCATCGGAGGAGGATATTTGAGCTGAACAGCCAATTAGTGAAAGGATACGATTGGGTATGAACACCATACCTCTGGACAAAGAGTTGACCAAAGACATCTATCATTTCATCAGCATCTGAAGACAAAATATCACATTGCTAACTCACAATTCCGTTGGCGCACTTTCATCACCATCATTCTCGCTCTTCGCCTCCAAGCCCGACGATCTCCAAACATTAGCAGACTGCGTAAAATCAACCCCATTCTTCCTCATCAAATCCTCATAAACCGCCAACCTCGCCAACAAATCCTCATCAGCAGCCCGTTTTCTCGGCTTAGGCGGCGCAGGCGCTTCATACGAACATTGCGTCCCAGCTTTTTGACAATTCGAACAAGGATCTGTTTTATCGCACTTGACTTTCCGTCGCGCACAGATTGTGCACGCGTGTTTTCGTATTTCGGACATGTTTGTTGAGCGAAAAAAGATGATGAAGGAGAGCTGGTGAGTTAAGGGGAGGGATATTCGGATCCTTCGGGGACGAGAAGAGTTTAGTCTCGGAAGGATCCTTCCGAGCCAATGAGTTGAGAGGATCAAGTCCACTACGTAATTGGGATAGCTGACGATCAAACACGAAAGGTCAAGAATCGATGTAATGATGGATATACAAGGAGTATTCATCATAATTAACCTTAAGACAATTTTCCAGAAAGTTAAATGTTGTTAGTTTTGAGATACGGATAATTCACTTATCGTACGTTGCCGTGAACTGAAAATTACTCCGAGCCGAGGCATGGAATGGCGACGTCGATTATTTGCGGGGCTTGGTCAATGTACTGTACTTATCATCTCGGCTCTGCTCGTTGTTCATTTGTCTCTGCAAACTCTTTCACCATGTCTATCCCTCTAGAAGCTGCTATTCGGCGGTATAAAGAACCAATTTCTTGGTTTAATGGCGTCAGATATGCAGTCGTTTATTATGTGCTGCACTACTTTATTGTCATTGCGAATAATGTGCTTGCGATTAAGGAACGGTTCATAACACCCAAGAATGGACCTACTTTTATCAAGAGATACCCTTGTCGGCCAAAGCTTCCTCTGAGGTATGTAACTCATCCCGATGTTAATGAAAATTACTGATTGGTACAGAGTCTTTTATCCAAAGGACTTTGACGCAAAGGCTGGGAAGAAACTCCCAACCATCCTCAACATCCATGGCGGCGGCTTCGTAGTAGGCAACCCTCGTGACGATGACCTCTTCAACTACACTTTCGCCAACATGCACTCCGTCATCGTCATTGCACTAAACTACACCAAAGCCCCGCGCGCACGTTTTCCAACACCGACCTACGATCTAGAACAGCTCGTCCTGGCCGTTTTGTCTGATTCGTCTCTGCCCATCGACCACGACCGTGTTGCGCTTATGGGCGCATCTGCTGGTGGAAACTTAGCCCTTTCTGTGTCGATTCTGCCTAGTATGAATGGTACTGGCGATGGTGTAAGGAGGATCAAGACGGTTATCCCGTTGTACCCTGTTGTGGATGTGTCTGTGACGCGAGATTTCAAGATACAGCACAGACAGTATAAACCTTCTCTTGGAGGTTTCCGTGCGAACCCTGTGGATTATCTTTTAAGACTCTCGCCGGTCTTTGATGCGGCTTATACCCTACCCGGCCAAGACTTACAAGATCCCATACTCAGTCCCATCTACGCATCAAAAGGTCAACTACCACTCAACATCTTCATGCTCGGTATCGAACTAGACATGCTAGCTAACGAAGTTTGGAGAATGATCTGCGGTCTTACAGGCTATGAAATTGGAGATCAGACTGTTGGTCGAAGTCATGTTCATCCTCATGGGAAGCTTGTTCTTGACGATGAGAGGTTTTCGTTTGAGGTGAAGAAGGATGGTGGGAATTATAGATGGTTGTTGATTCCCGATCAGATCCACGGTTATGATCATTATGATTCGCTGGAGCTGTTGCATGGAGATAAGGAGTTGTCTAAGGATGCGGAGTTGAAGACTAGGGAGGCTCAGAAGGTGATTGGGAAGTGGCTGTTTGAGGGGCCGTTTGCGTAGATATGTTATGAGACTATTTAGTTGAGAGCTAGACAACATATATATCTGAAATCTGAATGAGATTAGGACATAACAAATAACGCTTTGGTAGTTCCCCCGTTCTCCGTTTGAGCTAAGGGAAGTTGAAAGTAAAAGACTTGTGGCTAATCTTGCTAACAGCCCAAGTCTTTCCACCATCAGGTGAACTCAATCCAGAAGACGTAGCCTCATTCATACCAAGAGTGTTTCCAAACGTAGGATCAGCCTGATCCAGAATGATGGTCGTATCGAGGTAATCTGCTCATGTTAGATCAGAGCACCAGGCGACGAGATAAGGACTTACCATGAGCATCCATGGTACCGACACAAGCGGCATCCTGGCATTCAACTGCTGTGCCCCAACCTTCGGCATGACCAGAAGCTAAACCTATTATGTGTGATGCTATGAGTGCTTGGGGTAAGGATGCTTACTGGTGGAAAGATTTGAGACGACGGTGCCGTCGAGAGCAACGCTCTGATCGTATTGCTGCGTAGCATCGTTATAAACGTCTACAATCCGGTCAACACAGTTCTCTCTTAGCTCAATCGGCAGAAATCTTACAGTGAATAGTCATCCTAGCACCAGGACTAGCAGGAATCTTCCTTTCACCACCTAACTGCGTCCCCTGCAAAGTCGAAGCAAAGGTACACCACTGTCCAGGTTGTCCACCACATTCCCTACGATCATTAGCCAGATCCCCTCACATCATACTATACAGCAACTCACAATCCAGGATCCGCAAAAGAAACAGCCAAAGCTTGAATCAACGAGCCAGCACTCGTGCCCATACCAGGCCATAAAGCCAACCTATCCTTCTGGCCCGGAACTCGCGGAAGGACGAGCGTGGTCGTAGCTTCACGGATCCATGATTTTGTTGGGCCGAGAGAAAATGCTGGGCCGAAGTGCACGTTTGTTTGGGCGGTTGTTGTTAAGAGGATAGAGAAAAAGCTGAGAGCGGTGGAGAGCTGCATCTTGGCTATCAATCGAGCACTACTACTGGAAAGAGGTCGAAGAAGAAGACGGTGAATGCATATGGAAGATTATCCGTTTTTATGTTTATGTTTCTATATTATTACCACGATGTTTCTTAACTCGGAGAATTGGACTTTTGTTCCACCTATCAAAGAAGTGAGCGTGAATGAATGTTTCATTTCATTGTGGACCTTCCTTGCCTGGTGAAGACTCCTGAGATGCCGCCTTGCCGATGAACCTTGTTGTAGTAACATCGTGTTTGCCCGATATGCCACTTTGAGAAACAGGGCCGGGATTCAATGCACCTCGATCACGACTATTACCAGCATCTTAGAGAGTAAGTTGTTTCTTCATTAAATACAGAGATTTTGTCAAATCAGGTCTATCGACCAGCACGCCTAACTAAGAAAGAAAAGCAAACTATGATTTACACACTCTAGAGATTTTCCTTTTCCACCCTATACTACCGCAAATATTATCACAGATCAATAGACTTTCGTCTCAGTAGGAGCCCAAGGAACCGTTCCAGCAATCCTTTCCGGCCCATCAATACAAGTCAACCTCGGTGTCTGAGCCATCTTAGGCGCACCCATTCCAATCAGATAATTCTGCACCTTCTCAAATCCCATGACATACTTGTCAATGAACTTGAAAACACCAGACTGCCACGTCGCATTGGCGGTAGCGTTACCTGAAGTGCGGCAAGCTTCCATGACAGGCGCCATGCGCGAATCTTGGTACGTCTTAAAGGCAGCGGCGAGTTGAGCGTGTGTGGGTGAGGGTGTCTGTTGACGAAGACCGTAGAGCTGGTTGACGAGAGCTACCACGTCGATGATTCCGTTGTTGCAGCCAGCGCCGAGACTGGGTGTGAACTTATGCGCTGAGTCGCCTGCGAGAACAACTCGACCGCCCCAGCTCCAGTTCTTTACGACACCTTCTTCAAGACTGACGAGACCAGATTGAGTGCGTGCGTTGAAAGCGTCTTTGAGTGTGAGTTTGCCGCCTGGGGCAAGGGGAATATGACCCCATCGCTCAACAAGCGCAACTTGATCAGCTTCGGTATGTCGTACACGATCTCGTGTAGGTGTATCCAACTTCTCGTAAAGACCCATGACAGTTGACTCTTCACCAGAAAAGAGTTGTGTCGCAGCACCAGGGCCATGAGTCTCGCAAGTAACGCCCTCTTCGATCTGCGCAAACTTGGTTGGCATACGTAGCCAGAGGGCTCGGAAGGTAGTCAAGAAGGGCTTCTCTTCGTTGGCATGTTCGGGATCGTCTTTGAGAGCGAGTTCGCGCATCTTTTCGCGGACGTAGCTGTGTGCGCCGTCTGTTCCGATGACGATGGAACCCTCGTAGGATGTTCCGTCGTTGCATGAGACTTGGACACCAGTTTCGGTAGGGACGATGTCGGAGACTTTCTTGTCGGTGAGGATGTTTGATTTGGTCGAAGAAGGCAGCGACTCGTAGAGAACCTTTGTAAGGTCCTGACGACTGACTACACGGGGATACGTCCCCAAACTAATCTATTAGCATGGCCCACCATAAACCCGTGATCAAACTTACAGTTTGTTAAAGAGGATAAACCAGTACGCATCACCAATATCACGACCTTGGTGATCCTGTCTCTTGACAAGACCAAGCGTAGAACTGACTTCCTCAAGAGCAGATCCGAGACCGAGTTGATCAAGTGCACGAAGCCCCATAGGATTCAACACGAGATTGGAACCGGCGTCGATGACGGGACTTGAGCGGCGTTCAAGAAGGACAAATTCGATGTTCGCGCGTGAAAGGGCGTGTGCGGCTGTGAGGCCGACTGGGCCGCCTCCGACGACGATTGCTTTGAAGCCCTGGGTGGGCATGTTGAAGCAGGATAAAATGTTGTTGTGATGTTGGATGGGAATCTTGTTGTAGCGGTGACAATGTTGTTGGATGGTATAAGATGCTATTGTATTGATGTTGGAAGTAAGGATGAAGGGAGAGATGGCTGGTGGTTATATAGACATTCTTGACCGTGATTAATTATTTTGTTGTTTTTCGCTTTCGCATCTCGCACTTGATCGCTGCGAAGCTTCGCCCTGGTTTGGCGCTAACATTAGACGGTGGACGTCAGTGTCTTCACACTTCGCACTCGCATCCGAGTGGAATGCCCGATTGGGTCAAGTGCCGTTCGCCTGAGACAATCCTTCACGACGAAGGGATATTGACAAGACATTGAGATCGCATTCGCAGTAAGTGTTTCTTTTCGACATAATTATTCACGAATTTATATAGTGTATTTGATAGGAAGCATTGATGATTGACTCATACTCGTCCGGTAAACAGCGTGGACAACAGGACGGAGAATAGCAATGTTCAGTGCAAAAAAGCCTTACAGTTAGCGCCCTGCCATGGTCAATGCGAGTCGGCTAAACTCATAGATCAGATTGATCCTTTCACCATCGCATTCGTTATATCTACAAGGATTCCTAGCTTCGATGCCATTCACAGATTGACAGCTCGCGATCGGGAACCCTGTGATTGGCTCGCAATTCGAGATCTGTCTTCGCATTCGGGAGCTCCCAGCCCTATGACGACACCATTCTGCATCCCCGGCGGCTGATCCCACCATCGCGGCCCGTCAAGCCACCACGACCAATTTTGTTGACATTCTACATCGAACGAAGATTATTCTAGAGGGCATTTATGAATTTAGTTTTAGTCGTAGAGTAAAGTAGTCTCATATGCGCTTGCTGTCGATGGATATGTATATCGTGGTCACCTCTTATCTTCGTTGGATGTTTTTGGCATTAGCTGATGGCCAGCCATCATCTCGTTACTTTCCGCCAGGTTATGCAGCGAAGCCGTTGCCACGAAGCGATGTGATCAAGATTGTTCTTTTCTTGGATGTAATTTACGGGCATCTTCGGATGTGTCGCCGTCAAACTGTAAATAGCCGTTGTCACGAGGACCCCAGCGGGCTTGGCTCTACTGGATCTCAATCCAGCATAACGGTCCCATCGGTCTCCCCAGGTCTGTTCGGCGTGACTCTGGCTCTTTGGGATACGGTTGAAACAGGAGGGCCTTCGAGATTGGACATGACACGGCGTATGGTCAACGCCACTACCTGGAGATTGTTGTTTGTAAGCCAGGGATCACACAACTAGGGGACACAAAATCGGGCATCACAAAGCCGTACTCTAAAATCGCGTGATCTTGTGTAACTGCTGTAATTTACTCCTCCACACATTCTTTTTGGCAGTGGGTTCCAGTTGTTTGAAGTCAACGTTAGATGCAGCTTGCCTTTGTTTTTATGCGTCGGTCCATGTTTGGCGTCGTCATCAGCTTTGCCAACTGGCAAACACTCTAATTCATTTCTTTCTGTTTGTAAATTACGCATCGCTGATTGCTGGTCGATTATCTTGTCTATAAATTCCCTTCTTTTCCTCCAGGATCAATCTCTACATCTTCATCCCTGCATCTTCCTTCACACTCAGTACTCTCAACACAACATTGTCAACATGGTCAGCACACCCTTCGCCCCAAACGCCGAGGGTTCGTCCTCCCCTACCTCCTCTCGTTATACCATCAA
Organism: Fusarium citri; assembly: GCA_004367485.1. Classification (NCBI taxonomy): domain Eukaryota; kingdom Fungi; phylum Ascomycota; class Sordariomycetes; order Hypocreales; family Nectriaceae; genus Fusarium; species Fusarium citri. Next base: position 131,003 of record QHHH01000033.1, on the reverse strand, counting down.
CTAACAGCCGCAGGCTTGACAGATGCCTCTGAGCGCGAGATCACGAGTTACCATGTCTCTCAAGAATTCCGTGCGGTGATCTTCACTGTCAAGTACACCACCTCCACTGGCAAGAAGATCACCGAGATCCTTGAAAAGAATCTCCAGGAGATTGACGAGCCACTCGTCCTTACCTACTGGACGCAGAAGGGTGGCCATGCTACCACTGGTCTTGGCAAGGATCGCATTCTGAAGATCTTGGATGAAATGAAACGCTATTGGGTGGTCCAGTGGGTCGGATATCCGGCCGACGAAGACGGTATCACTTGTGAGACCAAGGATGTCGTGGCGCGAAAATGTCCCGAAGCCATTCTTAAATGGCGTAACAGTCTGAGCCGTGAGCAGGTAAGTTGATGTTGGACCTCGTTCAAAAGCCTTCCTGCTGTTGGCCGACACGAGCTAACATGAGCAGTTGTTTATGGTTCAGGACTTCAGCATCGGCATTGGTGGCATGGGAGGAATCCCGGCTTGGGCTCTTGAGCTACCCACGATCGACGAAGACAACCTCACTGAAGCGGAGAAGGAGAATCTGGGAATCTTTTAAGTGGACTGGATGAAAAGGATTGGGTATTGTGGTTACGCGATAGCCCGAACAATAACCCGAGGAAGAAGTTCATGGATGGACAAAAGGTTCGAGGAGGCTTCTACTTGACGAGGTGACAGGAGAGTCAGGCATGGGTTTGGATGGTGCAATGCAGCCATAGATTGAGATATCGGAATGACCGATCAAGTGTGCCTTGAATCATAACTTCTTGCCAAAATAATTTCACTAATTAATGTTCCCAAGCAACGTTCCGCCTCTTTGACGAACGGACGGTGAATCAAAACACTGACAAGACATCATGGCGCTGCATTCATCAGAGTCTCGCCCGCTACGAATTAGGTATATAGGTCATTCTACTAGCAAGCTCTTCCACATACGACCATACCTACCAGAAAATACGGGATCCCGTCCGCTCTCCCATAGTCAAGCTGGTAAGGGGCGGATTAGTAGTTGGGTCGGTGACGACCAGCGAATCCCCGCTGTTGTATGTTTTTGCCATTTCTAGGTTCTGGCTTGGCATCTTTTTGCTTGGCGCGACGGCTATCTCATTGATGCATTTCTCTTATTTCGCTTTTCAACTTTCTACCATCTCATCACTCAGGATCCTCATCCAACAACCCAGCAACTCTCTCCAGTGCCTCCTTCTGCACCTCCTCAACAGTCTGATCAACACTAACAGTTATAACATCATACTCATCTTTGCCTGGTCGTTCCAATGCCTCGAATTGACTGTGCACCAGCTCGGCGCCTGCAAAATGTCCCTTTCTCGCTGCAGCTCTTTTCGTGAGAACTTCCTCCGGTGCGTCAAGGTGCAAGAAGTGTACGCGTAAATCACCCGCTTTTTCGGATCCTTCGCGTAGGATGTCGCGGTATTGGCGCTTGAGAGCGGAACATGTCACGACGAGGTGTTCGGTTCCTTTGCCTCTGGGGTGATGCAAGGCATGCTCATGAAGTGCCTCGAGCCATCCGTAGCGGTCTGAGTCGGTGAGGGCTTCGCCGCGGCTCATTTTATCGACGTTTGACTTCGGGTGGAACTTTGGAAAGGTCAGTATATGGTTTTGGAGTAGATTGGGTGAGACTTACATCATCGCCCTCTACGAACTTGAGATCAAGCTCATCCGCTAAATATTTGGCAACTGAAGTTTTGCCAGAAGCCGTAGGGCCCGAGACGAAGAGGATCCATCGGTGACCGCTTGGTACTGGCTTAACAGCCGGGTTTGTTAAATCGTCGGACATTCTTAGTCACCTGGTGCTGAAGAGTATGATGATCTTGCACTGTTCAAGATTCCCACGTTTTTGGCGTTGAGGCTCAACCGGTTTGGCGTTTTGCATGCTTGACGTCATATGGAGTCGCCAGCTTTGCAACAATGCCATCAGCGGAATTACGTATCTTGAGCCAAGCATTCTATGGCATTCTGATCAATTCCCATAATATTTATGCGATCGAGATCTCATGCGTAAGAGGCAACGCGAGTGTTGTTCTTCAATTTTGCGGGAGACAAATTGAAGTACTTAGCCAGAATGCTCATCTAGGATGGCGTGTGGTGATCACATTATTCCGTTTCTTGGTGCTCTCAACACCCAATCCTTTTACTACTCACGATAACGTACCCTAAGCACAGCTTCCTAGCATCTTGATCAATTCCTATGATATTCATGCAATTGAGATCTTATTGGCTCATCCAGATTGCCAGAGTGTTGGCGATCTTTCCTTGCGAAACGGTTTAGGGTAGGATGAGGAGCAAAGTTGAGTGATCGACAGGTTCGCATCGACGGAAATTGTCTGAGCTGAAAGGAATGAATCGTGAGGAATATACACTCTCCATACGTGCGTGTTTCACTTTTAATTATCCGTACTTGCAGTTAATTAAAATGTTTTCCGAGATAGCCGAGTAGCATTTCCAGTTGACCTGTCGCGTGTTTGAAGATCCACGGATTGCGTTCACCAGATATTGACTTGAACAACTCCACGAGCACAACAAGACGTGGAACAGAAGATTTTCACCCGTGATAATAGTATCGTTCATACAACTTTTTGTTCAAGTAGATTAATTCAGAGGAATACTGCTGCATCCAACCATAACATCATTAGTTCTCCGCGTGAATCCCGTCACACAACCGACGAAGCCACCGCGGTTTCAGCTCGCGCCACAGCACCAACCAATATTCCTTCCCATCTAACTCAAACAATTAACAAACTGTCATCAACGCGTCTCGTTTATCTTGGGTAGGAAAAGGGGGTATCCCGGCCAAAAGGGACGAGCGGTGGTGGGGACACGTGAAATCGGCCCATTTACTAGCATATCAGCAACGGATGGACACAAAAACTGCCCAAATGGTCTAGATCTTGAAAGCATTGGTAATCATAAAGGAACAGATATCGAAGCGAAGCAGTGCTTTCTCCCCACAGTCTGTGCAAGAGTCCGTCTACTCCGTAATACTGCATGCATGTCTTGGGCCGCCGATAGTTAGAAGCTCTGGGTATGGAGTCTTAGCTGTATCAGCCTTATGGTCAGTGTGCAGACAGTATTTACGAGCTATAGCTTCGGATTTTACACCGGTGAGGGAAATAACTCGGTGTTGAATCGTGGTTGACTTTTTCATTCCTAGGGAAATGAAACTTGCCAAAGCCGACGCGTAGCCAACAGAGACTCTGCCGAAGAAAGTAATGTTGAATGCTGATCTTTTTTTTCCACGTGCGGCCGCCTTCGACGTCGTGCCCTTGCATGAATGACGATGACAAGTTTCCCATTGCAGTTACTCACGGCGTCTTCCCGAAGGACGGTCATTTATTTGACCAATGATAATTTAATCCAGGCCTTCTAGAAGAAAAGGTGCATTGCATTACTAGCGCGGCTGATGGAAAATTTGATGTGCTAGTGGTAGCGGTACAGTGTGAGTGAGTAAGTGAGTGAGTGAGTGTGGCAGTGAGTGTCGGCGTGTGTAGGCGCGGACCCGAAGTTGCAGTGGCGCGTGCGCACCGGTATGACCGACCATTATCAGGCGATAGATTGAGTGAAATATACTCGTCTTGGCAAGTAATAGCTATGGTTCCTGATAATGAGTGATATTCCGCCTTACGCTGTTGGGTAGGTCGGAGACGAAGAAATTGGAGTACCGGCACTATACCGCGGTTGGGGTTGAGTTGGGTTGGCTTTCTTCGGGTGAAGCAGATCCTTTTAGCTTCCAACTCTTATCCCTTTCTTATTTACAAGCTTAATCTCTACATGGTTAGTGACCTTCAAGATATTCAGGTTTTTTTGCATCATCATACAGCTGGGAAGACATGTCACAAGACAGATGATCATCGCAGGTTTATAGTATGGAGACCTCTCATCTTCCCCATGGGGACTGTCTTTATCGCCAAGAAAAACATGTGGTCAACGTTATTATGTTTCGCGAGGTTTCTTTTACGTACATTTTGTCAGTGAGACATGGAGGGCGCCGTTGGGTCTAGATGTTCAAGGTCAACGTGCGCGGTGATTCCCACTTACTTACTCCACCAGCAAGGAACAGAGGGAACATGGGATTGAACATGTACATGGTGGAAGCTGAAGAGTTCAAAGCTTTTTGTGGATGAGGTTTCAAGGATGAAGGGAGATAAACATGATGTGAGTTTGATCAAAGAGATAACATGTTGATACTGATGATAGTGATAGTGATAATCCTTCTTCGCTTCTACAGTGATTGTTATCATTATCAGAATCATCATAGACTCGGGCCGACCGTAGACGCAAGTGGAGACGGCGACAAGTGCCGTTCTGCTCCCATGTTCGCTTCCCCCTCCTCCGAGCCGAGAGCGCGCAGCCCCAAGAGCGGATATGGCGTCAAGTTTGGAGAAAAATACATGCACTGCACTGCACAATTTCTCCGCATTTGAAAAAGTTGGGGAAAAGTCATCAGACTTACCCAACTCTCCAGATTCTCGTCAACATGACACGACTCCCCCATGTTGATGTTACGTACGAAAAACTAGACGTCTCCGGGGCCCCGAGATTCCATGTCCCAGGAATGATTCCTCCAGAGAATGGATTCGGGGCAAGTTTAAACTAGATTACTAGACTCTAGTACGACCCAGAGAGTTGGAGAGTCTGGATGTTTCTTTTTGGAGCGAGAATAGCCGCCAGCTGAGTTGGAGAAGATCCGCCGAGGGGATCCCTCTAGACTTGATATGGGTTAGATGTACTACCCTTTCTGGTTAAGGCGCGACAAACTCTGCAGGAAAAATTTGATCAAGGCCGGCATTCGACGGCTCAGCTTTTTACGACCAACGGGCGATAAGACCCATTCTTCACACAAGGGCAGCCCGTGTAAGATAAGCTACGAACTCGGCCCGCCGAGTATTCAGTGCAGTCACTGCAGTGAGTCTTCCCCCCATGGGGCCTATCTCTCCGTCTACTCCACCAGGGATCCATAAACGGAGATGCGAGTCAGTTTGGGGTATGGGGGCAAAAGCGATCGTCAAACCAAACTCTTTTACGTACGGTAGTATTCTTTCATTGGGAAAACCGAAGACTAACGGGCTAGACTACCCCAGATGCTAATGGGCTAGATTCTTGTTGTTTACGTATATATAACCATCCCCCCGGAATGTAATGACTTGGAAACTCCAGTCTTTTCTCGTCATCCTAATCTATACGCAACAATGAGCCACTACGACTCGGAGAACCAGGCCCCTGAGCCTACCAAGCACCGTGGCGAGGAAGCCGGTGTTACCAACGATGCTGTCTTTGGTACCATCACAGAAGACGGTCCCAACTACCGTAACGTATGTTCACCACAACACCACAACACCACTGGAATCACGACTAACATGCACAGGTTGGCTGGCTCGGAACATCAGTCCTCATGATGAAGTCCCAAATCGGTCTCGGAGTCCTATCCATCCCCGCCTCCTTCGACGCCCTCGGTCTGATCCCCGGTATCATCTGCATGCTTACCGTCGCCGTCATCACCACCTGGTCCGACTACATCGTCGGCAAGTTCAAGCAGCGCCACCCTGAAGTCTACGGTATCGACGACGCCGCCGGTCTTGTCTTTGGCCGTTTCGGAAAGGAGTTCTACGGTATCTCTTACATGCTTCTCACCATCTGTATCGCCGGTTCTGCCATGCTGGGTCTTTCTATTGCTCTCAACTCGTTGTCTGAGCATGGAACTTGCACTGCTGTCTTCGTCGCTGTTGCCATGGTCGTTGCTTTCCTTACTGCTTCCATCCGAACTCTCGACCGTGTTTCTTGGCTCGCTTGGGTCGGTCTCGTTACCCTGATCGTCTCCATCTTCATCGTCACCGTCGCTGTCGGTATTCAGGACCGCCCTGACCTCGCTCCCCAAGATGGTGTCTGGGTTTCCGACTACAAGCTCTTCAACACTCCCACCTTCGCCCAGGCCATGTCTGCTATCTCTGCTTTTATCTTCGCTTACTGCGGAACTCCCGTCTTCTTCCCTATCGCTGCTGAGATGCGTGAGCCCAAGCACTACAAGAAGGCTCTCATCCTTTGCCAGACTGTCGTCACCATTGTCTACATCGTTGTCGGCATTGTTGTCTACTACTACTGTGGTACCTACGTCGCTTCTCCCGCTCTTGGATCCGCTGGCAAGGTCATCAAGAAGATCAGCTACGGTATCGCTCTTCCTGGTCTTGTCGTCTCTGCCACTCTCTACACTCACGTAAGTCAAACCATCACAATCCTACCGTCAAACAGTGACTAACAGTCTGGAATAGGTCCCCGCCAAGTACTTCTTCGTCCGTCTTCTCCGTGGCTCCAAGCACCTTACCTCCAACTCCTTCACCCATTGGGCCGTCTGGCTGAGCTGCACCTTCGGCATGGCCCTGATCGCCTATGTCATCGCCAGTGGTATTCCCGTCTTCGGCGGTCTCGTCTCTCTTGTTGGCGCCCTTCTCGGAACCCTGCAGTGCATGCAGCTCTTTGGTGCTCTCTGGCTCTACGACAACTGGACCAAGGACAAATCTCAGCGCACTACCCGCTGGACCATGATGGTTGGCTGGTGTGGCTTCGTCATCCTTCTCGGTACCTTCCTCATGGTTGGAGGTACCTACGGCTCCATCAAGGAGATCATTGACTCTTACGCTGTCAGCGGTGGATCTGCTGCTTGGTCTTGCGCAGACAACTCCAACTCTTCTTAAGGGAGTTTATAGAGGAGGATATGTATAGATTATAAATGTTTAGATGTTAGATTTAGAAATGTTTAATGCAAGCGTTGCTACGTTCAAATCAATATGCGAGTCCCACAATCATCCACCGTGAAATGCAACATTCAAGTCGATCTCTACTTGATCGGAATCTCCCAGAAAGCAACCGCTCAAAGCTTCGACTCAGTGACATCCCCATTGCCTTGAAGATCCCTTTCAATCCTCTCAAAGACGCCTGGACCCTGCTTCCCCAGACCTGTCCCCACCGCAACAGCATACGCCCCAACCGTTCTCATCCTCCGCCACCCGTCTCCATCGCGGACTCCACCAACACCAATGATCTGTACATGACTCAATTCAGGAACTTGGTCCAGCATTCTTCGTAGAGTGTCCACATTTCCCAGGGCGAGAGGATGTAGAGATGGTCCGGCCATACCACCTATGCCTGTACCAGGTAGTTGGGAACTTCCGTCATTTTGAAGAACAAGACAAGAGCCAAGAGTGTTGGTGGAGGTGATGAAGCTGATTGAGGTCGCCGCCTTCTGCAATGTTTGGATCACTGTCACAAACTGTCCGTGGTGTGTGTATGGGGGAGTTTTAATCCCAATTGGCAGTGTAGGACGTTGCGGCAGCAAACCAAGATACCTTTCCAGAGCAGAGCCATCGTAGGCTGGCGGCGGCGCACCAGGAATATTGGGACAGCTCAAGTTGACTTCCATAGCCAAAGGAAAAGGAAGGTCGCGAGAAGCATTCTCAATCCGTCTGTAGCACTCTTGAATATCCTCCGGCGATCCAGTAACGCTAACAATAAACGTCTTTTTCAAATTCGGAAGCCGACGAGCGACCTCATTCAACATGTCAAGATACCCATCCAGAGGAATAGGACTGTAACCCAGAGTATTCAAGCTGCCCGTAGAGTACGATTTGCGGGTCTTCTCAGATGTGTCATCATCAAACCCCAGATTGCCCGTAGCCTCCACCGTAGGATCCTTCGGTGGTGTATGATCCGAAGACGTGCCTTTATCTGGGTCCGTTGAAGCAGGATTGAAAAACAGGTATTGATGATGCGCGTGCTGATGGTTGAAGCCATTGATAAGAGATGTGCGGGTCGTGATAGCGCCCGTGGATGGAGATAGCGCGATTCCCATGAGATCTTTGAGATCGGTGGCCCATGGTGTCGCTGAGTTGAGAAGAGGGGGATTGATGAATAATTGAGGCGGAGGCATTGTTACACGTTATGATGATTGATGAAATTTGATGAGAATTGATGTGAATTGATGAGATGTCCTGAATTCAAGCTGAAAAAAAGGAGGGGCTGGAGATTTGGGGCGGTAAGAAGTGGATGAGTCAGCATCAAGGGGTCTGAGCGTCGAGCTTCAACACTGATCGTCTATAAAGCACTTGAACATCCATGAAAATTCGACATATTTTGCCTATTCTAAAATGTTGAAAGTTCTGATGTGTGAGTACGAATGCGATCGGAACTTTTGTCCTTGGTATGTAAGTAACGTCCTAGTCCGCAGGACTAACTCAGCACAGCCTCATCCATTGCGCAACTTCACGCGAATCGGGTGATACAATCGGATGAGAGACTTGCTACATAGGAGAACAAGAATGATTTTTCGTTGAATAAAATGGCCTCCTAGTATCGAATCGATCTCCAATTACTCACATCGGCATTCCAAGCTTCGTAACATGGAACATCAAACAAGACCAACGAGCTACTCTGCACTTCCGGTCGCTCTTCCACCCGTCGCTGAAAATGTCAAGACTATTACACTCAGCTTTGTGTTTAACGCTCTACTCATCAGATCAAGTATCAACCAGCGACGGACTCCCATATCGACCTCTCTTACAATAGATGAGATGCACAGCGTCAACAGCATGGTCACAGATGTCATCATGCTCCTGGTCCTGCTTGCCACACGGTTTCTGCTCCAAAATGGTATTCATTCCAAGAAAGGCGCAGTCCTGGAAGACGTGGCTTGCTTGTTTATCGCGATATCTCGAGTAGGGCTGGGTCTGCATATGGCTTGTGAAAATCTGGCGGCTATCAGATTCCAACCAAGCAGGGACTCCCCCCAACCTACCCGGACGTGGATAGATCTCATCAATTTCTGCGTAAAGTTATGGATATACTTAAGAAGTCAGTATGCCACGAAAACAATTTTACAAAGAGAGAGCTGACTAACTGGTCGAATAGCTCTGAGAGCTGCTAAAGCATCCGAGTCAGCGCTACTGACATCAAATATGATCCGGTACGGCGTAGACACATTTATCAGCTTCATTGCTGTGGCCAGTACCTTGGGAAAGGACATTGCGTGGTCAAGCCCTGTTCTTGAACTGGCTAAACCGTTACTGTTGCTGTATCCAGGAATACTTTGCGTTGTCTCAGCATGTGCATCAGTCCATGATAACATAAACAAGATACGGTTTGGTGACTGAGCTCAAGAGATTACATTTTAGAATAGCGAGTGGAGGTGAAAAGAAAAAAGATAGTCTATCGTGAATCGCTAATCTATGTCTATGTCTATTGCAATAACTTCTTAACCCTCTTGTCAAATCTAAAGTTAACAGGGCTTTCACTTCCCACAAAAACAAAACTATCATAAAGCGTACATCCCAAAACAGATCCAATCAGCGTCGCAGCCCAAGGTCCATAAAACCACCATCCACTATGAAATACGTTTTCCTGTCGATATCCAACAGCATACGCAACAACACGTGGTCCAAAGTCAGATGCAGGATTCAGAGCAGAACCGATGTTGTAGCCCAAAGTGAACTTGAGAGTCGTAACAAGGAAACCCAGGACTAAAGCGTGCATTCCAGCGCCTGGTGGATTGTTCTGGTCATCTCCCAGAGCAAAGACGGCGATCATCATGATTGCGCTGCCGACGACTTGGTTGAAAAAGGCGGATTTTAGAGTAACCCATTCTCGGGGTGTAGAGAAGAATGTCATGGACATTCCCGTCATGTCGGGATCGACGTAACTTATTGAGTCGGCATACATCGCGTAGGCTAATGCTCCTGCGACAATACTGGCGACGAACTGGGCGATTATGTAGATTCCGCATTGCTTCCAGGGAAAGCCGCGGAAGATGGATAGGGAGAGAGAAATAGCTGGGTTCATGTGTGCTCCGGATACACCGCCGCCGAGGTAAATACCGAACATCCAGGCGAAACCCCATGCCCAGCATGATGTCTCGTATGTACCGTAGGGTTGTGATTGTTTGGCGGATAGGTTGACCGACAAAGTACCCGTGAGACCGAGAAAGATGGCCACAGCTGTTGCGAGGAACTCCGCCAGTGGTTCGGGATGTCTGGCGCGTATCCTTGCCCACCAGTTCCTCATCTCGTTGGGATCAGTCTCGCCCGATTCCACACAAGGCTTCTCTTGGTGACCTAATGGTTCGCCGTCGATCTGGTACTCGGGCTGAGAAGTGTTACGATCTTGTCTTGATTCAACCTTTGAAGCGGGATCACGGTGTCCGGGGGTAGGCTGTGCTTCATTGGGGACGTAGTCAAATACTGGTTGACCAGCATCATTTCGTTTGTCGTTGTGTGCAACTCCAGCTGCTGTAGTCCGACTTTGCTGTCTTTGCATATCCCTTGACTGAAGACTGCTTTGCGTTTGTACCCGATAGGGTTGTCCGGAATTCGTCCGGGATGTATATCCAGGATGAGGATCATTTGCAGACTCGTCCTTTACAATAGCCATCTCCTCATCAATCTTCCCATCAGGCTTAATAGGCTTCAACACCTTGCGCCTCACCTTATGAGGAAGAGGCTTTCCAAGACTGAAGATAGGTTTCTTGTCCTGCTCTCCAAACCAAGGATTCTCCTCATAGTAACCGTCTTCCGCGGGCGCATAATGATGATGATGTGAAGAATGCTGCGGTGCTGTAGGACGAGTAGCAGTGCCTTCACTAGACATTCTTGAAAAGCCTCTGTTGGACGCAGCTGGTCGTCGACTCAAGCGCGATGAGAACCTTGAGGGTAATCCATGAAGAACACGATGTCTAGAATTTGTCGATTTTGAGCGGTCTGTACCTTCTCGGTCCGAAATAGTGCTGGGAATACGATTTGCGACATTGCCGAGATGGACTTGGCCTGGTGTTGAAGGAGTAGTTGGTTTTGAAAAGTAATCGTGAGTGTGCTCTTGAGGGCCAGGCATATTGAATAGCACAAACTCTAACAATGTTGACAGTGTTCTTACAAACTCTAGGTAAAAACAGTTTTATAAGTCTTGCTTTCAGGCGACACCCTTATCACCATGACGTTAACTCCTCTCCACAAAACTGGTTGTCGCCCGGAGGTTTCTCTCCCCTTGGTGGACATTGGAACCACAGTTACAAGGTTTAGCGCGGCTAAATCTCTGACAGTGGAACCGCCACCTGCCAGATGATAGTAAAACGGGCCGCGATCGAGAAAGATTCGCCTTTTAAAGGATGTGATATTCATCGAGCCTACTTTTTTCAGGAACGCTCTCGCCCAAACGAGTGCCCAATGACTCTTGTTCAGACTTTTTTGTTCCTGTACCGGGTTGTTTGCTCCTTGATACAGCGGATACAAGCTGAACAAATTCCCCGAATGTTACGTGGGTATCATTCATACAGTGGACCCAGATCTTGGCTGTCTAGAATTTTCTTGCTTGAGCCTCGATATTCTTTTGTTATTGGTACTTTCGCGATGATGGGTAGTACGGTAATTGAAGGGCAATGCCGAAGCTTGTTTGACGGGACATCTGCCCGGAACGCTTGCGAATGTACGGTAGTATGTATGACGCAAGTAACAAGGGTCTACGCTTGACATGTAATTACCAGATGGGGATGCAATCGTAATCAGATAATATTTTGGACTGGGCATCACTTGTCTGGTGGACATGTTGATGGTGGATGGGGTATATAGAATCTGCCGGAATGTGGACGATGGTGATAGCCAGCCCTTGTTCAACCATGTCGACAACGTCATGAGTTGAATGAGAACCAAGCTGTAGGGACAGTTATTCCTTATCCAATGACGCAGAAGAATCAACGATAGATATCGAGTCCGGAGGTTTGATTCGATCAGTCCATTCTGATCAGTGGGTCTGGAAATATTTCTGAGGTGCTTGCTTTGGAGAAAGTATTGATGTATGCGTTTCCAATCATAGCAATACTAGCGATAGTATCAGAGATCGAAAGTGTGTGCAAATTCCGAGAGCCAGGACCATGCCCATGCCCATAATAGGGCTGGCCAAAGTCGGTGTTAGGTTGGGCAACCCTTCGGCTGACGCGCCCCGCGACCCTGCAAATGTTCAAGAAACAGCTATGTTGGGCGAAAATTAGTGCAAGTATCGTGATTAGATTGTGATAAAAATAAAGGGTCTGATTCCGTGTGTTCGGTCTAACTATACGGCTACTGCGACTTCCAAACACTAGTGGAGGAGATCTTCCGCACGATCTGGTGAACTATTTTGGTGGGTTTCAAGATTTGCCCTACGACAAATATTGTATCATTCTGTCCTCTTGGTATATCTGACCGACTGCTCGGATTAATAGCTGGATTGAAACATTCATCTTTGGCGAAAATCTCTTGCTAGTTTACATGATCACTGCGATTCATTGGTCCTGTCATGGGTAGGTCAAGATCGTTAACTCCGAAGTCACATTTCGGACTTATTCAGCATATCCCATACCTGCATTACAATAGACGGTAAGATAAGCTTATATCTCTGGAGAGAAACGTGATATCCTATTCGTCAACCTCTGGTTTGTGGCTGGGATGGTTACATTTGTCAGCAGATGTTGCAGCCGAATCATGCTTACGAGAAGATGAGAAATGACAGCTCGGACGAATTGCAACTCTTTTCATTCGGCCGAACACCCGGTCTTGAATTACATGGTTAGAGAGAATGCATTAGCAATATCCCCAACGCATGATAGACCAGCGTCGAAGAGTCAACAACTTATGTCCGAAGCCATGGATATATCGCCGCGGACTGGATCACATATAGAAACAATGGTGACATGTTCCCGTGACTTCAAATCAGTAGAGGCGATTAATCAATATGTCTCTGAGTCTTAAAAACGCAAGGCCGCACGCCTTCGGCTGCCCAAATAACGAACACTCAGATCGCAAAGCCACAATGCCTACAGAACAAACCTTCCAACGCCATAAAATCGACTCAGCTCGCAACGCGGTCGCAAACACCATTCTAGACCGCCACAGCACTCGCGCATTCTGCACCGGTCAAAAAGTCCCCATGAACGTCATTGAAGAGTGCTTCAGCATCGCTCAACATGCGCCTTCTTCGACCAACATCCAGCCCTGGAGGGTTACGTTGACGTCTGGTGCGCCACTGAAACGTCTCTCTGCTGCTCTTGTTGACGCTTTTGAGAATGGTGAGGAACTCAAGATTGATGCGATTCCTGAATCGTATACTCGCTATCGCTCTGAGCTGGGTCACCACGTATATGGTCCGAACGGTTATGACATACGTCGCGGAGATATGGAGGCTATGAAGAAAACTCTGATCGATAACTTTAACTTTTACAACGCTCCGATAGTGGCAGTTATATCCATCGACAAAGAGCTGAACAAGGGCGATATCCTGTCTGTTGGAATTTACCTACAAACGCTTCTTTTGCTGTTGACAGAGAAGGGCTTGGGAACTCAAGTTTCTGCTGCTCCGACTGGATATCCAGACATTATTAGACAAGAGTTGGGCATTGACGAGAGCTTGGATATTCTATGCACGGTGGGAATTGGATTCGAGAATAAGTCGCAGCATATCAATTCGTTGAAGATGCCTAGGAATGATTGGAAGGACAATGTTAGGATTGCTCTTGATAAAGAACAGTAGCTCACGGGTGTTTCTTGACCTATGATAGTTCTCAGCATCGCCTATTTTATTTCTTTCTCGGGTCTTAATTTCAGAGGAAATAATTGATGCAAAGGAATGATCGCCATGTGACGTTCGAGGTTGGGGATGTTAGTGCTGACGTCAGTGCGTTCCATCAGCACTTGGATGTCATGCTGTGTCACCTCATCCTCATCAACAATCTCACCTTCGTCCTGCTCATCGCAAACAATCACCGACATTGAACATACATTATGAGTGATTCTTGTGAAATCCCCCAAGGTCGGGAGTACGCCAACGAAAATGTCAACGACGATCCGCCCAGCGCAAGTGCGCTAACAGCCGCCGACGCGATTGAGGTCTTTGATGAAGAGGGCAAGAAACATAGCTTCAAAAGCATCTACAACAGACCAGACCTGCCAAAACGTGTTCTAGTCGTCTTTGTCCGACATTTCTACTGCTGCGTAAGTCTCTCACCTCAATACTGACCGCCTGACTGACATATCAGTCATGTGTCCATTACACCAAATGGCTCACTGAGCACGCGACACCAGAAAAGCTCCAAAAGCTCAACACAGCAATTGTCATAGTCGGCCACGGCGACGTAAAGCAAATAGAAATGTACCGCCAAGAAACAGGCTGGCAATATCCCATCTACACAGAGCCCTCCGAGAAAATATACAGTACTCTTGGAATGATTAAAACGTGGAAGGATGGGCCACCGAATAGTTATATGCCTCATTCGTATGCTTATGCTGCGTATTGGTCTATCACGCTGGCGTTTTGGAGATTTATGCAAGGATATCCGGTGTTTTCCTCTGGTGCACCGAATTTACAGGGTGGAGAGTTTATGTTTGAGGGCGAAGGGGAGGATAGGGTTGTTACTTGGTGTCATCGGATGGAGCATTCGAGGGATCATGCTGATATTGATGAGATTAGTGAGGTTTTGGGGTTGAATAAGGTTCAAGTTTGATGATCTATGGGCAGGTGGGAGATGTTATCTGGATGACAGTGGATACGATCTGGCAACGACCTACGGGTGTTCACGATACGCTGGGCTTCTGACGTATAAGGCTGACAGCATGTCATATTTTGACCCTTCCAGGTGGGTGTCAGAAGAATTATCCTCCAACCTGAGGCTTAGGGTACAGAGATAAAGTAGCCTAAATACTGGCCTAAGCCGGCATAAGATAACCAAATTATTTCGTCTCTTATGCTCTCGATGGCTAATTCTTCTAACACCCTAATACCTTCGTCTAGAGTTTCTTGTTGTTAAGATATAACAAACTCTTTGTTTATCCAATGATATACGATTGAATGCGATATTCCCCGTCATAAAGGATGACTGCAGGATTTATAGTGGCAAACATGTCTTCAAGAGGTCCCCTCGGAAAACGCTGTTTTACCGACACCCAATCATTACCTAATCTGACATTCATAAATACGCTTGAATCCTCTAAAGCGGACAAGATCTGTGTTTATTAGTGTCCAGAGTTTCGGACAAACTCTATCTCCATTGGTGCTCGTAGTTTCGAATCTCATATCAGCAGCGCATCCGGATTCATCGGAACAGACTTGACTGTTAACATCACAGAGAAAAATATAAAGACACCGTTTCTGATAACTCTCATATTTCCTGGACAGTATTTGCAATGGAATTTATCGCAGCAGGCGCATCTTGGGTGCTGAACAAAGCACCATCTCCTCAAAAGATGCTTAGCAACCTCGGCCTCGTGTCTCTTGTCACCTGGTCGGACCTATTATCGAAGCTATCTCCCAATGCATCGATAGTACTTCCTGATAATGCTGAGTTTGGAGGTCTTATCAGTCGATGGCGAGACTGGCATGCGCCTCAGGTTGGAGCGGTTGTGACGGCGTTTACAGAGGCTGATGTGCAGGAGACAGTAAGTGATTAAGTAACAAGAGGGAGCATTTATGACTTGAGTAGATCCATTATGCGAATGAGCATGGAACACCATTCCTGGCACGATCGGGAGGCCATGGAGCAACGGAAGCACTGCAGTTTGCCAAGGATGCCATCATCGTTGATATTCGCGGCATGAATGATGTAAAGCTTGTTGAGGATGGAAAGTCTGCGACTATTGGTGGAGGAGCCAGTGTCAAGAAAGTCGTCGATACTCTATGGGCGGCGAACAAGCAAACTGGTAAGTTCTTTTCTCAGTCTTCTCATCGAAGCTAACACAAAGAAGTCACCGGTATCTGCGAATGCGTCGGCATCTCAGCACCTATCCTAGGCGGAGGTCATGGATGGTTGCAGGGCCAGTATGGGGTTGCCTCCGACCAGGTCATATCTGCACGCGTAGTCCTTCCTAATGGCGAAGACGTGACAGCATCTGAGGATTCTAATCCCGATCTCTTCTGGGGTCTACGTGGAGCAGGACATAACTTTGGTATCGTCACAGAATGGCAATACCGCATCTACGACGTCAAGAACCCGAAGTGGTCTTATGAGATTTTCATCTTTTTAGGTGATAAACTTGAACAGATCCTCGAGCTGACCAACAAGATGATGAAGACTCAACCACCGCATATAGCTCATTGGATCTATATCGTCAACATCCCAGAGATTGACCCGGACAAAGTAAGAAACCCGTTTCTAAAGAAGATATTTCGACTAATTCTTTGCAGCCCATTATCTGGTACGCCATCATCTCAGATGGTACCGTCGAAGAAGCGCGCGAATACGCCAAAACTCTTCACGACATAGGTCCTCTAAACGTCAACACAGACGCAGTCCCAATGCCTGAACTAGCTCACGTAACCCTCATGGGCGAAGACACAGTCGCCTGCGCAAAAGGCTCCACGAGCCTTCGCTACCCGATCGGTCTCAAATCCTACAACCCCCCCGCCGTCCGAAAGGTCTACGACTCTATCGCCGAAATATCCCATCGCGTTCCCGAACTCGCTGGCTCATTTTTTCTGTTAGAGGGTTACTCTACCCACGGCGTGAAGAGTGTTGATGCAGCCAAGTCAGCATTTCCTCACCGTGATGACGAGATCTTGATCACGTCGGTTATCCTGTATAAGCCCAATGCTACGCTGGATGCATTGGCGGAGGAGCATGGGCGGAAATTGAGGGGCTTGTTGCTGGAGGCTAGTGATGAACCGGAGCATTTACGTGCGTATGTTAATTATGCGCATGGTGACGAGAAGCTGGAGGATATGTACGATCATGAAGCTTGGCGCATTGAGAAACTGAAGAGTCTCAAAAAGAAGTGGGATCCGGAGAATAGGATGAGATTCTATGCGCCAATTGTTTGAGGCCAGCGTGGTATGGTCATGGTCAGGCTGACTTGGACTCAGCCCTAGCAGTCAGCCCTACGCCTAACTGAGACCCCTGTCCATTTCGCTTACTCCGATGATCCGACCGGAACCATAGGATAGAGTATCCATTGAACAAGACATTTCACCTGCCAAGCTTGTACAGTAACATAACGCGGAATTAAAAGACGGATCACCGGTCCAAAAGAGTAGCCAGATCGTCATATTTCACACGTGACGTAAGCTTGAGCATCAACGGGAGATAAGCTTAAAACATCCCGATGCTCCCTACACTAATGATCCTTCTAATTTCTCACTCAAATTCCTTCCCGTCTTCAATATGCAGCAACAACCTGTCCGTGCGACTCTGTCGTGTAGTTCCTGTCGTCAACGAAAGTATGTGCTCACCTTGACTTGTGTCGGGATGAAGCTAATAGTGGAGGCTAGGTTGAAATGTGATCGCGATGAACCATGCAGCAACTGCGTCGCTAGAAATGTCTCCTGTCAATATGCCCCATGGCCACGAGGACGCGTGGCTGTGCAGCAGAGGAGGGACAATCGACAGACTGATTTGAATGATCGTGTTCGACATCTTGAACAGCTTTTGGGATCTATTGTCAATCAGCTACCTGCTCAGCAGCAGGGTCCTTCTTCTGATTCGCCGAGTATCAAGAGTCCTGCTAGCACGTATATCACGCATGGTTCGCTACAGGGTTCGTTGCAGTCTTCTAGCGGCAGTGGTGATAGTACGGAAGTCAAGCCTGGTCGCATGATGGCGAATCCGAATGAGACTATTTATGTTTCTAGTAGCCATTGGTCTGCTATCTGCAATGAGGTAGGTACTCAGACCTTTTGGAAGAACATGATTGACGAGATGGTGTAGGTCGATTCAATCCGTGAACATTTGGATGAGACAAATGAGTCTACCGACCTGGGTATCACGGACCAAGCTCAAAGTCAAGTTCCCATGCTTCTCGGCTCAGGAAGAGTACAGCCTAGTCTCGACGAGATTCTGGCAGATATGCCTCCCAAGCACATCACCGATAGACTCGTATCACGGTACTTCACCGCCACTGAACCATCAATCATGATAACCCACACCGGAGAGTTTGAGATCGAGTACAAGCGTTTCTGGAACGACCCCCACTCCGTCTCAGTGCAGTGGATTGGCATGCTCTTCGGCGTTCTCGCAACAGGAACGTTCCTCTACATCCGCTCCCAAGACGAACTCCCTGAAGGTCTAGGCGCGCCTATGGAAGTAGCAGAAGGATTCCACCGTCGCTGCACAGACTGTCTTTTCCTATCCAAGTACTCCACTGCGCCGGGTAAGTATACCCTCGAGACAGTTCTGTTTAATATCCACGGTGAATTCGTTCGCCGACGAGATGCTCATCTTGGTGTTTGGATCTTAACCGGCATTGTTGTTCGTCTAGCGATGAGAATGGGTTATCATCGTGATCCGGATAATTATCCTCGTATTTCTCCCTTCCATGGCGAGATGCGAAGGAGAGTTTGGGGTGTTATTCAACAACTTGACATTCTGACGTCTTGTCAGCTTGGTCTTCCTTCTCTTATCCAAGAGTCACAGTGTGATACAAGACTGCCACGGAATATCACGGATGATGATTTCGGACCTGATTCTACTCGGCTTCCGCCACCAAGACCGGATACGGTCATGACACCAGTCTTGTATACCAGAGTCAAGGTCAGGATGATGACTATTTACCGAACGATTTTCAACCAAGTTTCGCTTGGTAAGACGGAGAACTATGAGGAAATCATGGCTTTGGATCACAAGCTTCATCAGATGCATAAGTCCATGCCACCCTGCTTCCAGATCGCCAAATTGGAAGATTGCATCATGGTTGCGCCATACATCCTCATTCGACGCTATAACCTCGAACTTTTGTTCCAGAAAGCGAGATGTACACTGCATCGTCACCATATGACAAAAGCGTACCAGGATCCCAAGTACAACTACTCTCGAACAGCCTGCGTCGACTCAGCTATGACTGTTCTTGGGCATCAAGCCAGTATTCTGAAAGAAGTTCAAGTCGGAGGTCTTTTGTACAAGGATCGCTGGTTCCTGACATCCCTTGAACGCCATGACTTTTCGCTTGCTTCCATGGTTGTTTGTTTGGAGCTTAGCAAGCCACCAGAGCAGCAGAACCCTGAACTCGTGGGCTATTCACGTGAGGATATGATTCAGGCTCTGAAGACGTCGCAAGTATTCTGGGCAGCGCTGAAGGCTGTGTCTGCCGAAGCAAAACAGGCTTATGATATGCTCACAGTGATGTTGAATGCTGTATCAGTCAATGATAAAGCTTCAGCAGCCGCGATGGAGAAGATTGTTAGCAACGAGAAGGCTGCTACTCAGAATGGACACGGTACGTTGTTCTCCAAGTATGGAAGAGCGTTAACTAACATGACTAGTGAATGTGAACATGCCTGACCCGAGTGAGACGCCGTTCTCGAGCGAGTTCCAGGGTCTTGAAGCTATGCTGAACAACTCTGAACCTGTGGATTGGGTAAGATTATTTTTTTGGGAGTGTTGTAGTTTTTGACTGATGTGTTTTCTAGGATATGTGGGAGTCGCTTGTTCATATGCCTGATGACTTTTCGAATTATGGGATGTCGGAGGAACCTCAGACCTGATAAGACAGAAATGAGTTCTCAAATCATTTATGAGAAATCTTTTCATAGTATACGTTGTTTACATGTATGACTAGCTGAACGTTGTTTTCGTCAGGTGTTTTCCAGTTTCAAGCAAACCAAGCAAAATGTACAAGCCTCTTCATGGTCGCACTTTTCCTATTGCAAATCGAACATGTGTAATCCGTATATTTCCAATGGATCTGGATGACATTTGGAGTCGCACGGTCGCAGCCAGTCACCAAAAAGAGATTTCCATGCATCAAGTTGATGATTACAGAGACGCAACGTTACTGCAATATCTCAAAATCTCTTATCGCCACGCTGACATGACGTTATCTGTTAGTACAACAGCTCGCTTCCATGCCCCGCAGACGTCATCGCAGCTGACAAATTGTGGAGATCCTGACAAATGAATGATGGTGGGATAAATCAAGAACCACGGAACTGTTACGCAACAAGCCGAATAATTTAACCTGTAATTGAATATAATAAGGAAGGCTAGCCCCATCTTAATTTCTCATCCTGTACAGCTAAATCCAACTACCGAACCTGCATGTCACGACTCCTCAAATCAAGAACACTCCTCAAACCTCTATTCAACCCCGCCCAACTTCGTCCTTTTCATCATACACCTACAAAAATGACCACTGGACTCTTTTACTACATTGACCCAACGTCGAGTCTCGACGCGAGTGGTAACAAGGTCAAGCCTTGGGCCAAGGTCGACGTTGATCAGACTTCCTTTGAGCGCAAGCAAGTCAAGCGCGAAGTTGTCGACATCCGCGCTGCTGCTAGCCTGAAGGCTTTCGACGTTGATCTCTCTGGCTTCGACGTCTTCAAGTCGCCAGCCAAAGAAACCGAGTTCACCGATGATGCGGCCGTCAGAAACGGTTACTATGGCGAGGTGGAGGCGCTTTTAAAGGAGAGAATCCCTGAGATCAAGAAAGTTGTCATCTTCGACCACACAATCCGTTGCAGGGAGAAGTCTAGCCCCAGACAGCCTGTTCAGCAAGTCCACGTCGACCAAACCCCCGGCGCAGCAGAAGCTCGTGTTCGCCGCCACACCGAGCCCTCAGAAACAGAAGAGCTCCTCAAAGGTCGCTACCAAATCATCAACGTCTGGCGTCCCATCCAAAACCCCGCTTCGGACTTTCCCCTCGCTGTAATCGATTACCGCAGCACCAAACCCGAAGACATGATCAAAGTCGATCTCTTGTACCCCAACCGCAATGACAATGATGATGATGATCGTGGCAAGGAAGTTCTACCCGATGAGGCGACTTTCAAGTCCACAGAGGGCTACACCGTCAAGGGCGAGACATACTCTGTTGCGCCGAATGAGGGACACAAGTTTTACTACGCGAAGGATATGACGCCCGAGGAGGTTATGTTGATCAAGTGCTTTGATTCCAAGAGTGAGGTCCATGAGGGTGGGAAGCATGGCATTGCTGGGTATACGCCTCATACTGCGTTTGTGGATCCTGATACGCCTAAGGATGCGCCTGGACGACAGAGCATTGAGGTGCGATGCTTGGTGTTTTACTAGGTGGAGAGATGGAGTAAGAAATAGTTTGTTAGCGTTATGAATTGATGAAGCATTATCACCTAGGTTACAAGGATCTTAGAGTCCACGGGTGACGCGTGAAATGTCGCGAGCCGCAAACCTTGATCTCGTGTCAGTCTGTCTTTCAAGCTCTGAACAAGCTCTTGCGATATCGTGAATAGGGAAACAAGTGCTCGATTTCTGCAACGTCTGTGTGTAGTGCTGGGACAAGAGCATTGTGAAAGGGATAGACTAAGAACAAAACTCCAACGCACGAACAGCAGTGACTATATCAGAGCCATGAACATGAGTTCATCACAGCATAAATATGCCTGCACTTCCCACCTAAATTACACTGAGCTCACTAGCAACCTCTCAGATCCTCATCAACTCTTTGCTAAGATAAAAGTCCCAAGACTCTATCGACTCACATCAATTCTAACTAACACCACCAGCGTAACAACACAGGCTCAGAAATCATGTCTTCGTCGCAAGGTCCATCTCAGGATTGGATGCAGATTCCTCGAGGTCAGTTTCTCACTCTGCTACACGTTGACGATGCCGTCGCATCGACCAGCTTACCAGAGGAGTTTCAGCTCACCGATCTCGACCGAGGCATTCTGATGGGGCGCATTCTCAACAATTCGGTCTACTGGAATCGCCTTTTGAACGGCTACATCAGACTCGGTGCCGAGCCTACTCTTGATTGGATTATCCCAGTTCACAGGACTCAGGGACCAGGTTTCCAGACTGCTTTCGTCAAGTTCATCGAACGAGTATACCAAAGCCCTCGCATGTCCTGTAAGGGAGACAAATTAATTGGTATGTTTAAGTGGTTCATCCAGAATCAGGACAATATTCATGCTTCATCTGCTTCTGATCTCGAACCCGTATCAGCTTCTGACGTTGTGACAGATACCCCCCAGTTTTATCAAACCCACTGCGCATGTCCTCGACCTCCCATTGACCACTTGACCGAAATGCTCAAGTGGCTGACATCAGGCCCTCGTCTGAACAGATACCATATCAGTAACATTTGCAAGATGATTGACATGCTGGTTGCAAAGGGTTCTATCATCGACCTTCACCAGAACCGCTTCATCGAGGGATACCCCGAAGTCAACCCCGACGCAAAGAAAATTCCGGATAACGCAGTTGAGATAGCCATGATGCCACAGCGCCCAGCCTCTTTCCTCCAGACCTTCCTCTCGACTCAGACCCACGAGGAACAAAAGTTTACCCGCACGAGTCCAGTTTGGAGAGCATCCGGTCCTATTCTTCCTAGAAGTATGCACTTTGCTGTCACCAATGTGGAGTGGATCGTCACTCGCATCTTTCAGGACCTCTTTGATGAGAACAAATATATCGGTCCTTCGGTACGTGTCAGAGATCAGTACTTACAAAAGCTTCTCCTCCTGCTCGACCCTGCCTGGACTGAGTACACCGAGTTCAACGCCCTTACACGACTCGTGGAGGTAGTCGAAGAGATCGAACCTCTCTTTGAAGATGCCTTCTCTGATCAACTGCGTCATTGGGACCCATTCGCGGCTCGAGTCTGGTTCAAACTCTGTCGTGCCGTCTCCAGCCTTGCGGATGACTTCTACCAGGACGATTGTTATCGATCAACTCGCGACTTTGGTAACCGAAGACATCGGTTTATCATCGACAATTCATGGGATCCTCGCATTCAGTGGATGGAAGGTGAGTTTAAGAAACACATCTCGGACGCTGATGCAGGTCTTGCTGTGAACCGTGATTTGAAAAACGCCTGGAAGATGATGATTGTTGAGCGCGGTGACGATCTTCAGTGGTGGGAGATTGAAGAGCAAGACAAGTGGTATGTCTCTTTTGATGAGGTCAAGCAGGTTATCGAGCGTGACCCGCTGTATGGAGTTGTCATCTAAGCGGTTTCTTCTTGAAGAGACTTTGAGTTCTGGAAACTCAGATTTTGGTTGGATTGGATGGCGGTTGAGCTGGACTCGACCTTAAAACGCAGTTTGCTTTGGGAATTGGATATAGATGACACTTCATTGTCGCTATGAAAGCTAGCTGAGTTTGTTATTCGTTTTGTTTAAGTGTCTGTGTCTAGTTAGGTTCAGTAGCATTGTAGCAGCAATTCCCGTATTTCTACGCCTCAATGTTCGTTCATAAATAAATGCAACAGGATTACTTGCACCAATTAGGTACTATTTGAAATTCATGCCACTGATGTCTCATAATTGTGATTTGTGTATATTTTAATAAAGTCATATCGGCATCGATTACTGTCGTCGCCAATCTTGTCTGTGTAGTTCAAGAAACCAAGGAAATTTCTCGGCCATCTCATAACGGCTATTTAGATGGACTTGCGGCCTGCAACAAGAATGGCATTTGAAACAAGTATGTAGAGCTACTCCAATAGCTTTTGACCCTCGTAGATGACTTGCTTCTTGCTCTAACAGAACTCCCATTGTATCAATCGTGACGATTCGTGGTCTCTCTTCTTGAAAGCGTGTTGCTACGTGAGGCTCTTAATCCGCCTTAACTCAAGGCATTGCATTTGATAACCTAACCGAGTAATGGTACCTATGTTGGCAGAAAGTCAGACAAGCTGAAGCCTTGAGTGCGCGCCGCGCGGATTTTCAAACCACTCTGTTCGTAATGACTCTCTGGAATATATTGTTTTACTTTCCTCTTCTCTCTAATGATGCAACTGCTCAATAGTTCAATGCACGCACTTTCCTAGTTAGTAAGCTCGTTTAGGTCCCTGCCAGCTTCTAACAGCATAATCTCCTCAACTGCACAAGACACAAGCGCTTCACACTTGTCTCGTAATCTAGCACAAGTCTTGCAGT
Organism: Fusarium citri; assembly: GCA_004367485.1. Lineage (NCBI taxonomy): Eukaryota > Fungi > Ascomycota > Sordariomycetes > Hypocreales > Nectriaceae > Fusarium > Fusarium citri. The sequence continues at coordinate 107,114 of QHHH01000033.1, read as the reverse complement.
AGCGCGTTTTCCACCTCTCCGGTATGAAAATCCCAGCTTCTACCACCTTGTTCTCCTTTGTTACCATGGGAGTTACGTTAGGATTGATCTTCTGTTCCAATAACAGGCGAACTGTTTTCTCGTTCCAACAACGAGCTGGAAAGGAAATCCGTCCTCGAAGAGGAAATACCGTTCCGTTCAATCACTGCCCATAGCTTTTCGAGACGCAGTTCTTGAAGGTGAACATAGAATAACACATTGATACATACTGGTTAGCTGTTCAGCTATAGCGTCCGTGAGAAGTAATGGATGGACAAAGTCAATGAAAGGGGCACAGGCCTAAGAACAGCTCGTCAGTGTACAAGCACCACTTACTGTACGCCACACCAGTTGCCCGAATTATGCGCGATGGAAGAAGGTCTACAAACAGGTAATGTTCAATCGTGCTGGCTTCCGCTCAGTAATTGAGTTGTCACTAACAGACTGAGGCCATCGCGACCTTCTACTTCGGGACTTTAATTAAATAAGTTAGATGCTCTAATAAGGTGAGAGAACTAGATAAACTGTTTTATGCCAAGGTGCATAAGATTCTTGAGTTTTCATGGAGTAAAAAGTGAGGCTGTGATTCACTGACTCACAAGCCTCGTCTCAGCAAATCACAGGTCTAGGTTTATCCTCACCACGAGTACAAAGTCTAATTATTTGACTATTCCTCCATTTTTTTCTTTCTCTTCTTAAACCTTCCTCCTTCATCATCACTACACTCCAAAAGGTACAATTTCCTTACACAAACGTACTGTGCTATCCATAATTAATCTTTATTAACTAAAATAAGACCAGTATCATGCCGGACAGCGAACTACCATTTCGGCCTCGGTCGGGATCGCGAAGACTTGGAGTTGAAAGTTTACCAACTCCGTCAACGACTGAGAGCTCTGGTAAATCTGGTGACTCAGGTGAGCCACTCATTGAAGTGCAGACCGCTAGATATCGTGCGGCTTGGCCCAAACTACGACGCACTCCTCTGGAGCTTTCTGCCGATGATAAGCTTCCTTTGTTCATTCAACCCTTTGTTCAGGGGATCATAGAAAAAGCTCGTTCGATTCTTGAAAGTCACCAAGTGACAGACGACGATGAAGAGTCCGATGGATGGGTCGACATCAATCTAGCCAATGTCGAAACGGTTGGAGATCCCCAAACACGTATCCCAACACTAATGGTTTGCGCATCCTGGACGAAGGAGAATCAAGCCAGCTGGGTGAAAGCCGTACACGATATCGGGGTGTACCTGCACAAGGTTTCTGTGGCCGGAAACTTTGATCATGGTCTGATTCAGATTGATATCATCGCACCTAACCTCACTCAGACGATTTACTACGGACCAGTGAGCGACAAACGATACAAGTCCTGGGATACCATCAACAAGCTTGTGCACCAACGCCTGGAGAGCTTCGAAGCTACCAAGGGCCATACGACTTTGATAGGCCTATTTCACTACGGTCGCTCCATCTGCATTCCTGACAACCCCGTCACTGTATACATTGCGGTTGACTTCGAGTCTGATGAGACACAATGGCTTGGGATTATTGCCGACATCGAGCGCAACATACACAGCCGTGGATGGACTGGCGTTCAAGTCCACATGGAGCACAATGTCGGCATGAACCATTCTTTTCCTTTGCTGACACCAAAAGACAACAAGGCAACGATCAGAAAAGACGGCGTCGCCATGAACAAGCGTATTGAAGGCGACTATCAGCAGTTGGTCAACTTAGGCGCTGATTTTGGACCTGCGGCCTACATCAAACGTACCGACAATGTCGACATGAACCCCGGAGCCGCGACCTTGGGATGTTACGTTGAACTCAAGACAAAAAGAAACCCAGACTGGACGAAATACGCCCTCACCAACTATCACGCAGTTCGACCTGCCTTTGATGGCTATTGTCGCAAACCCGGAGTTACGGGTTCGGAACTTACTGAGCCAAGACAGAACAGTGACCTTCGAAAGGTTGACCGATATGGTTTTAGCCCCATCTCAAAGGTCCCGTCTATTGCCCTCGAAAGTCCCTCTCGAGCCAAGCATAACTACACCATCTGGACTATTGACGAGAATATCACCCGATTTACAAATGACAACGTCCGACTCGAGGCTCAACGTCGGGCGGGCAATAATGACCAACTCCAGTCATCGATCGATGAAAACAAGCGCAGGATTCAGGAAGCGAAGAATGAGAAACAAAAGAAGGTTGAGTTCTTTAACAATGGGAGACACATGCTTGGGAAAGTGTTTGCAGCCTCTGGTTTCTTTCGCAGGACCCCTGGTAATATGAGACTTGACTGGGCATTGATTAGTGTCGATGTCAATCGACAAGGTTCTAATCGCCTACCAACCAGAGACGTCTGGGATAGCAAGTACTCGGATCATATCCCTACACCATACGGTTCACTCGGATCCATTCTTGAAGATCAATCTACCACTATTGGCCCTGGTAATCCGGAACATGTCTGGAAAGTCGGTGCTACTACTGGGCCTACAACAGCAACGTACAACAATCACACTGTCAAAGCCCGCCTGTCTGACGACATTTACCTCAAGAACGAGATAAAGAACTATCTGTCGACCGAGTACATCTTTCAGTCACACGATGGGGTCAAGTTCTGTGCTCCGGGGGACTCAGGTTCAGCTGTCTGGGACGAGAACGGAGGAATTGTTGGTTTATTCTTTAAGGGGCATTCAATCAACAAGTCCTTCGATGATGGTTTTGGTTTGGTAACACCAATTGAGCTTGTTTTCGAGGACATCAAGCAGTTTTCAAAGGGAACAATCACAGAGATCAGGGTCGCAAAGAATTAGCACAAAGTGTCGATACGTGAGATGGGGCGCAGGGTTGAGAGTGCCGAACAAGGACAGTGGCGTAGGGACAAGAAGTGGCAAGAAGGGTGAGGGTAAATTGAGTTATGCGGCTTCCACATCGTATAAAAGGATGTCCGTGAATATCTCCACGTGGCGAATCATCGGCGAAGATACCAAGGTTAATGGATTAACGGTGCTGCTGCGGCATTGGTAGACGAGCTTGTTGACGTGCGATACTACTGGACCAGACCATACACTCAAACCTTCTCACAGAACACTTGATAGTTTCATGAAACATGCTTTTCTATAACATTGTCTATCTCGGGGTATCATGTGACAAACTATCCCTCTTCTAAAACCATAAATAAATCGTGAAGCCCATTCATCATTACTGGGCTTTCTTCCGCCTCCACATACTTTTAACAAAGTACAAAATACTAATGGCGAATCCGAGTCCAGCGAATCCAACAGCCATGTAAAACGCCGAGCGATATCCCTTGAGCAATTCCCCCTTGGACTCTCCACCCTTGTTGATGTTGACCTCGACGGTGGCAGCGAAACCGAGGCCGAGACTAATACTGTAATTGACGATTGTGTTCACTAAACTGGCTGCGATACCCTGGTGCTCTCGTGAGACGGAGTTGGAAAGTACCAGTGTCGCGGCGGGGAAGGACATGTCCATGCCGAATGTCATGATGATCAGACCGAAGAAGGATTGGAACCAGTATGATTGCTCGGCGGGGGCTGTCATCATCAGGATGGTACCGGTGGTGAAAGCGCCGAGGGCGAGAAGCATGACAAGCGCAGGGTGGGCAACATGCAAAAGCCACGCTGTGGTCATGGCAGCGCAGGCTCCAGAGATAGCGACGGGGCTCATCCAGGCAGCGGTAAGGAGAGGAGAAGCACCGCGAATGAGCTGGAAGAATTGCCATGTGTAGTAAACCCAAATACCGAAGGTCGCCCAGCCACAGACGATGCAAGCCAGGATGTAAGCAACATCACTGGTCAAGGCGTCGAAGGGGATGAGAGGGTGAGAAGCGACGCGCAACTCGACGTAGAAAAAGACAGGGACCATGAGGACTCCCAGGATAAGAGTGACAATGACCCAGGGCTTGTCCCAGCCATCAATGGGAGCTTGGTTCCAGGCAAAATTGAAGAGGACTAGGGCAGTAATACCGGTGAAAGCACCAAGAAGATCAAGCTGACCAAGGATCTCGCCCCAAGTCAACTCATCAGACGAAATCTTGTGAGGGGGGTCGGGGATGATGAAGTATGCCATGACGGCAATGAAAGCAAGACCAAGCGCGAATGAGTAAAACGCCCAGGGCCACCAGCTAGGATCACCATGAACAAACAATCCAGCAAATGCAGCAGCGAACACACAACCACCAGGCGCACAAGCGCCGAACAAAGCGAAAGCGACAGCCTTTCTACCACCGGGGTTATACGAAGCACCCAGAATAGCAAGACCATTCGGCATAACAAGCGCAGGTCCAATACCCTGGAAAACGCGTGCAAAAATGAAAAGAACATGGTTCGAGTAATTCGCCAGACCACAAATCATAGACCAAACAGCGAACCAAGCAAAGCCGATGAGGAACATGCGCTTGTAACCAAAGATATCGCCAAGACGGCCGGAGAAGAGGATAAAGGTTCCGACTGTGAGACTGTATCCTGCGATGAGCCAGCTTAGCTCGGCTGGGTTGCTGAGACCGAATGAGTCGCCGATGATGTGAATGAGATTGAGACAGTTTCCAAGAGCACCTTGTGTCATGAATTGTGCCATGCAAATGATTGAAACGAAGAGGATTTCGCGTGGGAGGGAGAAGGAGTCTGCTATTGAAGCTGATGTTTTTGTTCGTGAGAGTTCTTCCTCATCACGACCTGTGAGAGTGTTGTTGTCTGAAGTATCCCTTTCGGGATCAGGCATAAAGCCTTGTTCTGCAACAATTAGCATCATTCCCATGACTCTCAAATATGAGATTCTCACCTTTCTCAGCTTCTGTCGCCATAATGAAGAAGCAGTACAGAGATCAAAACCGTTATCGTCTGTGGTTCAACCGATGACGAAGTGGACAAGAGCTAAGCTTTGTACCTCTATCAAAAAAACGGCCAGAGCTCCGTAGATCTGAGTATATCCGGATATCCGTAGTTCCGAACCAATAACTAAGCACAGCAGACACAGAGGGATCCACGACGGCAATTGTAAGCGAAGTTTCGGGATTAGAAATCTGGATGGAGATCAGATCTTGAGAGAAAGGAGACGCTACTCGTATATCCGAGGGAAGGGATGAATGAGCTTAATTTTCTAGTGGAGAGGGTGACTGTGCATGATGCTGGTCTTGGTAAGAATTACGGATGTAGAGTGGGAGGAATGAAGTAATCACGGATAACCACTATTGCGGTATCGGAAAGCCTTCGCGCTACTCTGTCGACGGGTATGGATTGTGCCGTCTTATCAATCGCAGACGCTTGTGGGACTGTTGGATGTCAAAGCACATTTTACTGTACTGCCGATTTCGCATGCTCGTATTGTGCTGGCTTGGCTGGCAGGGACCCCAGCCGTCAGGGTGTCAGAAGAATTAGCCATTGAAAGTATAAGAGACGAAATAATTTAGCCATATTATGCCAGCTTAGGTTAGCATTTAGGCTACTTTATTTCTGTACCCTAAGCCTTAGAGGACAATTCTTCTGACACCCACCTACCCAGGAACTCCAGGGAGTTTAGGGAGTCTCAGTTGGTGCAGGCAAGGTCCAGCGGGAGGAATGCTCAAAGCGTCGCTGATCATTGTTTCGCGGGGCATAATTATCCGTCAATTAGCCAGGTCAGCAGGGTGCTTCAGGAGAGAACAACATGGTATGAAGTGAGCCTTGTCCGTATCAAATATGAACAGTCGGACAATTTATCTAAATGTTTCCCGTGTTCCATCTGGAAACTCCGGTGGTATTTTGCTAATCGATGTGATTAAATCTTGGCAATGACCCCAAGCTTGGTCGGGGCGAAGAGTCGGAAGCGCAAGCGGGATGACATGTGGGATGTTGCTCAGCAAGGCGTTGTGAAGCTATTACAATCCACAATGCCAGCTGAAAGGGAAGGGAACACAGGATCTAATTGTAGAACATGGCATCTTAGCTATTGACCCAAAGATCGACAATTTCATCATAGGGCTTGCAAAGAGATACTGCAGTAAACTCCGTAAGTTCTGAATGATTCCATACCGCGACTGCGCGAGAGCTACCCTGCAGTGGCAAGCATAGTCCCGCTGTAAATTCTGCCACACCAGACCGTTTTCGCCACTGAACCTGGTCAAGCTCTAATTATCGTCAATTCCAATGAACCCCACGTAAATTTACCATCCCCACCATCAATCCTTATCGATCAGACCATCAAAATGTCTAAGACAAAGTCCAAGAAGCGCAAGCAAAACGCCCAAGCGGCAGCCCAATCCGATAACCCCCGCAAGATCGCAAAGACAACAACTCCCTCGATACCGACGCCTCCTCCCGATGGCACCGCTACAACCTTTGAGCCAAAGAACCTCCACACTGTTGTGTCGGAAGAAGAACTCGAGATTACAATTGACACGCTCAATTCACTTGCTCAGTATCCTGGCTTGATCAAGTCGAAGCTGTGCAAGGATCTGAGAGTTGCCGTCTACGATTTTCGACAGGCTTGTACGACGGGTGTCAATGCTGCTGGCTCGAATCTTACGGCGCAGGTTACTGCTGCTCTGGCCGATCGGAAATATACTGATGCGAGAGTTCTTCTTGCCGAGATGAAGATTCGGGGTGAGCAGCCTAAGCTTGGTGCTCTGTGTCGATGGGTGCGAGATTTGGATGTCATCAGTGGTCTGTCGACTGTGCCGGATCAGCAGGGTCTTGTCAAGCGCTCGGAGAGGGAGGAGACTCTCATCAAGGTCATTGATGCTGTCTTGAGGGTTTGTGGTCATGAAGACCGAAACCCCAAGGCTGTGGAGCAACCCTCTTCAATTGCCCTGCAGGAGATCTGGGACCTTCGCCCTGATACACCCACAGAACAAGTCTACGCCACGGTCCTTGATGGCAGTCTTGTTGCTTCCGCTCCCGACTCTCTCAAGAAGAACCTACGTATCATCGAGACAACACCCGGTCCCGAGCGCAAACCTCCCAACCACCACGACGCCATCCTATATGCTTCCACACCCGACGCTGTTCCGCTGTCTACCACGCCGCCACCGACTACACATACTCCACACCCCGTTGTGCCTGGTCTCAGCGTAGCTACGCATGTTCTCTACCCTGAGGAGTGCAAGGCTATCATCGCTGCAGGCGAGAGCGTCAACTTTGTTCCCGATGCGCCGCTGCGTGAGGATGGAGATATTAGCATTCTGGCGCACAACTTCTATTGGGTCGTTGATCAAACCTTCCACGACACACTTTGGTCGCGCATTCAACCGTTCGTACCAGCGGTTATGAATGGTCGCTTGGCTAGAGGCGTCAACCGTCGTTTCCGAGTCTATCGCTAGTAAGTTCAATCACCGGACGCCAATCGTCTAATCACAACTAACGCCTTGTAGTGTCCCTGGAGCAGAGTACCGAGCACACATCGACGGCGCCTGGCCCCCGAGCGGCATCACCAAGGAAGACAAATACGTATACGACAACTCTCCCGCCGAAAAGAAACAGAGCTCGCTCTTCACCTTCCTGATCTATCTCAACCAAGATTTCGAGGGCGGCGAAACAACATACTTCCTACCAGCAGCTCGAGAAGGAGTGCTGAACGCATACCCTGTTCGTCCCATCATGGGCGGTGCAGCGATCTTCCCACATGGCGAGATCAACGCTACGCTGCATGAAGGTACTGGTGTACGAAGTGGAGCGAAATATGTGATCCGAACGGAGATTGAGTACGATGTCGAGCCGTCTGAGGTCTAGGATACAAACAAATTGGAACATTGTGGACAAAATTGCAAATAGGACGGCTGGACCGGGAAAAGTATTGATACGCTGTATACGTCTAATGAACAGAAATAAACATCATATTTATGCTTCAGTTGCGGCTTCAGTTACTACCTCTCCATCAGCAGGCTTACGTCCCCAGACAATGCGTTGGAGGTAATAAGCGTGCGCCCGGTTCTTAGCCTTCAATTCCTTCCTCAATTGCGCACAGTAGAGCACAACCTGCTCCTTCGTCCAGCCCTCAAGGAGACTAGCCATAAAGGCGATATGGCCCTCCACATCAGACAGAATGCTAAGGTTGGTGAAGCGGCCAATTTGCTTGAGACGGTCTTCCTTGGGCCAGTCGCCGACAGGGACCTTGATCGTCTTGGACTGGATATCCACGAAACCAGCCTTCTTCATGCCTTCCTCTTGCAAGTTACCAGGAAGAGGCGAGAAGATACGACCAAGCTTCTTGGCGCCCTCGTGGAAGAACTTGCCCCACTCCGCAATGGCGCTGCCGGGCTTGACGCTGTCGTCGTCGCTGAGACCCATGGGGTCGCCCTCGTGGGACTCGATCCAGCCGCCGGGCGCGGTTGCTTGGAACGCGCGCTCGTACAGGGCGTTCCAGTCGGGGACGCTGCCGTAGAGGAAGCGCATGTGGACGAAGTCGGCTGAGTTGGGTGGGAATGTCCAGTCGAGGGTGAAGTCTTCGATCTCGAACTTGACGTTCGGGGGGACCCAGCTAGAGAATGTTAGCCCCTGTTATAATTGTATCGCTGTGGAGGATGCTTGCCTTGGCTGGATGGGAGAGATATCGGTTCCCGTAACCTCGGCATCAGGAAACTCGTCACCAAAGTCCATAGCCCAAATTCCAGTACCGGTACCAATGTCAAGCACCTTCTTCGGCGCCTCAACAGGCGCAAAGTAGAGCTTTCCATCCATGATCAGCAGGGAAGTATGGTGAATGATATCGAGAGCCTCGGAGGCCTGATTGTCGTTTGACGCCCAGTACTGAGCATCGCCTCGCTCGGCATGGTATGTTCGGCCGTTAATGGTACGGTAGTCGAGGATGCTCGAGTTAATGGACGCAGTCGAACTGGCAGAGTCGTCGCCTAGCGAGGAGTCGTTGTCTGAGTTATCGGCTTCGGCTTCGACGGGATCGGTGGTGGTGTTCTAATTGAGTTAATTAAGGAAACATCATGCGAGTTGGTGTGTTTTTACCTCCCAGTGCGTAGGAGCAAGCATCTCCTGCGCGCCAGTCTGCGCAGCTTGCGCTTTTTCAGCAGGTGCAGCAGCCATCTTGACGAATACTCAGAAAAAGAGAGACGGCGAGAAGAGAAGACAAGAGAGAGAACCAACACCCGCCGCCCCTCACGTTTGGGGTGTCTGTTGGTCGCAGCTCGCATGGTAGCATTGAAGGTTTGGTGTTCAAGGGTCCCACGCTAGTTTCCGGGGAACGACGGATGGATCCACTGTTTGGATCGGGAAGGGGAATTGGTCCGTAGGTGAGGTCTCCATGATGACCTGATTTCGGATATAATGGGCGGTTACAGCGTCTTTGGAGACAGACGTGGCAGGTCGCCAAGATGTGCGACCGAGGTATGTGGCTGTTTGCTTGGTGGGAGTGTCACGTGGATTACTTGGTTCTTATCTTATCTCTCGACGTGAGTGATCGTGGTGTTAGAAGAGTTGGCCGTGAGCATAACCTTGGAAGAGAAGAAATAATTTCGTCATCTTGTGGTAAGAATAGGCTAGACTCCAGAGTCTTGGAGGTCAATTCTTCTGTTACTCACCCTGCTGTGGATACTCGAGGGCTGGTGGTTGGGTTTGAGATTGAACAATGAGATACATGAGTTATAACCAATGGCAGTACTCATCATGACTTCACTAGTATAGACCAACATTCTTATTCCCAGGGCCCTGCAGTGAGGTGTGGAATATCGCAAGTGGAAGATATAATGCCCTTAACCATGCTTGAGATTTACGGAAGGTATAGATCGTGCAAGCCTTCGTATACCTAAAGAGTGTCGTGTCAATGGCGACGAGACCTCCGAGAGAGCTTAGAGAAATCATCCAAGAGCTAGTCCGAATTGCCATGCCAATATCTACATATGAGCGGCCTTTCTGTTACTCGTGATTGCAATGTCGTGTTCCTGGCATTTGGACTCCAAGTTACCTGTCTCAGCGCGTTTACAGGAAGGAGCTTCTGAGCTAGCAGAGCTGGCCGATGCCTAAGAGATGAAATAATCTCATCACTTTCTCAAAACCTAGGCAAGCACTTAGGCTTGCTTTCCTCAAGTGATCTAAGCCTGCTGACGTAGACCCATCCATATCTCGAGAGGCTTCCCGGACTTTTCCTCTCTTCATCATCAACAACATCATACACCACATTTTCACGCCGCATCATCTCAGACAACTTCGCTTACCCATCAAGCATCATATCAAACGACTGAAAATGAGCACTCTATCCGAATTGGTAGAATTGATGCCCGGCATCACTCATGACTCCGTGGACGAAAAGTTCAACTATATGTGGGAACAGTATGTCTTCAGTCCGAAGATGCCATGGCAGATCGGCGTCTAACTTGTGACAGACGTAGAAACCAACTGACAGACCTCATCCTTATCGCACCCTCCAATGATCTCGGCGCAACAGCCACGGCACACTACGCCAACAGGTCAATTTCAACCTCGCAGTCAACAACAAGGCTTGACAGGATCAAAAATGAACAACAAGATCTGATCGGGGCAAAAAACAAAGTTGTTAGGACCGAGCGTGGATCGAACACGCGACCTAGGGATCTGCAATCCCTCGCTCGTACCACTGAGCTATCGATCCTTGTAAGCTTTGGATGAAACGGTTGACAATTGTTACTGTCTATATAGATAATGCGGCATAATTGCTTGTCTGTTCTACCCATCGTATATCGTGCAATTGGAGATGGTGGCAGATGGCTGTCAAAAACGCTCGGAGCATCTCAGCCCCGATCTTACAATAGCGCCACTGATAGCGATAAGCTTCTGTACCTTGATGTCTGTTTGAGCTGCCGCATCAAGCCTAGAGTAAGCGGGGTACGACACCAAACACATCGCGACGCGCAAGAACTTTTGCAGATATGATTGCCCTGGTAAATTCGTCATCGTTTATCTGCTTATATAATCTCTTCCGCTTAATATGAAACGTGCCCAGCCTTCTTTCTAGATTCTGTAACGTTCCTCATTAACAACACCAACCATGGGGATCTTCAAGACTGCCATTTTGCTCGCTGGAGCTTCACTCGGGGCTTTCGCGTCACAAGTTCCTCTCGGCGAGGACTCTCCGCAAGCTTCCACCTTCCAAGTCTATTCAAGTTCTCTGCACCCTGAACACTCAATTCGCATCAAAGAGCAAGTCGATGATAAAATCTGCGACGCGCGCGTCAAGCAGTACACAGGATGGCTCGATGTCGGAAACCAGCATCTTTTCTTCTGGTACTTTGAGAGCAAGAATACGCCAGCAACCGATCCTCTGGCGTTGTGGTTGACAGGTGGCCCTGGAGGCTCGTCAATGCTGGGCTTGCTCCAGGAATTGGGCCCATGTCTTATCAACGAGCATGGTAATGGGACGGTGCACAATCCTTACGGCTGGAATGCGAATGCGAATTACATCTTTGTTGACCAACCTGCCGGCGTTGGTTTCTCTTACTTGGATGAGGATGAGCCGATTCCTGGAAACTCGTTTGTCGCGGCTGATAGTATGCATAAGTTTATGCAGATCTTTACGACTGAGGTCTTCCCTGATCTTGCTGGCAGACCATTTCACATCTCAGGAGAGAGCTACGGTGTAAGTGGCATTGAACGTATGGCTTGGCGGTGACTAATATTTGCAGGGCCACTACATCCCCATCTTGGGAGCTACAATCGTCGCTCAGAATAATCTCTACCCCAAACGTCCCCAAGTCAACCTCGAGTCCGTCCTTATCGGAAATGGCTACATCTCACCCCTCGACACCGCCTTCGGATACTGGGAGACACTCTGCACTACTAACCCCGGCGTCAAGGAGCCCATCTTCAACAGTACTCGCTGCGACATCATGGCCGCTAACCTCCCAAGATGTCTCGAGCTCGCACGCGTCTGCTACGAGCATCCCGACCACGCCATCTGCGGTGCCGCAGAGGAGGTTTGCTGGGACGGTGTCGTAAAGTGGTACGACGGCGAGTCTGGCTCCAATGGTGGCAGAAACAGATTTGACATCAGCTTTCCCTGCGAATCAGGCGATGACCTTTGCTACAAAGAATCCGGACTCATCCAGAACTACCTAAACCTTCCCCACGTCTACAAAGCTCTTGGTGTCCCGAGTGAATTTGGGAACTACTCGATTATCTCTATGGCTGTTGCAGAAGCCTTCGAGCTCGGGTACGACACAGGCATCAGCACCCAAACTCAAATTCTGTACCTTCTCAACAACGACGTTGATGTACTGCTGTACCAAGGAAACCTGGATCTTGCATGTAACACTGCTGGAAACCTGAAATGGAGCAACAGTATGGAATGGAAGGGACAGCCAGAGTATGTTGCTCAACGACCTAAGGCGTGGGGTGCTTGGGGTGAGGAGATTGGTTGGTACAAGGAAGTCAAGATCCAGATGGGCAAGTTTGATAAGAAGACTACTTTCTCGTTTGCTACGGTTGACGGAGCAGGTCATATGGTAAGTCATTGAGTGAAGCTTTGTTCGAGTTTGTGCTGACTGCTTTTAGGTTCCTCAGGGTAAGCCCAAGGAGGCTTTGGAGTTGGTCAACCGATGGTTGAAGAAGCGCAGCTTTGCTGGCTGAGCCATCTCAAGCTATCCAACATCGTATTGACGTCTGCTTTAGGCATGGAGAATCAACAAATCATAGCAAGGCACTTAACAATGACACCATGGATATCTTCACGCTATTTCCTATTCGGTCGACCAGCCTTGGTCCATGCATGGCGAAGGACCTGATTAACATGACACCTGCTTCGTATACGATTTGCTTTCCATACGAATAACACCACTTTAGGCTTTAGCAAGCTTAATGATACCCGTTTGAGATATCCCTCAAATGAACGTGAGTCAACTTACGCTGCCAAATCATTCCTAGTGGTATCCTGTTTGGTCTGGAGATAGATGCTCCACCCACGCTTGTGCTTATGATTTCTGTGAAGCTGTCGGCGTGTAGAGTGGCTGTATGGAACAGAGCAGTTACTCATTCAGTTTGCAGTTTGAACGTAAAGAGTTAAACCTCCAATCAATTGATCATCTTAATAAGTGACTTGCTCTTAGAACCAGTATCCATAATCTTAACTACCTGCTTAATCAGGATGTATTCTTCTTTAGGTAGCCAAGACATACACAGCGAAATTGAACTTGTGTCAGCTTACTACAGCTTGCACAGGTGAACATAACCTCGATAGATACCACAGTGAGGCCGTTAAAGCAACAAGATGTTAAAAAAATAAAAACAGTCAGTGAAGTGTTAATCTAATAGGGTCTGAAATAGATAGAAGAAGAGAAAAGTCATGTAGTACTCAGTATAGTCTCAACTTCATCAAGAGTCACGTGATAATGTTTTCTAACATAAGCTAGTCTGATTATTCTTCGAGTTCTTGGCAGTAAGTGCCCCTCTTTATTGTGTACCACTGCATGCTTGGATACCAAGTAACTGAGAGAGTGAGGCTCAAGCTTCCCTGTTATGGAGTTATCTTGTGATGTTATCGTATTCAAGCTGCACATTGAACAGAAAAGGCAGGAGATTTAATCACTCAATCGTCTTGGAGATCAGTTGGGAATATCAGGTGAACTCCAGTCAGAGCTTTCAAGAGGTCTTGAGTTATCTCTGGCGTTCAGAAGTTTGCCAGTTCTTAGGTATATAAAGGAGGGGATTCCTCAAACAACTTCCAGCAACCACAACACAGGCCACTCTCACTTACAACCATCAATCACTTCTTACCTTCATTACAATCATCCACCTCGCAACAATGGTCAAGCCTATCGTTCTCGCAAGTGTCGTTCTTGCTGCTGTCGCAATGGCAGCCCCAGCTAGCGAAGCCAACGAGCCTACTGCTGTCACAGTGGCAGCCGAGGCTGGTAAAGATGAAGAGTCTGCTGCTGAAAAGACTCAAGCCAGCAACGATGACGAGCCTATTGAACTGATGAGTTTCATCGGAAGTTGTCGGTCCTGCCGTATGTCTGGAACAAGTCTTACTTGCGAATGTGCCAACGGCGCAGGTGGCTGGTACAGAAGTTACGTTGATCTTAACCAGTGTGTTGGCAACGCTGATGGTTGGATCAGGTGGTGGAATAAGTATGGCATCATTGGATTACATATACCTTAATCTGTTAGCTAACTACACAACAGTGGAGGCTTCGGCGGATCGTGCAATCGGCTGAGTGTCGATGCGGATTCCAGACTCCGCGCTCATTGTTTGAACAACAATGGAAATCGGATTATGTCCACTCTTCTGCTCAGTATGCTATTCTCATACCGACTGCAAAGTCTGTTGCTAACTCTCTTGTAAGACGAAAGGATCCATAACAGTCGAGGTCAGCTGTGGTGTGGCAATTAACAAACCCAAGGGAATCCCTTGTGGGCCATAGCCGTTCTTATTCATTTCATCATCCAGCCACTTCTTTAAAACAGACACAACACACTCGTTGAAGATGGGCCTTTACACATTATTCAAAGCACGATAACTTCATTATTTATGCAGAACACACTCATTTAGTATCTTAAACTTCAGACTACTGCAAATACAAACTGTTCATAAGCTATTCATTTTGGGACTGATATGACCTTTACTACCAATCGGAATAAAAGGTCCGTAATAAAGATGGAAGTTTAGTATCTACCGTATTTTCCGGATAATGGTGAAGTACAAACTTTTCCATCCCTACTAGATAGAGCCTTTCATCTAAGCGAGCTGATATCGCGTTCGGGATAAATGTTGGTTAGTTCGCGATAAGCTAGCTTTGGAGGGTCTAGACCTTCGATAGTTACTTTTTCGGACGTTAATAAAATCGATAGTTTCTTTATGCCCCTGACTACAGCCAGCCACAATAACATTTTTCTTGGCGCTAAAGCAGCATGGTGAAATTAAGGAGAGAAATCCAATACAGTATTTATTTCGTTGGTTGCCACTATTGAACGCCAGCACGATCGTCGGTCCTTACTCAAGCCACTCGTTCTGTAAAGTCGAATCAAGATGGTATCCAAGACACTTGTCGCTGCGATTTTCGCAGCTTCTGTTGCAGCTGGGCCTTGTAAGCCTAAAAGTCTTCCGTCGGATATTTTCTCTTCTACCGAGCCTATTGATCCAACGACGCCAGTTGAGACCACCACCGCTGGTCAGACTACCCAGTCAGAAGGCGCGTCTAGTACTGAATTGACCACTCTTGAGGCTTTGACCACAACCTCTTTTGAAGAATCCACACAGACGACAGAAGCAGCCTCTACCACTACCTCTGTCGGACCCGCTGGCGAAGCCATCATCCTTCAGATCACCCAGCAGCGCCGCCTTGCGAAGCGGGATGACACATTCATTGGAACCAACAACCCTTCCTCTTGTGACCTCGCCACGGCGTTTCGCATCACTGATGAGAAGTTTCTGCAGGATGGTGTGCCTGTTTACTATGAAGGCGCGGCATACCAAGAGTTTGCTGCCCAGGGTACACCACCGGCCGATGCAGTCACTAGAGCCTTTTCAATCGATGGAGGCTATCTTTCATGGTCGAACGGGGCATTTGGAGACGCAAGATTCTGCCAAACTCCATCAGACGGAAAGGTCTACATTTTCTTTACTTCAAAGCCCACTGGCTGTCAATGGGTTACGCTTACAGCTTATAAACGTATGTGAAACCACTGAATCTTGAGAATGCAGCTAACATCACGATGCAGAAAGCCAATGTCAAAACGGACAGATTGTTGGCGAAGAGGTTTCCAGTGCCCAGAGCACTTCGGTTGAAGTGACCCGTTCCGTTGATGGAACTAGCTCTGCCGAGATGACTGCTGAAGAGACTTCCTCGGCGGAAACTACACCAAGTGAGGCTACTACCTCGAACGAAGTAACTTCTCAGTCTGTTGAGGAGACTTCTTTGACTGAAGCCCCTACCACTACCCAGGAGGTCACTTCCTCTGAGACAACCTCTCAATCTGCTGGAATTACGTCTTCTGCGAACGCCTGCTTTGCAGGTCTGAGCGATCCAAACGGTCAACCAGACGTAGACAGTCGTATCAGTGACTGCTCAGCTTACAACACTGTGACAGTCAGCCCATTCGCCTCGTAAGATACCGCTCATCCCTCTAGAAACCAATACTGACCCTTATAGAACTTCGACTGTTTTGAAGAAACGAGTGTATTACCAGATCCCTACAGCTTGGGCCACTCCTCAGCCCAAGATCACCAAGCGCGCCGATGATCCCACTGATACAACCATTTTCCCAACTGAAACTCCCTCTTACGCTACATACTGCGACTCTCCCGAGGAATATTTCGAGGCTTGTTCAGAGGCTGGAGTCACTGCGTTCACAACGACACTTCCTGAGCCCGACGCTACAACCACTACAACTACCTCAAATGGCTGCGGGCCTCTGTCGAAGATGAAGAGAGGTATTGAATATCTGGGATTTACTGTGTCTGAAGATTGGGATCGTGCAATCTTTACTGGAGTTGTCCTTCATGAAAGATTCCACGACTAGATTTGGCCAAGATATTCTGTAGAAAACAGCTAGATGATCATATAATGGTATGGTATTGAAAGTAATATGACTGTTTGGTTGAGAAAGCAAATAACAAAAGGGTTTGAGAGGCTATGCTGTCTTATCAAGTTTCACACATGATGTACGTAGAATGTTGATTGGAATATGATTGGACGTCGGACTCACTGTATCCGCCGGTGGCTGCAAAAAGTGATGTAATGGGCTTGATCAACAATCAGCCTAGGCCGAAGCCTAACGCTGTTCAGCGATGCTCGATATCCGTTAGATGAAAGTGCAATTCTCACGGCCATATAGTGCTGTCAGCCTCAACAAAACTTGACTCGACCGTCCACGCCCATATCGAACCTTTGTTGTCCGCGAAGAGGTAACTATCAGTAAGATGTTTGAAGGCTTTGCCATCGGTCAAGGCTTGACAGTATGTATGATCTGTTTGACAGAGAGCCCAAATTTCCAGGTCCAATATTATGGCGATCTGAAACATCTTCAATCCTGCATAGCCTCATGCAGCTAAGCCACTTTGTGCCCAGCATTGATGCCCTAATAAGTAGAAGCCAGCCACCCTTCTTGTTCGAAGAAACAATGGCACCCTTTCCAACTTCAAGTCCAACACGATATCCTTTCTCTAGCACTTGATCAGCCCATGATATCCGTGTTCATAGACAAAAAATGGACAACTTCGTATCACCGACCCTTGGCACCCAGCCGGATCCCTTGACATCTCAACTGCATGTATGTGGCATATACGGTGCTGTCGATGATCTTCACTTGTCTACTTTCGGGACTACAGCACCAAGAACCGACTGTCTCACCCCTAGCCCTGCTATCGGTTTCAGGCTGCCAAAAGCGTATCAATACCTCGCATGGCTCTTATTGCCCTTCGCATCGATGGTTCTTTGCATTGCATATGTGGCTTCTGTGTACCTCAACAGCCCGATCGAATCCTTCGCCCAAACCTTCATCTCTAATACCGTATTCTCCTACGCCATTCTAGCGGGTATGTCCCTGTCGTCTTTTGTCTTGGACAGGAGTGCCCGCATGACAATCGGGCTATGCATCGCTCTGATGTCTCTTTCGGCACTTATATTAGTCCTGGAGGACGGTGACTTAGTTTATTATGGTTCAAAATACCTATGGCGGACGGGCGTCTTGCCAACTGGCCCTTCAATATGTAAACAGAGATTGGAGGATAAACAGCACATTCTTCTTGAAACAGAATACTACACCGCACAATTTGCAAGGGCAGTGATTCGGAATGGTTCCGAGCAAGACTCTAGTTTGGTCTTTCTTGCTTTCAACGAGACTCGGTTTTTGGAAATTCACAACAATGCAGATATCTGCTACCAGGGCTTTGAAGGAAACCAAGACCTTTACGGACTCGGTGTCCGAGTAGGCATATATTTACAGTGGATCGCCGCTTTGATCACGAATAACTTTCTACCGGCTGCTCGGCAGGTCTCTCGGGGCGCATGGCTCACCTTCTCGACCGCTCTCTGCATACTTGCATTCGTGGCAAGCACTACAGATTATTGCGTTTTTGGTATCGAGATTGAGATCCTGTATTGGACATACTGGGGCGGATTTGCCTGCGTCTGTGCCTCTGCGCCTAGCGAGACAAGACTTGGAAGGCAAGAAAGATGGGATGATTTGGACTGGGGCAGTGTGATCGGCTACACTATGCATACAACGATGGCGTGCCACGGCCTGTGGTTCAGCTGGTGGGGTTACGATCAGGTCTTCGCTCGAATGCCGTGCGGAACTTACCAGTTTGTGTTCGGCAAGCTTCTAGACCCAAGCAACCCATACAGCTACACCAGGGACGTCTTATCGGGTGTTCTCAGCATCATAGAAACATCTCTCTTCGCCGGTATTCCAGTCGCCATCGTCTTCATAGCCGTGGAGGTAAAGTTGGCAATCGGGAATTCAATAGTCCCCCGCATACTCTTTCGGTCCGGAACAAGTCGGACTGTGTGGTGGGGAAGGCAAGGAATCCAAGGAGGTAATGAGAGAATATCCAACAGCAACGGAAGAGAGCACCGCACCGCCAGCCTCCTGGTACAAATGCGCGATACGTTCATTGAAGAAGCCCGAATAAGGAATAACTTCGTGAGATATTTGGTAGGGTTGCCTGAACATTAGCGAGGTAGCATACGACTGTTCACACAAGAGGATGTGCGACATAGACTGTACGTTACTGCTTGTCACCTTCACATGCCGGGTCATTTATCTCCTTGACGCATGACGCTGACGAAAACCTAGGTACCATCGCATTTGCTGCCTCATCGTGTGGCTAACCAGCTTTTCTATCTCTGCCACTGCTATTGAAACAACGCTAGCATGGAACCGAGTTACCTCCGTTCACTCACTCACATCACTTGGCCAGATTATTTCCTTAATCATAGGAATGGCAACAGTCATATCTGTTCTCTGGAAGCTTTTCAAACAAGAACTAGTGAGTCTGTGCAAACTTACGCTATCAGATAAAACTGACCGTGGTCGAAGAAAAGAAGTCAAGATGCGAAGCGACGCGAAATCGCGACTGACGACGTGGAGCTGGACACATCGCCACCACTGCCCGTGACCTCTTCTGGTGATATCCACTCTGCTTTTCGTCAGCCGGAAGAAGGATTCCGAACCAACGTCGCTGCACTTCCACATTTGACGACAGACATTCGGTTCTCTGATGCAGTGGCCGACAATGATCCGTATACGATGAGTGGGGGTGCTGGGCCAGGAAGTCAACATACGGATACTGCTTCGGAAATAGCCTCGCTAACCCCAACATTGGGAGACAGCTACTGAGGGCATATCCTCAGTCTCAGATTTATCAACAGACATAGGAAATGCTGGAGTTGATAGAGACTGAGGGACAGAGTAATGACGACCATTATACACTAGCATCTCCGTCATGTGGTAAACTCTTCCATAGTCGGAATTCCTCTAACAGACTTTTTCATAAAGTGAGGAAGATGTACCACCGAAGATCAAAAATATCAGATACACTCACTGGCCAATAGTGACTTTGAGATGACCCAACCGAGTGAGAAATCTGAAGGTTTCGGCTGATCATGTTTGTGCTTTTATTGAGATAGTTCACTACTGTCGATCATGGTGGCTGGATGAGATTAGTAAAAGTGTTCGGGAGTTTTGTTTTAGACAAGCTCAACCTGGAGAGGTAATGATATCAAGATTGGAACAGCGACATGTGAAATCGAAAGATGTAAATTAGAAGGAGTGTTCTCAGTAAATGATAAAGGTCAACCGCTCTAAAGCAATTGAAAGAAGCGAACAAGAAAATGATGCCGAATGAGTGGCTCTAGAGAAAATGCAGATGTCCCATGCCCAATGCCCAGTTCCCAATGCCCAAGATGTCAATCAAACTCCAAAGGAAATATGAGAAGATCTAATATCCTTCTTACTCCTTGCCAGGGTACTTTCCAGGGTACCACTTTCCGTCATCATAGGGAGTCTGAGGCTTTCCCTCGTACTTTCCCTCATGCCAGCTACCATCGTCCTCACGCTTTGCCTTGCCACCAGGGTACTTTCCGGGATACCACTTTCCATCATCGTAGGGAGTTTGGGGCTTTCCCTCGTACTTTCCCTCATGCCAGCTACCATCGTCGGCACGCTTCACCTTGTCACCGGGGTATTTGCCAGGATACCACTTTCCATCATCGTAAGGTGTTTGAGGCTTGCCCTCGTACTTTCCGGGGTACCACTGTCCGTCATCGGCGCGCTTGGTCTTATCGCCGGGGTACTTTCCTGGGTACCATTTGCCGTCGTCATAGCCGGTTCCCTTGCCTTCATATTTGCCGGGGTACCATGAGCCATCGTCGTTGCGCTTGGCCTTGCCGCCATGATACTGACCATCATCGTAGCCAGTGTTGCCTCCCTCATACTTGCCGGGAGCCCACTTGCCATCGTCGTAGCCAGTTCCCTTACCCTCGCTGAGATAGAGTTAGTATTGATCTCTAACGGGTATGGGTGAGAGATGACTTACTACTTGCCAGGGTACCATGAGCCATCGTCGTTGCGCTTGGCCTTTTCGCCGTGGTATTGACCATCGTCAAAGCCAGTGTCGCCTCCCTCATACTTGCCGGGAGCCCACTTGCCATCATCGTAACCAGTACCCTTGCCCTCATATTTACCTGTGATTGTTAGTATATGGACCGTTGAATCAGGAAGATAGTTGCATACCAGGGGCCCAAGAGCCATCATCGGCAGGCTTGGCAGTGGGAAGAGCCAGAGCCATGGAGGCAAAGGCGAGGATAGTGTATGAGTAACGCATATTGAAGTGTAGTTGTAAGAGTGAAAGAAAAGCTGCCGGAAAAAGCGAGAGATCAGAAGCTTAGAGTGAAGCGATTGAAGTTGTAGCGAAGGTGCTTGAGTTGTTGGATTGTTGTAGTGAAGATAGAAGAGAAGATGATGAGAATGATGAACTGAACTGGAATGAGGGAATCAAGCCATCCTTATATACACAATCATCCTACTCTCATTCCAAGTGAAGCTCACCATTTACACGATGGTGGCCGGCGCAGCATAAGCCACGACTAACAAACTTACCTCAAATCTCCAACTTAGAAATCAATAAGGCTGAGCGACAAGCTTAACGAGCTGCATGGCCTCTACGTCAGTCTATTTTCGGGTGCCCCGAGCTCTCATCCCAAGCTGCTGCGCCCAGCCAAGATCAGCGCTAGCTCCTGCAAGAAAGTGAAGCTATACCGAATCTGACATCGGAAGGGCTGAGGGCCTCGATCGCGGCCCCTCTTCTCCGATGTGGTGGGGTCCAAAAGACGGACCATGGCACGGAACTTTACCCCGCAAGGTCGTAACATCCGAAAGGTCGGCTCTGGGGCTGAGGAGCTAAGTACGGACTACGATAGAGAGGAGGTCAGCTGTGCCACCGCCGTTATGCCACTTTTTCTGTGCTGGCACAAAAGGAACTGAAATGTCTTGGCCTTGATCCTTCTCGTGTAAGCTTACAAAGTGGATGCTGAAAGTGCACGTGTTTGCGCGATATATGCGATGACAAACACGCAAAATGCAATTAACATGCTCAGCAGCGGGATGCGAAAGTACCAAATTCTGCGTAAGCCAAGCCGTCTCTTGACGGAGTTCAGCCCCCATGACCGGTTCTTCAGCCCAGTTCTGTTAGTCAGCCGCACAACAGCCAATTGAAGAAGCCAATTCCAGTGTGACAGAACTTTCTTGGTGGCTTTTGGGGAAACATAATGTGGAGGAGGAGGAGGAGGAGGAAAAACGCCTGATGTGAAAAGGCGGAGCTGGACTTGGAGGAGCAAACAAGCCCAAGTCCAAGCCTCGACTCTGATGGTGTGGACGGGACAGATGATGAGAGATGGTGGTGAGGATACGAGCTTAACAGCGGCACATTACCAATGTTTTAGAGTGTGATGTGCAATTGGGTCTAAGAATAGGCGCAAGTTTAGCTTGACCTTCGCACGTCATGTTAATGATCAATTGTCTCACTCTATCAATAGTCTTCTTTTCTCGTTGTGACTCGACGCCGACTCGGCCCTTTGCCAAGAATCCGTCTTGTCTTCGGGAAATCAGGTAGTATTGCACCACCAACTGAACTTGACAGCAGACTCTCAGCCCTATCATTGTCAGCCCCTACCAACACCTCGAGGTACGCTGACTGAAGGTATGTTACGTAGCATTTTACAATCACTCAAGTCGTTGACTAAGCTCAGGTCTTCAATGATGCTGCCATTTCAAAGACTTGGTCCAGACTCTTGAAATCCGCTACTGCGATCTCCAGCTGTTGGCCATCACCATCAACCAAAGTTCATCGGAAAGCTTCGTTTCATGATAAAGTTGCCCGAGTTTATGAAACGGCCCGCGCACTAGCATCGATATCTTAGATGGAGAATTAGAAATGCACGTTGAACTTTGCGATTCGTTTGTTTCATCGGGGCTGAACGAGATAGACTTTTGAAGTTCGAAAAGTAAGCACTTATCTGGCCCTACAAGCCATACCCAAAGTCCCGGTTCTTCGGCAAGTTTAGGGTTATCTTGTCTCCCGTCATCACCAAATTGAGTAAGCTCCGAGTTTACTACCGAGCACAGCCCACGTGGCAGGATGCTTACTACAACAGTTTTGCTTCCTAAGCTTTACAAGATTGGCCATTCAGAGTCCAATATTTTTCAGCTGTTAACGGCGCTACAAGAACAACACAACCTACACACATGGAGATTGGTGAAATTGGATACGCTATGAGGATTCAGCCCTTACTAGTAACAGGCTTCTGCCCTAATGAAAGCCAGACATCCTTCACCGATAGTATAGCCTTATCTTCAGCTTTTGCTTAGGTTGCATGAAACGGCTGGGATAAGCTTTCACAGGTTCAGCTGAAATTCGTAAGGGTCCTATCTAGAGGCATCCTGTAAGATTGTCCAGATGGCATATGAAGAAGTCCATATCTGAATTGACTTTTATCAGCTCGGCGAACTAATCACTCGGTGACTCTTGTGGACCAGCATGATATTGGACGTGAGGTACCGAACTGAAGTAGCTGGACTCGATCTGTTACTAGAGTGGCTTTTCATCGGAAGGTTTTGGATGTATAATCGTACAGTGCTCAGTCTGGGCCGCACGAAATGCCTGGCGTAACAATATTGAGAGCCAAGTGGGGACCTTTGTTCTACGACTTGTATCGCAAGTTCATTGCGACCACATCAGGAGACCAAACCTGAAGGCGGATGTCTAGACAATTATGATAAGTTGAAAGTGTCAACAGTCACTCTGAACAAATAGTCTCAGTTGATGGTCTGAATGAGTTAGCATTTCAGTCTTGATTGAAATTGGCAATCGTAAAGCATAGAGTAAATTGGCCAGTTGGGAGCTTGTCTTGTGATATGGTTAGTAAATGCATGCAGAACGCAAATGTAAGATCTGAGTTTGGTATTTCCTCCCATAACCCCACCAATTTATGATGGGTACTTTTGCATGATGTATCATGACTTCGATTGTATTTCATGTTACCTTTACTTCTTTATAGCCGCTGAATGCTTCAGAATGACTGTATGTTTCCCTTTGCTTGTGGTGAATGCGAGCTGATTGTGTAACACAATGCCAAGGTTGTTGATCCGGAGACGGGCAGGGGTTTCGAGGACACCAAGTGCGGGACAATTCTAGGCATATTTTCTAGGCTTTGCGCTTCTGGCTATTTGCATTATACCGTTCTATCATGCTTATAGCATACCTTTCGGGATAGAATAATCCTTCTCATTGTTATCATGATATGGTCCAAGGTATGAGACGAATACGATTGCTGAATCATCAAGTGAAGTGGGTCACGGCAGGTCAATTGCAGGCCTGCGGTTGGTTGGGGGCGCTTTCCCGAGCTTTGACCGTCTGGGCTCAGCGAGGTTTCCCTATCTTTTCAATTTTGAGTAACGCGTCACATCCCCTCCCTCACTTCATTAACCACTACATCATTGTCATTTCATCATATCGCCTCCACGCTCATACATCACTACGCCAGAAATACACTGTCTCACTTCATTCGGAATTCATGTCGCGATCATGGTCGGTCCCAGCGAATCTCCTCCTATTAAGATAGAGGAAGACGATACATACCAAGCTCTGGAGAACGCTGCCCAGAGATCATTCGCCAAAAGAGTCTATCGACTTACCTACGAATTGCCCTGGGATATTTCACCCAGTTATTCTCAAACAAAGTGGGATACCAGTTTGCTTGAGAAGTTGGTTAATCTTCTTACCGAATGTTTCCCCGAACGGGTCGGGCAAATAGGCCTGATCGAAATGAGACAACTGCGAACTGAGATAAAATCGCAACTTGAAACCAAGCCTCACAACGAACAAAAGGCTCTCTCGATGACAGACTTGGAAGCGGTTCGACGCAGGCTGCTGAACAAGAGGAGCACCCAAAACCCGAGCGGCTCGTCCAAGACTACGACTACGTTTACTCCAATAAATGTTGATAGCATGAAGCGCAATGTTTCTGCTGCCAGTCTTTCCGAGCCATCAACAACGAAACGGGCGCGGAACAATGAAATTTCGCCTGCATCCGCTACGCGGTCCTCTACACGATTGAGACAACAGACTCAGAACATAGATGCAGGGCGTACCATGTCCGACAGACCAGTGTATGGCCACACATCTGCCGGATTTGCATTGGCTGATCAAGAAGAGGCCGATGAAGAGGATGTCCAGGATCAGATCGATATTCTCGGGGACACGGATGACTCTGGCGAGACCAACCAAGAAAGCGATGAGGCAGAGGAGGAACACTCACCAATATCATATGAAGAACCCTTACCCGACACAGCACCTCCCAGCCCCGACCGAAACTCAACACCCGGAACCAGCATCGGACCGCAGCCAACCTCGACAACTAGGAAACCACTTGTCGCCGAATTTTCCATGTCAGACAAGCAGATCGTTGACCTTCTCCGGAACCACATCACGTCGGTTGCTTCGAAAAAGCAAGATATCGATAATCAAAAACTGAAGGAGCTACAAGATGAGGTCGATCGCTGCGCACTGGCACATGATAAGGCTGAGCAAGAAACAAGAGCGATGTACGGCACGTTGAACGCCATGAAAAACTCTTACAAAGATGCCTTGAAAGAAGTTCGGAAGGCGGAGAATATCCAAAACAAGACCTCTGAAGCGCTGGTACCATACCGGGACCTCATCGATGAGGGAGAGGGTGACGCTCAGCTTTTCGAAATGCTTAAGGACAAATTGACCCAGGCTGAATTGAATTTGATTGAGGTACAGAAAACCCGAAATCAAATGAAAAGGGACCTCGAGGTCGTCGAGAAAGAGGCCAAAGCGAAATTGGCAGCAGCTGGCCAGTGCAAGGACAAGTGGAGCGAGGCTAATCAACTCCAGAAAGCTCACGAACAAAAGGACTCGGTTTTTCAATGCACTGTTACTTTCAGCATTGATGCCAGAGACGAGGAAGGTCAACGGTTCAAGGACATCTTCTTTGATTTCAAGGCTACTGTGAAAGAGCAGGAGGATGGCGTGAATGGAGGACAGAGTTAATTCACATGGCGTCATGGTCATTGGTATTCTTTACCAGGTTCTGTATGGCGTTTGGTACCGTTAGTTTGTTGTCAGTAGTAGAGAAGTATTATACCCCAGTTCTGTTATAAAGATCATGTGTTTCTGTTAATGCCTTTGCTAAGACCTTGTCAAGATGTGTGCTTGATGATTGGTGCAAACATGCCTAATACTGGTTTAGCATGAGACGATCAAAGAGCGAGCTCTCCTGGCAGATTGTGAGTCGTTCTCGTGGCGGATACAGGCAATATGCCTGGCAGCTGTTGGGCTATATAACATTGGATATAAGGTGTATAACATTGCTGGTCTGCTACAATTTGAGCTGTGCGTATACAGGGTGATCAATTTGCTACTCTGCTAGCCTGCTGTATATGGATGACACTCCAATTCCCAATTCTCAAAAGCAGCAATACCCTACTCCTATTATTGACCCCTTGTGCTCGTCACTTCTCCTCATGATTCATCCATCCTTTCAGGCGACCCATCCTTTTCCTTAGGCAATTTATCCTCAACCTTGAGTGGCTTATCCTCAACCTTAGGCGATTTATCCTTGACCTTAGGTAAATTATCCTCATCCTTAGGTGACTCCATCTCGGCCTCAGGCACATCGGATGTAATAGTCGACGGTGGTGACGCAGGTGACTCCCCTTCTGCCTCCTGTGACTCTCCCTCTGCCTCAGGCACATCGCCTGGAGTCGGGGACCGTGTTTCAGGCAACGATATTATAATGTCAGGCGGGATCGTGCCTGGCGCAGGCCTTTCCACGATGATGTGGTGTGTAGTCCGCCGTCCATCTGGCCGTGCAAGAGTAATAGTCAAGCCATGTTCCGGCAGACCGTCGGGAACGTCGGGAACGTCAGGGCTCGGCGGGTCTTCGCTTGTGCTAGTCCTCTGGCGTACAGGGGACCGAGGGTTTGGGTCTTCGGAAGCTGCGCGTTTGGGTTGATCACTCATGATGACGCGGGGAGGATGTGGTTCGGATCGTCTTTGAGCGGGCTTGTGATCGAAGTTCTGGGGCACGGAATACCGATGACGATTGACGATAGTTAACAGTAGAATGCAAAACGTGCAGTGATCGGCGTTGATGATGAAGAGTGGAATTCTTGATGTGGTAGTTGAGTGATGTTGTAAGAGCTGAGTCTTTACGGAAAGAATTGAACGGACAGAGGTTCTCTTTGAGGGGCACGCTCACGGCAAGAGCAGGTGCACCTGCCTGGTATGGCGTTACGACTAACTTCCCATCCTGGGAAACGGTGACCCTTGGAACCTTCTGTTTATAGATATGGATTGTTCAAATCGAGAGTCGCCGAAACTTAAAGTTAACCCGGGGAGCACAACATACACAGACTTCTTTGGGCGCGTCGTGCATCAAACTCGATTCACTTGCAGCCTTTGCCTTCTTGTTCTGCTTCTTCATATTTCTCAACTTTGCCTCAATTGAAGTGATCTCATTTCCCATGTCTTCAGACTCTGTTGTGCCGACGGGGAATCTTTGTGACTGTACCTTGACCAAGTTGGACATCGCTCCCAGTTGTAGCATCCAGGCATCTTCCTCGACCTTACTTAACCAAATTGATCCTTCTTCCCCGAAAGGGACAAGGCCAATCTCCTCTGTCGATCGATTTGCTCGCTGGAGGGCTTCAGATACAGGACCTAGAGTTTGAAATAGTCGGCGACGTTTCACTGCTTTGTCAGCTTGGGTTTGACGTTCATGTAGCAATTGTTCGGTTTCTGCTATGGCTGTGCTCAAGTCAATACCGCCATTCGAGCGGCTCCACCTGTCAATCTGTGCAAAGAGTTGCGTCGAAGTTGATTCATCGTCAGTTGGGTTAGGCTGTAAGGGGGTATCATTGACGTGAGTAATCTGTTTCGGGGTAGTCTGGCGGGAATTCGGTCGCCCAGTGTCTTCCCAAACGCATTTGTAGAAATCAGTGTTAGAGGGACTCTTAAATTCAGAAGCATCAACAGAACCAGACTTGGCCAAATTCTTTGCGGCCCGAGGAAACTTGGGTTGCTTGAAATCGATATCAGCCAGTTTATCAGTCGAAGCAGGTGAAGAAGCTATGGAAGACTTTGGCGATGGGGTCCCGAAGCTGCCTTCCAGTGTAAAGGGCAAGTCCGGTGAGGGGTGAACGATCGGCTTATTTCGATTGTACCTGTTACGCCGAGGCGAGCATGGGTCAATTCCAGCTTCTTCTAGCCTCTCTAGAAAGTTGGATCGGACATTTTCAGAGAAGGAATAAGGCATTGGTGCATCATTCAGCAGGTAGTTGAGAAATATTGCCACATACACGCCACAGCAAACCCCATCTGACTGTTGCGGAACATCCTATGCGGCCATTAGTCTATGGCTGTCGAAGGTTTGGCTCGGGCAACCTACATAAGGACTGAATGTGAAAGGACGACTCTCGCCAAGTTTCCTCGCCAGCGATGTCTCAGTACGAGTATCCCGGTCACGGCTGTACATTGAGTCATAGTGGCAAATCTTCTTCGTCTCAGGTCGGAATTGGAGAATCTCTGTCCTGTGCGGTCGGAATTCGAGAAGGGACCAGTGCTTAGTCTTTCCCTCTACATGATGTAGTGGGGCATAAACAGTAGAACGGGAATCCCAAATCTTATGCAGGTCCACCAGGATGTGGTCGTCCTCAAGGTTCAGCCATAGCGGATCCATAACAGTAGCCTCAGGCACATCGCTTGTTTGGCGGACGACTTTAAGACAAAAAGCCAGTACTTCGTCCGTCAGAGGAGCCTTTGGATCTCGTAGCTGCGTTCTGGTCGCATCCCAGACCGCCTTGTTGTGTTTCGCAAGCTCTTCGGCGTCTTGGTCTTTGTCTTCAGGCGAAGTGTGGTCGACGGTAAGGTCTATCACTGGTGGGCTGGCGAGTGGCGTACGTACGGCATCGACTACAAAGAACTAATGTTAGTATGTTCAACAAATCCACTCAGCCGTTACCACGACATGGCGTGAATTTGCAAAGCGATGCTCGGTCTTACCGGTATCTTCAAGCTCCAATGGGCCTGGGGACGAAGGAGAGTGATACCTGATGTCGCGACGCGGGGGCGAAGTTCCGGTGGTATTTGTCTCAGCCTTTTGATTGCGACCCTGTTCAGGTTCCAATGATGGAACTGGTGAGTCGTTTTCACGATGGGGTGTCGAAAAGGGTTCAGGCGCGTCAGCGAAATCCGGACCGAGATTGTAAGGTAATGGCGCAGTCGATCCTGGCTCGGAGGCATCAGGAGGCAAAGCCGTCATGCGTTTCCGAAACAGGTCCAGGGCAGTGGCGGCGGCTTCCTTACTCAGAATACGTTTCCCGGTACAGACGGTATCGAAAAGGGCACCACCTCGCTGCCAGAGCGTTTGTAGCGGAATACCATGCTCCAACGCCAGGTCGGTCAGCGTCTTCAGCGGTCGGATAGTGTTATCGCTAGGCTTGTCACCCAAGGGGACACGTAAAAGATCTGGTCGAGACCAGTTGCGCCGGCCATCCCATTGTTCGTCAAGGTACTCGATATACCTGTCTCGCTTCGCAGTCCGGGTGGAATTGAAGTTCCTCGCCTTATTTGCGCGAATCAGGGCCTTGAACTTGGGCTTTTGCTTCTCTATACCGTCCTATAACTGGTCTCTCTGATCCTCGGGAAAGTTCCTAATACCGTTCCTGACAATGGTTTTGTTGGTGACCGACTCCGTGGGTGATTGATCCAACACCACGTCCAAGAGTTGCTTGACCTTGGATCATTAGTACGTCTTTTTGCAGGCAAAGATATCTTGACCGAGACGTACTTGAATGGTTCCATTGCCAGAATCAGCGTTGGCGCTGTGTGATGTGGGGTTGCCAGGAGGGTCCATGGAGTATAGAGTTCGACGTGTGGACGTGAAGGGTATTGAGGCGGGAGAGCATTCGTCGAGGGTGGGCTTTGGCTTCTCGTATGAGCTTTGAGTGTGAAGGCGGATAGAGGAGGAGGTTCGGATTGGTAAGGGAGAAGAAGCACGGCGTTTTCCTCCTGTAGCATGAGCCACCAACTTGCGCCTTCTTCTCGAGTATTGGGTCGAGCTATCTCAGCTGCTCCTTCTAGGTATCACAGGTACTGCATTCAGGCAGCAGTGGAGGCATCAAGAGAGAAAGGGTTCAAAGGCGTCGAGCGCATATGAGGATACCGACGGTGATAGCGACGTGGAAACTTCGAGGACATTCCTAGAGGACGAGAGCATGAGCATTTGCTGTGATTGGGCGAGAAGCAGCTCACCAGGAGGGAGAGCGCACGGTGTGATGTGATCCGCATGTAAGGAATGGCGAAGGCCAGGTGATAGAGTGGACTGGCTCAACGCGCAAAGCAGAGACTCAAGGCCGCAGAGAAGATCAATGCATCAATTCTTCGTCAACTTCACATTCTGACTGGCATTGCGGGCTGTCTTACTTGGCTGCTTGAATGAAACGATCACGTGGGAGGAGCTCTTGTACGACAAACAACACGACGCGTCAGGCGCGACACTGGGGGAATCTGCAAAGGAGCAAAATGCCGAGGAGAAAACTCCAAAGGCAAATTGAATTGCTTTTTTCCATTGTGGTGAAGTCGATGAATCATCAGACACGAACAATGTCAAGAACCAACACATCTCCCTCCCTTCTCATAATACGTGACTCAAGCATTTACATTTACAATTCTCTCTCAGGCAAAATGCAATCATCCAATAAACAGCCTAGCGCCATATAAAGCTCCTCGGAACACCAGACCTTGCCACAGGGAAGCATGAAACCACCACTATAACCCTTGTCTTCTGCCGGCAACCGGCTCATTCCGATGAACTGATGGTGTAGTGTCGTTTCCCACAGCCTGGTAAATTTGTCTAGACTGTGAATGTTCTGATCTTTTGGTTGTTCACACCAATGCATATTTCCCGTGACACTCATGCACGCTATCGTGTTTTCGCGTTTGAACTCGTGGCGAGCATGGGCTTATTGGATGGTTGTATGCAGGCGTATTCGGCGGTTTCTTGAAGCTGACATGTTACCCTGTATTACATACTCGTGCCCGACCTTGTTGTCACTGATGTTTGCGCGTGAGTCCATCTTTGCGAATATCCTCTGTGGGCATATTCAGTTCAGAATCCCACTCTTGTGCTCTATACCAACACCGATCCATACTTAATTCTCGAACCCAAGCCACGTCTTCGTCACAATGGGCAGAAATCATGAGGAATCACCTTTTTCGGAGGATGATATGACACACGTGAGATGAAAAAGATCAAACGTCGTATCAACCCACCACGACAGTTCAGTTCAGCCTCTAGACCAGCCTTTCTCTTGGCCAGCTATATGATCGGCTGTAACGGCAATCCCCAATCCCCAATCCCGCTGACCCATTTCCCATAAGCCTATTCTAAGCATAGATCCCAAGGGGTCTACCGTCTTTAGCCCCCCTGGCAAAATGCAAAATACAAAAGATGGAGAGGATGGGGAGATGGGGTCCGGGTCCGGGGTTAAAGGCAGCACGTGTGTGGGATTGCGGGTCGCCACCCCTCGGTTTTCCGGCCCGCCGAATCTCACGGCTCTAAAATGTCTGGCCTTTTCCTCAAACAGCACTTGCCCCTACACCCTTCCTCGGGGTAATAGGCTAGGATCCAATGTTTAGCCTATATGGATTTAAGTTGACTGGGGTAAATTACAGGTGATCCGGTTAATAGGCTAATTGTATCTGTATCCTACCTTGACACTTTTTACTTTTATATTTAAGAGATCGACTTGGCGCTTCGACTTGGCGCCCAGTGTTTTGTTTCTCCATCGCATCCAAGCAAGCACCCTTGCAGTGCACTCTTTTCCCACAAATTCAGTGCCACTTTTTTTCACGATGCCTTTCGCTGTTGGTGCTTCGGTTACCAAGCAGGACCTTGCGGTCGCTCAGGCTGAGGCGCCTGCGCTTGCCAAGGTCAAATGGTGGGCCGATCCTGGAATGCGCGTGCTGTACTTTTACGCCGCGATTCTGTGTGTTTGCTCTGCTACCACGGGTTACGATGGGTAAGAATTGAGAGACTGGAAGATTGATAGCAAAAAATGAGACTGATAGCAAATTCACAGTTCCATGTTGAACACTTCCCAGGCCATGGACGATTGGCAGGATTACTTCGGTCATCCCACGGGATCCAAGCTTGGTATTCTCAACTCTATCTACCAGATTGGTAGTATTGCCAGTTTCCCGTTCGCGCCCTACATGGCCGATCATTTCGGCCGAAAGATTCCCATCGCTGTGGGATGTCTCATCATGATCCTCGGAGCTTTCCTCTCCGCTTTCACTGATGGCTACGGCAGTATGTAAATCCCCATGTGGTTTGGAGCGTAAATTGACCTTTGACAGTGTATCTTGGCGGTCGATTCCTTGTCGGTTTCGGAAACTCCTTGGCACAGCTTTCTTGCCCCGTTCTCCTTACCGAGATCTGCCATCCTCAGCACCGAGCCATCGTCTCGGCTATCTACAACTGCTTGTGGAACCTGGGTGCCACTCGTAAGTCTCCACCCCCAGAAATCCAAGCTCCACCGGTTTGTACTGACCTGCCTCTTCTAGTCTGCGCTTTCATCGGTCTTGGCACGATTAACATCAACAGCAACTGGTCATGGCGATCCATCACCGTCATCCAAGCCGTCCCATCCCTGATCCAGATCAGCTTCATCTGGTGGATCCCCGAATCTCCCCGTTGGCTCATGGCCCACGAGCGTCACGAAGAGGCCCTCGACATCCTTGCCAAGTACCACGCCAACGGCGACAAGAACAACCAGACTGTGCAGTTCGAGTACAAGGAAATCAAGGACACCATTGCTCTTGAGTACCAGGCTCAGAAATCTGGTAGCTACCTCGACTTCCTCCGAACTCGCGGCAACCGTTACCGTCTCATGCTCTTGGTCTCCTTGGGTATCATCTCGCAGTACTCTGGTAATGCTCTGATCAGCAACTACTCCAACATTATCTACGAGGGTGCTGGTATCACGGACCAGGCCGCCAAGACAGGATTGAATGCTGGAGAGAACATGCTGAAGCTTTTCGTTGCTATCGGTTGCTCCATGGGAATCGATAAATTCGGTCGTCGCCCGCTGTTCCTGACTGCCACTGTTGGTAAGTAAATCTTCTTTTACCTGAATATTCCTTGGCTAAGTTTGCGCGCTTAGGTATGCTCGTCTTCTTCTTCATCTGGACAATTGTCGCCGCTCGATTCGAGGCCGGTGGTGAGGTCGAGATCAAGAAACTGGGATACCCTCAGATTGCCCTCATCTGGCTCTTCGACGTCTGTTACTCCATCGCTTGGTCTGGTCTGATCGTTGCCTACGCTCTGGAAATCTGCCCCTTCAGACTCCGTGCTCGAGGTCTCATGATCATGAACTTCTTCATCCAGGTTGCTCTTACCATCGGTAACCAGACCAACCCCATCGCTCTCGAGAACCTCCCCAACAACTGGAACTTCTGGTGCTTCTATACTGTAAGTAGCATTCCTTACTCATATCATGTATTCAGCATGCTAACGAAAAACAGGTCTGGATCGCTGTCGAGCTCGTCTTCGTCTTCTTCTTCTACGTCGAAACCAAGGGTCCTACTCTTGAGGAGATCGCCAGAATCTTCGATGGTGATGATGCCAACGTTGCAAACGTCCAACTTGAGGACACTGAGAAGCAGGCTGATATTGAGCATGTCCATGATAATACTCAGCGCAAGGAACTTTGAAATGGATTAGCACTTTAATCATGACTTGTAATAGTTAAAGATACTCCCAAATTTGTCTTATCATACAGTATATAGATCTAAAGATCATAATTTGTCCAAGGATTACAAGTTATATCATGTGACGCGACGTGAATACCGACACTTCAGTGATCGCATGACTTCATGCTTGTCATAAGTTCTTGGCTCATAAGGATCAACACTCTTCCGAACAGGGACCCCAGACAATAATTGGGTACCAACAACAAACAAACAAGAGGAAGAAATGCCGCATTCTTTTTTCTTCTCTTCATCTTTTTTACCAGCAAGATGATGATTTGGGACTGATGATTTGAGACTGATCGTTATCAATATGTGACGTGCCCCAATTGTATCGTGACATGTAACACCGGCGATTTCTCACTAACCTCCAGCAACCTTTCGCTAGGCATCATCTCGAGGTAAGCAATTTCTTTTCGCAACCTATTCCCTCTGTCTATGATGAGATTGAAACATATACTTCCATGGCTATGATCACAAGGATTCAAGCTGTTTCCGACGTTACACCAAACTGAGACATCCATTACACCCATTCAGTGAAGCAGAAAATATTTTGATGATTTTTCTAACTCGCATTCACAGGTTCAGACGCGTCAAGAACGCGCAATGTCAATAGTCAATACGTTTGATCAAACCAAACAATTAAATACAAACATATGCCCTCTATCGCTTTGTTCCACGTGGTATTTGTTGTTGCTGGCTGCATAAGCCAAAGTGATATTCAAGAAGACTGCCATGAGATGTTCATATCTCAAATGTTCAACCAAATGCTTTCTCATAGTCGAGCTCGACATCGTTTAGCAATGACCCCCACTCAAACATTCTAGTATCAGGTACGTTTGCCAAAAAGTCTGTCCAGAGCTGGTGCGAATAGTCTGCACACATATCAACATCATCCGCAGATGCAGAAGCCTTCCAAGGCTCTGGTACTGTAGACTGCCTCATAGGATGATTTGCTCGCAGACTATCCATAACTTTCCTCACATTCTCCTCGACCGCATGGGTCAGGTACAGTGCATCCTTTCTTGATCGTTCAAGAGTCCGGTGGGCCTTCATGGCGCTTTCTCTCGAGATCTCCGCCCCTGGTTTATCTGGGTTCAGGCATGCGTCCACTGCGAGTGTCACCGCAGCCGTTGTGACATGCTGTAGAATAGCCCAGTACCGCTCAGCTTTGAAGGTAGATCTTGTCTGTGGATCGTCCATCATGCGTCGAATTTCGAGGACCTTGTGCGCCGACGCAAGGCTCGTGGTGCGCGAGTAGAAATATTCCCTGTTTGCATATGACTCGATATGGTATGGTCGATTCAGTCGGCAGATGCGCGCGTGAAGACCGAGATGAAGGCTTATTCGCTGCCAGTGGATATACGGCCGTTCTCTCCACATCTCTCTGTTATGAGTCTTACTCGGGTTCAGTTTGAAATAGTCTGGTAGGCTTTGGCTGTAGTTTTGCAGTTTTTCACTGAGGGTGTATATCAGGTTGTAGTCTTGTTCGATGGTGTCCTCGGTCATGGAAGGTAAAGCGTCGATGATCTCACGGCAGATTTCAGCTAGTCGTATTCTCTGCAGAAGAAAGGACGTATCTGTGATCATATAGGCTGGGGGTCGGTATAACAAGTTCATACCTCCTGACGTGATGTCATCCGCGTGGTCTGGTTTCTTGACGTTCATGAACTTTGGCATGATGGTGTAGACACCTTCTTGAGAACTTCCGGAGAAGGCGGTTAACCTGATATGATCAGTAGGAATGTTTGAGTTTGTACGTGCTTTTCTTACCAGTCAGTAGCGACTAGGTGCCACCATACACGCCGTTGGACCTCGAGGTCGATAAAGTTAGGACTAACATTAGTATCGACCTTGTTCCTCTGCTCTTGCTCTGCTGGAGCGTCTAGGCGATGGATCATCATAGCTCGACACATGTAATAACAGCGACTGCGAAGTGTAAGAGCCTTGATCGGGAAGACGTCATCAGAATTGATGGCAACATGAGATAGATTAGCAAGGGCTGCGACAGTTGTGACAGTCTGCGGTAACGGCTTTCGGGAATCATCCGCCAGAGCCAATGCGAGATGAAGGTACTTGTCAAAGTCAGATGTCACTTCTTCGTTGGTCGCTTCCAGTTTGACTAGAAGCTCATCCGTCCATGCCATGCATGCTCCTGCGAAGATACTGAAGAACAATAGTAGCTCATCGGTTTGGGGGGTTCCTCGGTTGTTGGCCATGAGGCTGTACATATTGTCGAGGTGACGTTTTGTGGATGCTATGTGGAGGATGCACAGCGTGGAATGTAGAGTCACTGCAAAGTGATCAAGGAGAAGATTCGCTTTGGCGAGCGCCGGGAGTTGGGAAACCAGGTATTCATGGCTGTTCACGGATGCGGTGGCATGAGCAGGTATAGGTTGAGCAGACGCCGTTTGAACAGATGTGGCTGACAGGGGCGCGTCATGAGGGAGGCTCTGGGCAGTCGTTTCGGGCCGTATGGACTCCGTCTGCACCGGAAACATGGAATCCTCCAGCCTCTTGAGCCTTTCGAATAGCTCCCTGTTTCTAGAAGATTTTAATCAGTATTAAGGCATCAGTGAATTGGTTAGGAGAGACTCACATAGTGACCTGCTCGGGAGGAATCGACGATACAACATCATCCACCTGTACAGAACTAGATCGATCTTCATGTGCTGGGGTGTTGGTATTTACAGGGTCTCCTCTTCGATAGGAGCACTCGAGTTTTCGCTGCGCACAGTTCGAACAGGGATTATTGCGGTCGCAGCGGCGCTTCATTTTCCGACATTCGCCGCACGACACGGGTTGTCGGACCGATCGTGAAGTAGACACGATTGTCTCTCCCGAGCGGTGGCGCTTCATCTTTGTGTCGCGTTTTCTCGCAACGATTCATGGGAGGGAAGAAAAACGCGTTGTGGTCTTGAAGGGAACGGAGATGTCAAACGGAAGCCGCGGATCCGCGGAGTAGTTTTGCCAAGTTTGGTTAGGCGCCAAAGCCTTCCTTCCCGCGGGTTCTCCTATACGAGTATTTGTAGAATTAGAAGGAAGGCACGATTGAGTAAACAGTGGAAAATTCATCGTGCTTAATTGCTTATCGAATTAATCTAAACAGAAACGCTATCGTCATTACAGATTTCCACCGCTCGTTTTCCTTTCCAGTTGTTCCCTTGTTATCTAGTTTTCCCTGTCAATTTGTTAGCCTCATGTGACACATCCCGAGACAAATGGTTGAACCAAACTTACAAGACGGCTAACTCAAGGTCGCCTTGAATCTTGGCTTTGAGTTGCAACTCCATATCGAGATCCATATCTAACCTCACACGAGGTGCGCTGCTCTTTTGCTTCTTCTGTGGTTGCTGACCAGCTGGTTGCACGGGCTGTGTTTGTTGTGCGTTACCCGGCTGGTTGAGTTGATTGTTGTTTGAGCTTGTCATTTGCTTTGATTCATTGTCGCTTGAAGAATCGGATTGTTGGTCGATTGAAGATGATCGAGCATGTTGGGTCGTCTTGCTTGGAGCCATTGTGAATGTTTGCTGCTTATGAGATCTTATTTGGTGGATTTGTTACGACAGGTAGTTGAACAAGCTTAGAGATAGATATATCAGTAGTAGAAATAGAACAAGATCAAATTTAAATAAAATTGATCTGGTTGGAGTGACGCATTATGAACTTTGGATGTGGCGATAGACAGGGGTAGGCAGCTACGTCGGGTATGACGCCAATGCCCCATAATCTATCAAGGAATCTGATGGCACGTGACTTCCATACACGTCAATCTCACCCCATCAGGCAGCAAGTCAGACTGAATATCATTGTTTTCCAGATCTTCAGCTCATAGAATCGCCGAGAAGAAAGTCCATCTTCGAACCGACGATCCGAAGTTGGTGGATACAACTCTCCACCTCCACGCAAAACATATAGCACAACTTCGTCAGGGTACCCACCTAATATCTCATCATGGCTCCTCCGACTCTGGATACCTTGCCGCCTGAGATTTTCTTGTCTATCCGCGATCAGCTTCCTCACCAAGATATCAAATCCTTGAGTGTGGTCAACAAAAAGATCCACGCCCAGCTGGTACTCCACCTTTTTCGATACCTTAAAGTCAACTGCCCTCTACCCCGAGACAGCGATCTCCCATCTGTGATCGACAAGTACGGTGCGAATGTTCTGGGTGTATGCATATACGTTGTGTTTCACCCGAACCCTCCAAACTCAGATTTAGAGGGCAGCAAGGTTGATTCCAATGGTGAGAAAGAGAAATGGTACTGGGATGACTACCCGGACTCAGTGTGGGCTCGAGATGCTTCCGACATCCCTATCATGCACGATCTGATTCAGTTCAAGGGGATGCAGAAATGTACCTCGCTCGGCATCCGCACCGATGGAGAGGAGGAGTTTGAGATCGACGGGGGCTGGGATGAGAATGATCTCAGTGACATAAGTATCTACTTCTGTACCGAAGTGGAAAGCTGGGAAAGGGTCAAGGAAAAAGAGAAGATGTATGCTTGGAGAAAAGCATGGAATGAGCTGTGGCGCGATGTGGCAAAATATTCCAAGACAGAGCGTCTTGATCTGTTTCATTTTCTTCCGATCAAGGCTTCATGCTGGTTGGAGCCAGAATGGGCAACCTTTGTGGGAAGGTTGAAGGAACTAAACATCCGAGCCTACGGTAAGTCTCCCTCCCCAGGTGTGCAACAGAAGAATTATCCTCTAAGGTTAGGCTACCGTAACGAAGTAGCCTAACTACTAATCTAAGCTACCATAAGTGACCAAGTTATTTCGTCTCTTATGCCTCCAAGGGCCAATTCCTCTGATTTTCTGGGGCTACAGCTTGCCACGATAGGATATGCAGCTGACAATCTATAGGACAGGATAACGGAGCTGGGTGGGCAGTCAACACACTGGAAGGTTACAACAACTTCTTCAACGAGATGCCCAAATTTCTTTTCCAACATGCGACAAATCTAGAGCACCTTTACATAACGGGTCACGAGGATGGACATCTTGGCGATAGTGCTCTGCGCTTTGAACCCAACACTATGGCACAGCTCAAATCGCTCCAACTAGAGACTATGAGCATCACAGAGAGCCTGAAAGACTTCCTGAGCGGAAGCACACCAAACCTCGAAAGTTTACGCCTGGAAAACGTTGGTGCCTGGGGTCACGTAGGCGACACACCTACCTGGGCAGACTTCTGGAAAGCTGTTCGAGAAGGTAATCCCTCTTTGAAGGAAGTGACGTATCAGTATCCTAAAAACGTCCCGTTGACTGTAGAGGAGGTAATGAATGGGAAAGACTCGGTTTCGAAGACGGATACTGAAGAGGAGGCTCAGGTACGGAAGATGACCGCCGATGATGATACTCTTATCATTTGGCCTTACATCATATCGGATGATAAGTACGGGAATGTTTTTGAAATGGAAGAAGAAAATCGTGAGGCCTTGGCGAAGGGTGATGATAATAGAGAGTACAAGTTATTGATGGAGGAGATCAAGAAGCGAGAATAGAAGGTGGATAACAGACAAAATTTCCTCTAAGGCTTAGATATTTAAAGTAAAGTAACCTAAAAGTCGGTCTTAGCTTGCATAAGGTGATCAAATTGTTTCGTCTCTTATGCTCTTGGCGGCCAAATCTCCTAGCACCCTGACAAGTAGGACATTACAGCTCTCCTGCAAAATTATATTGAACTCCGGACATATTCCAATCAAGGTCGATCAAAGCCTCCAGCCCCAGGTCCATCTTTCGCTAGATGGTGAAACGTAAAACTTCCTACAAAAATACCAGAATCGAGATACTTCTTGGCCCATTCCTTCACATGTTCCGAGCTAGTATGCGCTGCATACGCATCTCGACTCGTAAATCTGGACCACAAGTTAGTATTGACACGGTTTGATTGGAGTAGAGTCCTACTTTTCCATGCAGACAAACTCGTCTTTGCCTTCGGTCTTGTAGAATCTGTATATCTTTGCGCCTGGTTCTTTTAGGGTTGCTTCGGCGACTTCGGTTAGACATGCGTGGGCCTGTTTTGATGAGTAAACGAGAATTGCTAAGTGTTCGATGGAAGGTCATACTTCATCGATTCTGCCCGGATGTACGGCGATTGTAGAGACTGAGAAGTACTCTTGGGGAGGTTCAAAGGCGCCGTTGGCCATATCTATCAGTCCTTTGTTGGCTGGGCACATGATGTATAAGATCGCTGTCAAAGAGAGAAAGAGTTATAGAGTTGCTTTGTCGGATATCTGCAGTTTATCATGAGTTGCAGGTTGTTGTTTGTTGTCAGCAAGTCAACTGCGGCGTTGGGTGTAAGACCTAGGATCGAGCGGCACGGAGTGCTCGGATAAAGCATTATTGCTGACTGTATGTACCTTGTTGGCGCAGCAGATCGCGGGGCTACGATGGGGTTGGGAGAGTGTCGTATGATTCATGTGAGACATAGATATGCATCTCTCGTAAGCTTGCACGAATCTAGCCTAAGTTCGGGGCCACAAAGTTGCTTTTGCTTATACCGCTGTCATCTTCTCCATTACTCTATGCCGTCCGTGATCGCTCAACAAATGCATAAATCCGGAGGATTATTGCCGTGCTTATGAAACGTTGGTCATTATTCGTGTATTCAATTAACCATTATGCAATAACTATGCTAAGCATACTCTTCTTCCTCAGTCGCTTCGCTCAAAGTCAAAGTCAAATCCCTCGGATCACCCTTCCATACAGGCTGCTCACCCATCATAGCCACCTCCTGCCCCCACGGTTCATTCTGCGCCGTCAACCGCTGAAACTCAGCCGCTAAAGCCTCCATACCGATATCACCCATATCCTCGCTCACAGAATCCAGAATAATGGGGTAAAGACTGCTGTAAGCGCCGTCCTTCACTAGCGCCCTCGTCGCAGAACGTATATCTTCAATCATGCTGTTCTCAGCCCAGCCGTGACATTTAAAAGTGCCGTTTTGCCATCCTATGGTCATTAGGCCTTCTGTTATCCCGCACAGACCTTTGCACCATGATGCTATTGATAAACAGCCACGTGCGGAGAGGATGAACCAGAATTGGGCGTCGGATGCGTCGGGGTTGCGGAAGACTTCGTTGATTAGGGTGAGGAAGCCGGGAGTTATGAACATTGTCATGTGTGTTGACTCGAATCTTGTACGGTAGACGTACATAAGTCGTTTTAGTTGTTGAACTGATGCTATGTGTGCGGCGTTGGCGGTTGAGTTTCGGGATGCGTATTCGTCTTGGTGGCTTTCTAGGAATGGGCGCCATATGTCTACAATCGCTGTGTGATACCAAATACTACAGATTGTCAGCAAAGTCCCAACGCAGTCTAGTGCTATACTCACTGTAGTACTAAAACATGATGTGGACAGTCGTTACTCCTCTTGACGTCGTCTGGCAAGGTAGCCGCCCAGTCCAGAAGCAACTGGTACATCTGATGTGCATGGGACATTGGTAAGCGACTGAAGCTATTGAAACCTTCTCCGAATATCTTGTGGGTAATTAACCAGAACTTAGATATCCATGTAAAGGTACTTCCCATCTGATCATTAAGAGGTGGTCCAAATACATCTCCAAGTATGGGTAATGATGGTGGATGTTGTATTCGATGCTTTGTGCGGAAGTTGACGGAGTGAAGGCTGAGTCGGTTAGTATAAGATTGTTATTGTCTAGCAGATGTCCGCTCACCTGTGCCAACCGAAAGAGCCCCAAGCGGCATATGATGCTGCAGACTTTAGCTCCTCGTCATCGTCTATACCAGGCATCGTTACATCCTTATCGCCAAACAAGCCAAGTCGTCGACCGATCTCAGCACTTGCATCGAGATAAAACAGTCCGACACGGTCCTGCCCATGCTGATTACAGGTCAAGGTCAAGAACATGGCGGAGGTTAGAGTAGTAACAGAGTCATAATCATGTAGGTCCCGCCATCGCACTTTTGCCTCTCTTAAAAAAGCAACGGATAGCGGGCCTGCCCTT
Source organism: Fusarium citri (assembly GCA_004367485.1). Lineage (NCBI taxonomy): Eukaryota > Fungi > Ascomycota > Sordariomycetes > Hypocreales > Nectriaceae > Fusarium > Fusarium citri. Next base: position 65,869 of record QHHH01000033.1, on the reverse strand, counting down.
GGTTCGAACTGTGAATAAGAGGCCTGGATCTTATCAGCCAAGGTCCGAACCAAGGGGACTGAGTGTAATAACTTACGCAGGACCAAGCAAGTAATGAACTAACAAGAAGAGGTGAACAGAAACGACCTCCGGCAGATACTAAATCTCGGAGGAATAGATCGGCATCGAAGAATGCAAGTAAAGGATGTTCATTAACAAGATAGAAGGAAATTGCTTGCTCGGCTAAAGCGTCCGGGATGGGAACTGAAGTCCACTGCCATATTTGTAGACCTTCCAGTCGATGATCGATTTGTTGTTGTGGGGATTCTCCAGTGGTGTCACTCGGCGTCGAGAAAGACTCAGATGTCGTCGGTGTTGCGGATCTCCGGCTCGAGAGGTCTAGAGGGGAGTAGGGCGATATCGAAGCTGTTGCCGATGAAGGCGCCGTCAACAGCTTCGACTTGCGCTTGTCAAGCGCCAAGAGTCCGAGGTCTACATCCGTAATATCAAGGGATTCTAGGGGAGGAAACGCATTTGAGTAGCGCATATTGAGATCCATTTCCAAGGGAGAACTGGCCGAGGACCCCGTGAAGCTCGTAGCTAACGGATTCACCGGTGACGAAGCGCCCACCATGCCCGAATCGACAGACTGGAGAAACTCAGAGACGGAACCTCTGCTGCGAAGGTCCTGCAGTATAGCTGCGACGCTGTCCTCTGGCGCAGTTCTCAACAGCTCTAGTGCCTGGAACAGATCCCTCGAGCCCTTGCGCAGCTCGAGCATCTTCTCCTGGGTAACCTCGGCGCGATACTTGCATTGTTGCCGCCGACTCGCACATGCTGAGCACGTGGGCTTACGACCGTCACACTACAAGAGAATTTATATGTTACCCCATGATTGATACCAGAAGATGGACTGAATACAAAGAAATGGATAAAAAACAAAGTAGACTAGGGCGGAACAAACCTTTGATTTCCTGACGCGGCAGTTATTGCACGCAACAGATGTCAAGGCTGCCCTGGGAAGGTCGCAGGCATCGAGTGACGAATAGTGATGCTGCTGGGGCGCCTCATGCTCGGCTTTGAGGGACTTTCTGGGGAGCAGCTGTCTATTAGTCTTTTGGTGTTCTTTTGCTCGGGTAGGTATGTTTGGGATGTTGTTGTTCATGGGAAGGTATGGCGACGACAAGGACAAGGACAAAACGAGGGTGATGAGCTGAGTGCAGTTAAAGACTTTGCTTGTATGTGAGGGGCAAGGGACGGTAAGGAGATTGTGCTTGGTAACATGCCAGTCTCCAAGAGGAAAGGATAGACAGTTTTCTCTCTTTTTTCTCGGCAGATCACAGATCGAAAGGCTGTCGGTGGCTGGTAATGGGACTGGGGGATTGAGTCAGGATAGTTGTCTCGTTGGGGTTACCGTATGTGTGTCGAATCGAATGCTGAAAGTGGGCTGAGATGACTGGTCTTTTTTTCTTCTCTCCTTCCCTCATGCTCAACCAAGGGATGAAAAGAGAAAACCCCTCCTTTGCATTTCCTCCGGATGCATGTGATTGGTTCGATCACATGCACTATGGATATGTCCATAAGTTTATTAGTGCATAAGTCTTTAATGCATGATACCTATTACAGCAATATTTTGAGAGAAATCCAACGGAGTCGTCTGCAAGAATCTCATGTCATGGTTTTATCATAGAAGTTGATGCGATTATTGAAAGTCGAATACCAAGCTCTTGATTGACGTTTCTCCAAATTCAAGATCTTGGTTGATTCACGTCCTGCAGTTATGCTAGTTCATCTATGGAATAGTTCTGTGATAAGGCTGCAAATCATCTCCACTGAAGTGACGCTGTGAGCCACTATAATTGGGCACATTACGATCTCATCTGTGCGAGATACCGCTACGAGGCTTGTGTTCACCGGCACTTCTTTGTCACGCGACGATATTCCTTTTAGAATGATAGATCTTTTATTGCACTACCAAATTCATTGTTCAGGCAGAAGGATTTTATCCCAAACATTTAGGTGTCCCGTCTGTTGCGGCAAGTGGAAACTTCCATCTCTGCAATCGACGATCGCCTTCCGCTTATTAACGGCTCATGGCCTCACGCATCAAGACTTTGTTGATGTGAAGATTCTGTTCCTCCACAGTCTTTGGTCTCTTGGACTTGTGACTCTTCGTCTTAGTTTGGATTTCGTGTTCGCCGTGGTAGGAATTGTAGTCGCTGTACTCAGTAGGCACATTACGCTTCTCGTTCCTCTCGGAACGACGAGGGCCAGCGGGTTGAAGTTTTTCAGAGGTTTCACCTTTGGAAGAAGAGGAGGAGGAGGAAGACGAGGAAGATGAAGAGGTCTCTATATCCCGTTGACGCTGGTAAAAAAGCACGGCCATCTTGTCCTCAATGTCGTCCAGCATATTTTTGAGTACCTCGTACTTTGTCATCAGCTCTTCGAACTCAGATTCAAAAGACTTTCCAGTTAGAGGAGCAGGATGCGGCAGGCTCGAGATTGCAAGAGCAACGTCAGAAATCCAGTCTTGAATTGAGTCTGACTGCTCAGTAGAAGACTCAACAAAGCGGACTGTATGCCCGTGAGTATCTTTTTGACGGTGAGAAGGCATCGTGGCTGTTGTAGATGTCTTGTTAGTGTAGGTGTGATTTGTGACAGAAGTTGGGTTAGCAAATGTGATTTATTGGGAAGGGAAGTCGGACGAGAGTAGAAGGGTGAATGAGCGAAATGATATATGCTCAGGTTACTCTTTGAGCTTCAAAGAACAACAGTTCACTCACTTGTTCAATACATCAGAGCAGGTGAACAAGGACAACCAGCAAGGCTCATGCCGCAACAAAGAATGTGTTCCTTTGTTCTACATCTCTTCCTTGTTTCGCTACATACAGTGGATCACCAAAAAGGTGGACCATGATGAGCCGTTTTCATACTGATAACGCCGTAACAGAGACGCAATTCATCGCCTATGTCGTGCCGTGCATTGTGCCGAGGAATCTGTTCCGTACTACGGACAGAAATCTTCAACAGCACTAGCTTGGGTGAGATGGCCGAGTTGGTTATGGCGCCAGGTTAAGGTTAACCTTGACACCAATTTCCTGGTGGAGCAATCCTCCTGGGTTCGAGTCCCAGTCTCATCAAAGATTTCTTTTTTTGCCGATATCTATTCCACTTTTTGACGGTTAGTCGTGCTGGCAATTGTATTTTTGTTGGCGACTTTGAGCCACTGTTGAGGTTGACAATGGTCAAGTCAATGACGCATATGGTACAGCACCATGATCAGGGCATGATATCCAACCAACTTGGATCCGTGGTAATATTTCAGACATGAAGGAAGCTGTGTTGAAGTATTCAGGCTGCATGGATGAATCGTATTGGTGAGGCTCCTTTACTGGCCTTCGGGGGATGATGCCTATGCAGGTGTCAACCATCCTCGTGATGGACCGCTTGCTTTTGGAGAAGCTGCCAGTATCGGAAGTTAGGCGTCAATAAGTTCTAAAAACTCAATGTTGTTACCTGAGCTCGGCTCCGAGGCGCTGAGGAACATCACTCCGGTCGCAAAATAGACGTTCGCCAGAGAAGATGCCATTGGCTTGGGGGTATCAAGTCGGTATTCTATCAAAGATCAGGTATCTATTCTATAACTCTAAATCATAATCCACGCAAGCACTCCAACAAAAACAACCAAAGGCGAACTATGCAATCCAAACCTTGCAGCCAGCGAAGAAGGTCGTGCCGAAGGCGAAGGCGTAGAAGGGCTAGCATCGCTCAAATAAGTCTTCTGATTCGGCGTCGCCTCATACTCATCCTCATTGTACGTAGAATTCAACGAGATTTGTCCCACAACTTCCTTCGACTCCAGACGAATGTGCGAGTCCACTTCGAAGTTCTTGAGACCTTCTTGAGTAACCACAATTTGTCGTCCACCGCGGATCCAGTCGCCGTAGCCTCCGTAGCCGGTGTGTTGGCCGTAGCACAGGTTGATGCCGTTTCCTTCGAGTTCCATGTCGCCAACTTTGGAATCCCACTTGTAACACCATGAGTTGGCATGGTCGTGGCCGGAGAAGAGACCGATTACGCCGGGCGTTGAGATTAAAGCTTGCATGAGGGGCATGTCTTGGTCGCCGTAGGAGCAGCCGCCCTTCTCATCAGCGCACCAACCCTCCCCTTGTTGAATAACCGTTTCGCCGTTGATTCCGGGTTGGTTGTTTTTGTTGATTCCGGATTTCTGGAGCTGGAGTGAAGCATAGACGGGGATGTGCGTGAACGCTAGCGAAGGAATTTCCTTGCCGTATTCCTCGACGAGATCGGCGTTGGTCTCGTTGAACCATTCGACCACCTTCTTATCAACCCAGTTGGGTTGAGCACTACTTTGATAGTAAAAGCCACCGCGGCTATCGAAGAACCAAAGGATAAGCTCTGGCGTGCAGTTCGAGGTGCAATTCGATCCGTACACTGGTAGGTAGTAATTTGTGATTCCAGCGTCGGTTCCAGGGACCATAGAATCTGTTCTTGAACCAGGCCACATATGTTCGCGCGCCATCATTCCTGTGCCATTGATATTGCGATTATGATCATGGTTACCGTATGTCGAAGCCCACGTTAAGTTTCGATCGACCATTGGAGCGACGAGTTGATCGATGTAGTGTGTGCTGTTGTGGGAGTATGTGGATTCGCCGTTGATCAAATCACCGTTTAGGACGACGAGGTCTGGGGATTCGGCGTCGAGAACGTCGGACATTACTTGGACGGACTTGGCGTCTTTCTCTGGTCCTATTGAAGAGGCATCTGTAACTTGTTAGTATTCGTGTTAGCAACGGGAAGAATCCATGACAAACCTTGTGCGAAATGAAGATCTGAGAAAACGCATATTTGGAATGTGCCGTCTTCGTTAAAGCGTAGAGGATCGAGGTTACTATTGTCGACATCTTGAGCAGCAGCATGCACAGCAAGAATGCTCGTAAGAGCCAGTGATCGCAACATGATGAATAAGAGATGGCTCAGACGGGCAAGAGGTATCGTGACCTTGGGACAATGGTGTAGTTAATAAATTCCCCGACACCTACGTCAACGGCTGACCCCTTATTTAGGAACCATGATAGCTTTTTAAGCAAATCAATGCCAATAAGACTATGACGCGTTGAAAATATCGCCAAGCAGCTGGTGGGACAAACGATTTCGGGCGCCGAGTGACGAATTACGCGGTCAGGCGTACATGATTTGTCAATCGCGAGGCTTAGGAAACCTAAACTCTAACCTTAGATCCCCTTGGCTCTTGGCACTATCAACTGCGCCAATGATTAGCTTCAAAACAGCCCCAATTAGTGCTCTTGGCATTTTTGGAAACTTGGAGTTGTTACAGCTTGCACGGATTTATTGAGTGATTACCTTCCATAACTCCGATTCCCCTCTCATGATGGCGATGATCTTGTACATATTTGTGGATTATATATCCGCTTTGTCCACACGTGGGCTGTTTACTCCAACTGTGACCACCGCTGTAGAGTGGTTCTTCAGGCGGTGACCGACGAGGGGATCCGGGGTCTCCAGAACTTAATTGTCGGCTCTAATCTCGAACGTTTCATTTAATTTCAATTGTTAAAATTCTTTACTCGTATTTATTTCATCAATTGCCGACTTTTGAGGCCCGTGCCGAAGTATCCGAAGCTGAGTCAGGTCATTCTCGATAAAATATCAGCAAGCTGCATGAAGAAAGAATCAATGACGCCAAATGCCAAGACTTGGCTTCCATTTGACTTATCAATCATCCCACCACAACCCGACATCGCTAACCGACGCTCAGACTATTTGCCGCGTCACTTCGCAATCTCCAATCAAAGACGTCATGATGCGAACCAATAACAAGCACTGAATGAGGGGTTGAACGATTATCCGCTATCAGTAGCCGTATTCTCTACTGACATGGAGAACCTGGTCTTGGCATGCTGGGATGCACCAACATTTCGCCGAGCTTTATGGCGAAGTCGGAGAGCGTTGCGATATCCACTAAAGAGGGAACTTTGAGGGGGCTATGTAATCGAAGCCGTTAACTTCAGACTAGACTCGCGATCGCATGTCACTGAGGCAAATGAAGAGGCTATGTGATGTCTATGCTCCAATCAAAACAGGTGTAGTGACTCGAAGAAAGACGAGGTCGCGTGAGAGTCACTGCATTTCATCATAAGTAGACTTGTTCTGCTCGTTTTGCTTTCCAAAAATATTCGACATTACACTTTCCAAACTCTGAGGCCAGATGATATCACCGCATGACCGAATCTGAGTATGCGCGAATACAAATCGACGGACAAGCATCGGATCATAACTAGGTAGTATGGAATATATTCTGGGGGCATCATACATTGAGGCAATATACTCATCAGGTTCGAGAAAATCAAATTAAAATTATAATGTGCACCAGGCATCCCCAGCCGGTACAAAGGGTATCGCCAAAATACATACAACGAATATTATCCTCCCTTAAACACCACCCTCCTCAACGTTGTAGGGGAACAACCAGCCATTCTCCTCATCATGCTCATCCTCAAAGGTAGTTCCGTGGAGAGTCTCATAACGCTCCATATCAAACTCATCATCACCAGCATCTCCCTTAATGATCTTAGCAAGACGGTGACCGATGTAACGACCCTCCGTCCAGGCTCCGTGCAAGAAACCGAACATCTCGGCAGAGTTGGCTTCTCCGGCGAACCAAAGGCGCTCGACGTTGGCGCGCATGTTTTGATGCTTCTCGAGAGTCATGCCGACGGGCCAGTTGCTGTAAGAGCCAAATGCCCAACTAGAATTTGTTAGTTTTGATACATAAATTCATATTGGTGTGACTTACCTTTCAGTGCTCCAGCGAGGGTATGTAAAGGCCGTAGGCTTGTGAACAGTCTTGTTAGGGAACATAGTCTGCAGAACCTCAACCATCTGCTCCATAGTCTCCTCATCAGTCTGTCGCTCCACGCGCCAAGCCTGCTCGCCAGTAACGGTACCAAACAAAATGTTGGAACCCTCAGCGAAACCCTTGGCGTTTAGAGACTGGAAAAGAGGGTAGCGACCTCGCTCGAGAGGATCGGCGTAGAGAAGGAACTGGGTCTCGTCGTCCCAGAATGACTCGTTGAATTGCATGAAGATCTTGGTGTAGGTTCCCATAGCGAATTGGTCAATGGCGCTCTGCTTCCAGTCTGGAAGAGCGGGCTTGAATTCAACGACATCGTTTTGCAGGACACCGACAGAGAAAGTGCAGATGGCGTACTCGGCCTGGATGCAGTCGCCGTCCTTGGTGGTGACTTTGACACCATCCTTGTTGTACTGAATACCCTCAACAGTCGTCTTGAGACGAAGACGCTTGTCGTTCTTCTTGAGGAATTCCTTCGCTTCCTCCTGGATGATGATAGAGTAACCACGCTGATCCCAGACGAGGTTGCTTACATCGCTGTAGTACCCGAAGCTCGCGTTACCACCAGCAACACCGTAGATCAGACCGCTCTCATCAGGGGTCCAGGCAGACTCGAAATCCCATCCCCACCAGTCAGCGGCCTGAGCGTGCATATCATCCTTCTCCGGGCGCCAGCCTGCCGTGCGGAGAGCGGCACGTGCGGACGTATCCTGGATGTTGTTGATCAACATGTGACCCGCCTCGGCCGCAGCCTTGTCATACGCCTCACCGAACTCGTCGATCTTGTCACTCCAGTCCGTCTCACCCTCATGATCGAAAGTCTTGTATGCGTCGTAGTCTGAGAATGTCGACACAAGTTTGTGCTTCTTGGCCAACAACCAAATAGGGTTCTCGTTTGTTTCTTCAGATCCAAGGCCCTCGACCCAGTTGGCGCCGAATTCGATGGTGTAGGGCTTTCCTTCTTTATTCTTTCCGAAGGATTGCTTCCATAGACGGCCGCCGATGTAGTCGTTGTGTTCAAGGATCATGAAATCCTTGATACCTGCGGCGGTGAGGTTTTGGGCGGCAGAGATACCAGCAGCACCAGCTCCGAGAATAGCGACCTTTGTCTTCGTGCAAGATTCTTTGTGAGAATCAGCAGGGGCGGCTGAAGCTGTAGCGGAAATGACTGTAAGCACAGCCGAGAGCTGTGTGAAGGAGGATCTCATCTTGGAAAGATTCTAGACGGACGAAAGAAGGATGTCAAGATCTAGATTTCAAGAAGGCCAAGGAGGTTCTTAAGAGAAAAGATCGAAAGCAAATCTGCCACTGCCTCGGGTGGCGCTTGACATTTTATAACCCCTTGCTAGCTCAATCCATGGCTACTGTTATCACTCCTCGAAGCTGATCACTTGATAATCACCTGTGATTAGGGGGGCTTTGAAACCGCATTCCTACGAATTAAATTACCCTAGCAATTGACCAGGATACTGTCTTAGCTGAACCGGTCTCCGCAACGATCAAAAGCTTATGCAGGAGGGCAGCTAATGTTGACAAGCCATGCAAAGGGAGCTTCCTGAATAGGTATCCATAATCCGCGGCAGAGGTTCTAGCCTTGTCAGCGCGACTCAGTGCTAAAGTCGGAGGGGAGGGAGCGGAAAATCCCATGTATTGCCTAGACCAGGCAAAGCGTAAATTAAACATCAATCTAGCCTAGCGCCGTCGTCTAAAATCCCTCAGGACCCTTGGGAAAGAGATCAACTGCTGCGATAAAAAGTCAATTGAGAGGGTCGCATTGTCTAGATCTGGCCATGTCCTGGGTTAGCGACCAGAAAATCCACCTGTTGGTTGTGAACATCGTCTCGAATAAAGGTTATCTGACCAACGCATGAACAAGATTGTGGCTTATCGGACGGGCGAAATGGCCCGGCGCGACACACTTTAATCTTAACTGTGTCACGATTGGAATCCTTTTAAGATTTCGCCAGCACCTGGTCCAAGTGCCAAGGCCATGACTTCTTCATGTCTCGCAATTGGCGGCTGAAGGTCTAGCGTGCGGTGGCATCGATAGTGCGCTTCAGACACCGGGAGACGAATATTCGGGTTTCTTGTTAGCCCGTCAGAACAATGCAAATCAATGGCCCGATATCGATAAGACCAAGACTAGAGGAATTCCAAAATAGTTGAATTACCGTGGTGACTTGCGCGTGGTCGTGAAACATGGGAGCATTACCTGCTCAACGGGGAAGGTTCCTGGAGACTCCAAGCCTCATTATGCACGTAATACGCGGCAACGGTAATTGACAGATGCAGCCAACCGCTGAGACTTATCCCATTTGGGGAGGATAATGGAGACGAGGTTGTCTGTTCGAGAATATTGTCTTTTATTCATACATGCTACTTTACACAATCCAAAAGAGATAGCGCCTTTGCCGATGCGCATCATTCAGCATGAACCTCATGCCCGGCCATATCGGGTTCATTGCATCCCGACAGGACATGACATTTCTTGCACATCAGTTTCCTTTCTCGCCCTGGACCATTTTCATGAAGACCTACGAAACTAATTAGTTTGTGACGAATGGCAATTAAGATGGCAAACAAACATCAGGGTTGATCTCAACACCGGCATTCTGCATCTCAGTCGTCAACTGCAATATCATCAGTATAATTTCCTCAACACAATTCCTTTGACACAATTCAATCAAGTACCTCAGTAGACGCATCCCGAAACTCCTTATCCATCATAAGCTTCATAAGATCCATCTTGCTGGGAGGCTTGGAAGTATCAAGACCTGCAATCAATTAATTAGCCACAATCCCGACACCGCACCAAAAAGGCATACCCTTGCTCTTAATGACATCTCCCATCTTCTGCATGGCGGCAATGGCGGGGGGATGACGGCTCAGCTTCTCAAAGGTGTCGCGGATGAGAGGGTCATTCATCATTGCTTCAACCTCACTCATGTTGGGGGGTTGGTCGGCTGACGCGAAGCGACGGGGTGTCGCGTGCATCGGGCGCGTGGCGATTCGCATGAGGGGCATTGCCATGGGGCGCGCGATGATTCTTCGGAGAGCGAACATGATGAGATGGTTGATGATGATGAGGGTGAGGGTGAGGGTGAAAGTGAGATTGAAGACTCTGAGATGAGGCCAACAATTGGCAAATGACATCACGGATTGAGGCATAAAGTGTGGGGAGATGCGCTCTATCTTATCTTATCTGCCTTATCGTGGAGGTTAACCTGGAGTCACAAACAAAGAATTGGAGGTTTGAGACAAACTCTAGATTGGGAACTAGAATTAATATCTTTTAGCTTTAAAACTATAATCAGACATTTGTTTCGAGACTTGACCTAAAAGTAATATTAAAATTGAGGTGGAAGGCATCTCAGACACGATAACTGGATCGTGCGGAGAAGAATCATCACACATGGTAGCGCATCATGAACACGAGGGCAAAAAAAGAAAGTCTATATTATTTTTAAATCATCCACGTTCTAGTCGACTTATGAAGAGTTGTACTCCAATTGAGTTGAATATTCTTGCAACCCAATCTGGTCGCTGTGCCTTTTCCCTTTGCCTTTGGCTTTGCTGATTCCTCTGTTCCTGACGAGTCGACCCGGATGAATAACGGCGAAAAGAAGCATGACCAAGAACATCAGCAAGGCATCAAACAAGTAGATGAAAACTTCATGCGAGATAACGAAGCCACCTTGTCCTTGTAAATATTCGACCGCGCGAACAATACTTCGTACAATCATGATACCAGTAACAGCCTCAATTGTCCTAAAGTACCGTCTCCAACGAACAAAAGATCCATCCAAGAAAGGTCCCGTCTCTTGTGTTATTCGAATGTAGAGGTATAACGAGGTGAGGATAAAGATCGTCAGAGCAACTAGTTGTACCACTAGACCCGCGATCAAGATGGTACGACCCTTGACAATGGCGTCGGGATCACCTGAAGCTGGTATGATGGCACCGATGAATTGACTTGCAATGCAGCCGATATCGATTAGCACATAGAGTTTCGTCAACCAACGAAGACTTAGGAACGAGAGATGCTCAGACTCGAGCGCTGCTGCAACTCGTCGTAGGCTCATGTATATAGTCGCAGCGAGGAAGGGCGTTCCGGCGAGGAGGAGGACGTTTTGAAGAATGAATGGGCCTGCTTCGTCGGGGCGATCGCTTGCTTGGGCTCTGCCAAAATATCCGAATATCTCACCTACGAAACACTGTTAGAGCATGCGAACAGTGAGAGGTGTGGGGCCATGAATACGTACAGATGCCACCAAGAATGAAGGGTATGAAGAACCAAGCTCGATACATAATGAGAAGTATCAGATGGGCCAATGTGGCCATTCCGAAAAGAGCGACGAAAGAAATGGCTGCTGGTTTGTTGGGTAGGTACTCAAAGAAGACGATTTGAGTACCATTCACCACAGGTCCGTAGGGTCCGTCTCCACTCATCTTGATACGAAAATGCGAGATGGATGTATGTAGCGAGAGTTCAACGAACGCGTGAGAAAAATGAAAGAAAGAGCTTGGAAATCGTATGAGAAGGCCAAAAGAGTGATAGTATCAGATAAAGAAGAAAAAAAGAAGTTTCCAACCGTTCAGGAGCAGCTTTTCTATCTGTAAAGAGAGGCTGTGGAGCTTGAGTTTTCGCATTTGAATGCGAATATTATGGCGCTAGTGATGATGGCTTCTTCCTGGCCCACCGATGTGACGCGGACAGTGGAACACTGGGTCGTATTCGAACCTGTTGGCATAGGCTTGATTGACCTTGACATTGTCTTGTTTCATGCAATTTTCAGAGTAGCTTTGATTGGCGACATCTTGTGAGGCGATGTCTGAAGCATTCAGTTCTGGAAGCCCGAGTGAGGGAACAATGGGGCTCGAATCTAATAATAAGATGGCTGAGTACTTGATACCATCACAAAGGGCGCAAAATTCGATGTAGGCTTAAGAATGTCACTGTTCGATTTTTCACGTCATTATAATTGCCTATGTCCAGCCAAATACGCTCTCCCAATAACTGATCCAACGCGATGGCCCTTGTATAGGCGTAGAAGCGAGAAAGAATCTGGCATAGCACGTCTCCAAGAGCTAGAACAACTTCTATCGCCTGTATCTGGACGTCAAAAATGCAAAAAAAGGAACCACGATGTTTGCAATCGTTTTTATAGGAACAGCCCGATGCGGGGGTCGAACCCGCAACCTTGAGATCGCGTACTCGTAAGAGTCTCACGCTCTACCGATTGAGCTAACCGGGCGTGGCTCTGATTGGTTGAAAGACAGTGTCCAGATCTGGCTTCAAATTCTCAAGTTCTCCTGACAGGTATTTAGGGTAACAAGACACAGGACTGCTGTAACTGTCAAATTCATAGTCCTGAAGCTGACGAGCTATCTTAATGGCCTTGAGACGTCTTAAAGGATCGTTTCAATCATCTTCCAGTCCGAGTTGCTTACCGAAGGGCGAGATGTGTTATGGCCGTGGCTGTGAGCTGTCGCGTTGTCAAGAAACCTCATCATCATACTGAACTTTTTGACGGTAAGGGTAAACCATCCGTGTTCCAATTGACAGCCGTCAAGAAGACATTGAGAGCGAACGGGAGAATTTCCATATAAAGAGACAAACTGTCGCCAGTCATTTGCACCGTCTTTCCTCACCAAAGACCTCTAGCTTGTCCACGACTGGAGAGTATTTGGTAGCATGCTCCTCGTCAAGGGAAAAGGAGCTCGACTGCACCTCGGTACTGCTAACCCGAAATGGACCAGCATCGGGGAATCGGAGCAGACCAGGACTTCCCCGAAAGCAATGCGAGTGGCTGGCGCTCCCTGAATGAATCCACTCTTAGCGCGAGAGGATCCTTTTCAATCTCCACAGGAAGGAGTTTCGCGACAACCAACACGAGCTGAGACGTGACATGGACTCCCTGGCCCGATACAGATTCGGCATCTTCACAAATTGGTGCTAACATCTTATCTCAAAGCGAGGTCCGCGTATCCTCGGATGCCGGACCAGTTGCAGTCTCCACAGTCAACAGCATGGACTTCATCGTTTTCCATACTTCTGGAGGATAGTTTCCATGAATCCAATAATCGCCACTTGAAGTCCTCGATATTAGCGAGTAATTTCTCGCGAGCATATTGTTTGGACTGATGCATTTTACTTGGTAGTAGACAGGATGGCCTGGAGACGATGCCCAGATGTCTTTGTCTTGAGACTCGCGTCTGCTCATGATAGCTGGGCTAAATTCGAGGGCTCCAGCGAGATCAGCTCTAACACTAGCAAAATGTATGGTGAACGCGTTAGCTTCTCCAAACAAGGGCGGAACTCCAGAGAGCTCCAGAGCGTCGCGCGTGAGGCGAGCTTGGGCGTGGATAGATGCCTCAGTGGTCTGTTCTTGGATGCTAGTGCGAACAGCTAACGCGATTGACCCTATCGCGATTATGAATTGTAGTTGCTGGGACTGAAGCCCAGCATGGGAAGACCGCGTTTTGTATGTATGCTCCGCGCTCAGGAAACAATGAAGGCGCGCGTCCGCGAAGATCATAGGCATTTCCGATGGTCAATGGGCGATTGGAGCCGTTTGGGAAGAGGGCTGAAGCAACTGCGATAGCTAGCCAAGCGACGATAGCGTCTGACTCGCTCACATACAGTTCTTCAATGAGGGAGTCAATAGCATGCCTTCGCAATTGTTCGGCTTGGACCCCTGGTAAAAAGATCGCCTTGCTTTCAATAGTGCGCCACCAGATCAAGTCGAAGATGTAGTAGAACGCGAACAGATACATCCTCCAGCCAGTGATCTGTTGTTTCTCTAGTGGATGCGACTGAGTAAAATCAGGATTGCGTCCTGCACTAGCCATGGGATCATCACCAGCCGACAACATAGGTGGAATCTCCGACATACGTCCAGCCATAGAAAGACTCCAAGCATGGCCAATGTGACCGAGACTAATTCTATCAACGGCAATATGTGGCCAACAGATCGAGACCAGTGTCGCATCGGTGAAAGAGACGACATGGAGCGTCAACTGCGGATGATCAGACTTCAGATAGTCGTCCAGACAGCGCGGAGTGCCTGGTGGAACGCCTAGCGTCGTGAACTCAGGATGCTGGTCTTGCATGGAGGGCTCTTCTGGAGTTGGCTTGGGAAGGTGAGACGCAAGAGGGTGTTCATTAATGCTGATGTCGAAGGTATCATGATGAAACCCGATAGCAGGTCGCTCCAAGTCAAATGTTTGAGGAACATGAATCTCAAGTTTCCCTTTGTCCTAGCAAAAGTCAGAGAACATATTGCCGTTGTTTCGCAAGTGTACTGACATTCATTCGAACACGCCCGCCGAGCTTCCTCCATCCTGGCAGGGCGATGACACGAGACAAAGACTCCTGGAGCATCTCTGCATCTAGAACATCGTTAAATTTGAGGGTCGAACACTGCACGTAGTTTCGCAATAGCGGAGTGTCATCAAAGTAGTAGACTGGTAGGATAGTGTCGGTCGGGTTTGTGGGATAGTTGGAAGATTGGCTCGTTTGGCCTAGAACAAAGCGCCTGATAGCCTGGAGCGCCATCTTGACTCAGTAAGATGACTTATACTATTTTATGAAAAGAGAAGGGTTATTGAAAAGGCGAAAGTGGAAAGAAGTGGAGGTTATCGCAATAGACCTGTAAGCAAGTGCTTACCATGATGGGCGACATAGGCCAATGGCATCAATACTGCTACGCCATCTCACTAGAGACGCTGACGTCCATGTAAGCTTAGCGACCACGACCATCTGAGGGGTAAAAGAATTACCACCGAGCTGATGACCATGGCCTACCAAGCTACTGATGTCTGCGTACCAGGCAAGAGATTGAGAAAACCTTGCTTAAACTTTATCCTAACTATTCTTACCAAATGGCCAGAAGCTTAATAATAGCTTCAGACGGTTATCCTTTCCTAGGCTAAGAGACAATGCACCTATTGGAAATTCGACGACCCAAAGGGCAGACAGGCCTGAACTGGTACAAAGGACGTTCTAAGCTGGTCGCATCTTCCATCTGTCTTCCTCTTTGTGTACCTAAAGAACAGCTTGACTTTAAGGATTGAACATAACTTCGACAAAATGAAAACAGTAGTTTAACTTATTGTTTCCTGTTGCTAAGCCTTGTTCCCCCGAATGCAGTGGCTGGCTCGCATGGCTGTCTCTTTCAGTGTCATAATTCTTTGTCTCTTTGTGTCCGTAGGAACATAACGTGGCACTTCTAAGAACACCCAGTTAATATTGGGGAACACAAGATACGGGTTTTTGCAGTGCCAGAAGATGAAGGGTCCATCTTGGTCTATAAAGTCATCTTGGATTCCTACCATCTATGGCACTTCCATCAACACTACAACAACCTCCACTCACAACAACCCGACTCTTTCTACTCCTGGTGAGTAAAGTATCCCATTAACCTACTAACTTCATTTAACATAAACAACTTCATTCCTATCACCTTACATCAATCAAAATGGATAACAACAATAACAACATCTACAACGGCGAGCTCGTTGAGCAAGCTTTCGAGATTATTACCACCGTCGGCCGTGCTGATGGCGTTTACACCGACGAAGAATGGGAAATCGTCATTAACGCCGGTGAGATGATCAGCGATCACATGGGTGGCGCGCACGGCTTAACCATGGTCGAATACCGTATCCTTGAGATGTTTGCCGTCGGTATCGAGCTCCCTAACCAGCTGCCTTGGCTCGAGCGACAGTCTGATGCTATCCGATATCGAGCTGATCGTCCTTTGACCCAGGGTGAAGAACACTTCTTCCAACTTGTGGACGATATTGTTGCAGCTTATGACGATATCATCCATGGTGAGGTAATGATGGAGAGACAGAGACAAGAAGAGCAAGCTCAGGCCCCGGAACCCCCGATGGTCGATGCCATCCCTCCAAGTGAGAACATTGATGCCGTCGACCCCATGGTCGAAGCTATGGCTATACGCTTGCATGCAGCCGCTAACGCACCTCCAGTCATTCATACCTCGGCCCCGATGCCGATCAACTTACTCAACAACCCGCTCGTCGCACTACCCACGCCTATTTTGATGCCTGATTGGATTGCTAACGCGGCTGTTACTAATGCCCAAATGCCCACTTCCTATCTGACCACTATTGCTGCAGATGGTACTGTGTTAGAACAGCGTGTCTTTCTTCCCACAGTGGCCCCAAACAGTACCCCCGAGAACCCTGTCAATCAGTTCGACGTGGTCAACATTGACCAGATTCCTCAGCATGATGTGCTTGATGCTATGAACCTTGACCCGGCTCCCATGGACTTTGACCCGGCTGCCATGAACCTGCAGCAGGCTGCTACGAACCAGCGAGCCCTCAACCAACAGGTCATGAGCCAACGAGCAGTGAACCAGGCGATGAACCAGGCTCTTATGAGCCAACAGGCCATCAACCAGCAGGTTGCTAACCTCCAGGCAGTGCAGCGGGTTATTAACAACCAGCAGGCCATCCAACAGCAACAGGAAACCGACCCATTTGGCCAGTACCCCGATGCCAATGGTATGTTTAACAACGGCATGGACCCCAACGCCCAGTACCCCAACGGTAACGGCAATGGTAATGTTAACGGTAATGGTATGTACTGAGCCACTCACAGTGAAGACAGGGGATCTCTAGCGATCGGTAAGTACGAGCCGCTGATGTGCTGATTACACAAGAATGGACAAGGAAGTTCCTGTTCAACTTCAGGGATGAGGGAGAAGGGATTGAGAGAGAAGTAAGGTAGCGACGAGCTGGACTCGACGCTCCTGTAGAGTTGGAGGATGTTTAGACACGCAATTGACTTTAATCGTAACAAAATCATTTCCTCTTTCAGAATGTGAAGTATTAAATCGAGACGACCTTCAAGCTTGGCCATTGCGATGTCATGACAACATGAAGTGATGTTGGATTTAGCATGAATTATCAAGAAACCAAAAGACTTCTAAGACCTGCTTTCTGACTTACTAAGCCAGAAAGTGATGCTACCTTGACTGTGTACGACTTCTATTTGGCATCTAAACTGGATGCATGACCGCAGAAATCTCACAGAGTCTTGGCTGTGGTTACTGCCATAACTCATTTTGGCTCGCCAAGTATCATGAGTCCTGAAACCAGATAAAGGCCGTAGCCTTTCAGTAGGATATGTGTATCTTACGCATGTAGTTAGCGGAATTGATGTCGCCTCTGGTGTGGAATCTGAATGCATCCGCCAAGACATTCTTACCAAAAGCATCATGTCTTGTCGCAACTAAACTACACCAGAGCATCCAGTGACAAAAACTGCAGGCGGTATGATTGGACTCTTATAGGTGCTACTAGAGTGATTTTTCGATGTCCTAGTACCCAAATACGTTGCCGTGGAGAACGTCTGGACTATGTATAAAGAACGGTACCCTTGACATTCCATGTCGATCTTAGACATCCATTCGCCACTCCTCTCTCCCGCTGCTTCTCAAATTGTCTCAGATCTTCAGCCACTATGAAGTCTTTCACTATCCTTTCTACAGCAGCCTTTGCAACCACCGCTTTGGCACGTTTATACAAACGCGATGAGTGTTCAGAAGCTTGCACCAACGCATACAACGCATGCACGCAAGAACCAGACGCCAGCCAGGCCTTTTGCGCGACTGAGTATGCGAACTGTCTAGGCTTCAATCCTTTCCTGGGGCAAGCTTCTGTTCCTGAGCCGACTGCCTGTTCCGCCGGTGCCACGGGTGCCGTAGGCGCATCGGCGATAAGCTCATCGTCTTCAAGCACATCAGCCTCCAGTGCATCGGCTTCCAGTGTAACAGTTTCAGTTCCGTCAGCCACTGTTATCGCGACCACGAGTAGCACACTCATCGTAACACCCATCTATACAGTCCCAACTGGTAATGGAGATGGAGATGAGGAGACTTTGGCAACTGATGGAGGGAGTTCCAGCACAACGGAAGGACCATACACCGTTCCTTACACATACGACTGCGTATCTGCATGCAACAGCGACTACAACACTTGTCGCACGGCCCCTAATGCCAACATGGCTACTTGTGCATCCGAGTATGCTGAATGTCTTGGCTATAACCCTTTCAACAGCGAGGGATCGCTCGTTACGCCTACTGAATGTTCCGTCGCCTCTTCCGATATAGTTGTTCCAACTATGTCTGGCGCGAGCTCAGCCCAGTCGCTGACGGCATCCCAGTCACCGCCACCTATGCAGGACACGGCTTTGGGGATGGCTACTACCTTTCAGCAACCTGTAGCTACTTGTGGTCCTGGCGAGTGCACTTATCCTACCGCGACGAATGATGAAACTCCACCGATGGGGAGTGAGACACCTGTTGTTATTGTTGACGGTGCTGGAAGTCTTCAACCTCTGATGGTTTTGGTTGCAGCGGCGGCTGTGGTTGCACTATGATTCCTTTGTTATGGCTAAGAACTATTTAATTTGAATCTAATTGATTCATTTATCCAATTGTATTATAGCTAAGAGCAATGTGTGTTGTAAAGTAGGAAATCCACTCTGCCCAGGCGGTTGTCCATTTCTAATACGAATTAAGTTGATGTTGATGGCCTTGCATGATATAGCAGACCTGGATTTCTGCCCACTTAGGATCTCGCATAGCATCCCTGATGTTCCGGACTTGTCCAGCCGATGGTTTCTTAATGCCTTTAACTGCACGCCCAGTAATAGCCCATCTTACATTGCCGCATTTCTCTGGCGTCCAAACATGTTTCTGCTTGAAGCAAGGGCATAGAAAAAGCCCCGAGGCATCCCTACGCCAGCGCACATCATCCAGAGTTAGCGTCTCGATGCCTACTCGAGCCATAAGATGACTAAGTCTCACCATCCCAGATTCTAAAAGGCCCACGGCATCCCTTGTCCAGTCAGTCTCGCCTCCAAACGTCACGCGCGTATCTGAAGGTGGCTTTCGACTCTGGAATTCTATAATCCTCATAACCTTGATATCTTCTTCATCGTCGCTATATGCTGCAACAATAGGAGCCATACAGTCAAGGGCCTTTCTCATGATGTTGGGCCATTTGACGTGGAATTGATTATAGCTGAGACCGTCCCGTCCAGCCTCATTATACAATTCGTGGTATTCTTTCACGATGTTCATCTTTGTTTCGTTCTGTGGCAAGGCCATTACCTGCTGCAGTACCCTTAGGAGCTGGCGCAGAGTATGCTTTGGCTTCGTCTTGGAAAAGTCGTTTGGCTTAGGTCTATACGTGGTGGCCTTATACATCGCGTCTTTATAGATCTCTAGAGAGACTGTTGTCATGATAAGGTTTCGTATGGCTTGTTCCTTTTGGGACTTCTCGCGGTAAAGCTCCATGTCGATTTCGGCCTCTTTACAAAGTGAGCTATGCAGCATGATGATAGCATCCTCCGAAGGAGCAGTGCGCTCTTCGTCGAGGGTTTCTTTGAGAATCCGGGTTCTTAAAGCGTTGTAGCTTTCAACCTTGGGGGGCACTGCTCTATCATCGTCCTGATCCTTTTCTGTGGGATTCATAGTGTGCCAAATCTCGAGGCCTTGGGCGATGCTGCGCACAGCAGCGTACCAGTCTAGCCATTGATCCGGAGATTCCAGTTTTTGGATCTTGGGTAGCTCTATGGTGGATCTTATAGTATTCGATGGCTTCATTATCGGTTTCCGAGAGGGTTTCATTGTAAGCTTTATGAAGGTTAAGATGCTGAGTCGTCAAATAGGTTGTTTCGCAAATCTAGAAAATAGCTCATCCCGCTTGCATATGTCAAATTTGGGATTTTTGGTGATTGGCGAGACTAGAGAATGTCTCGCTAAAGTTTAGGATGGGAGCCAATCATTACAGGTCCACGTTCCCACCTGCAGCGCAACTTCTATAAACTGTCTGTATTCATTACATTAAATTTGTTTCTAAATCTATAGTCTATTATCTTGTGGAAAATGTTTGTGCAGAGGTACACGGTCAACTTCACTGACCATTCTTGGAGCTCTCCTAACGGGAAGATGTGATACTCTGAAACCATGCTCAGAATCTGCATCATACTAGCCCTCGAACTGCTGGTTTCCACGATCTTGGCTCTTGAGGTCAATCTCATCGATAAACATGCAAGTTAACAATCCAACAGCGCCAAATCCAGTCATGGTGTAAAAGATAGTCTGAAAAGATGTGAGATACACACCCAGCACTTCGTTAAGTGCATCCCGTGAAACGTCCAGCGAAGGAAGCTCTTTGATGAAAGAAACAGCCCTCGAAGCATCGGCGAGAGGTGCCAATGGTCCTTCGAGTTGCACCGCGCTTGATGCAATGGTCTTTGCGAACACTGTATTGAATATGGCTGACGCAATAGTCAAGCCGATCAAGCCTCCGAACATGCGAATCGTGAAGAACTGACCGATGACCACGCCTGTATCTTCAACCTTCTTAACGCTGGCTTGCATTGGGAGGAGTTGGAGACGGAGTAAAGCAACGCCCGTTCCCCAGATAACTGGAAGTCCGAAGAGCATGGATGACGGAGATCCCACTTGGAAGAGAGCCAGGATACCAGTTCCCAAGATCAATAAGGCCCATGAGAGTCGCAGGAGCCAAGTATATCCGCCGAATAAAGGAACCATCATCATTGAGAACACTGCGATGACAACGCTGGTGATTGAAGTGGGCAGCAGGAAGACAGCAGATTTGATGGCAGTTTCCAGATAGACTGCTTGGTAGATCAAAGGCAGGTACTGCAGCAACGAGACCAGGATCGCACCATGCATGAAGCCTCCGATCAATGTCATGTTCGCAGTCTTGGAGTGGAAGAGGCGATGAGGCATGATTGGCATCGCGGGCTTGGACTCATACCAGACGAACAAAGCCAACACTGCGACACCCAGAAGCATTGGTACCAAAGTCTGCCATGAGTTCCATGGGAATAGAGAGCCTGCCCAACTGAGAGGCAGAACCACAACCGTGATGCCAGAAACCACCAAGCCCATACCAATCCAGTCGAGTCGCTCGATGTTACTAGCATCAACTTTGATGGTCCTCAACTTGAGGAAGAAGAAGACCAGAGGTGCGCCGAAGCCAAGAATGGGCAGATTCACCCATCCGATCCATCGCCAGGTGGCATAAGTCGAGAACAGCGCACCAACTGATGGTCCCAAAATATTGCCAACTGCATTCGGAATACCCATTAACCCAAGATACATCGCACGCTCCTCAAGTGTGGTCATATCAGTAAGAATGACTTGAACAAGAACATCAATACCTCCACCTCCAAAGCCCTGAAAAACACGCCCGACAATAATAGTCTTCATGTTCTGCGCGACAGCGAACACAATTGACCCAACAAAGAATAAGCCGATACAGGCGTACAGTGGCGGTTTGCGACCGAATGCATCGGATATGCTTGCCCACACTGGCTGCATTACTAGACCACAGAGTGTGTAGGACAGGTTTGCCCAGAAGGACTCCAGACTTGAGCCGTTGAGCTCATTGGCTATTGACTGCGCAAGGTCAATGGGTGGTGGTCAGATGAATTGGAGGATTGCTTACTGGGAGGGCGATGCCAAGTGCCGTCGCATCAATTTGGAATACAAAGAGGATGGCTGCGAGGCCTATGAAGGAGAGCTTGAACGCCAGTGATTTCTTCTGTTTGGGCTGACTGCACTCATCAATTGGCGGTACTTCCGCATCTTTCGCTTCAGGTGTGGGTTCATTGGCATTTCCCTTAGTCTCTGAGTCTGCACCTGGCTGTTGACTCGCCGCCATTACAGACATTTCTACTTCATCATTTCCAGTCATTTTGCGATCTCGGAGTCCATGCGCCATCGAGTTGTGGTTGTTCCAGCGCGGGCAACGTTATGTTTAAATTATGAACTGAGTTTTGTTCAAATTGCAGGTGTCCATTACAGCGAGGCCTCCCTGAAATGTAACTGTAACGGGCTTAGTGGATGGGATCCAGTGGACACTGAACAGAACCTAAGGATCGTTATCCCAGTACAACGCGTGCCGTTATCCCGACATTTGTGCAGAGAATACAGAACAATTGACCGAATGCTCACGACGGGCAATCTAGCAGACGCTTGAGAGGAAAATAGGTCCATCTGGCAGTTATCCGTGGTGGAAAAGTAAGTGTAATTGCCTGTAGGAGGAAACTCTGGGCGCTTCCACGACCCGTACTCGAAAGCTTGCACAATTCAGATGTGCTGCAATGTGCATGCACATTACTGGGCATAACCACGTTCCATTGGCCTGTCAGCTATCTATAGTGGAGCTCCGCTGATTATGCACAGTATAACCCTTATGAAAGCGGATGAATTACAGAGACATCAGCCTCTTTAGCGCTTACTGCTTATTTCCTTCACGATTGCTGGCGTGACGGAAGTCAAAAACTCAAAGATGACTTCAAATGATACTGCGCTGGTGAAAAAGAGGACTAAATCCAGTGCGCCGAGAAGAAGGACTGGATGTCAAACATGTCGGTCAGTGAAGATCTGATGGCTGTAAGGTAATGCAACTAACATGGTAGTAGCAAAAGGAGGATAAAATGCGATGAGACGAGACCAGCTTGTGCGAAATGTGTTCAAGCTGGCTGGAAATGCGATGGCTATCCATTAACCATGAGTCCAAAAGACATCCCGGGCACTGGAGCTGCCTTGAAGCAAACGTCTCCGATGCCTCTGCTATCTATCGCCAGTTACTCCATCCCATTCAAGGTCCCAGGAAGCCAAAGAGACCGCCAAATTCTCCATTATTTCTGCGTTCAAGGATCATCCGACATATCAGGCTTCGTAACCTCAGACTTCTGGTCCAAGGTCGTACTTAAAGAGAGTCACCAAGACTCAGCAGTGCGGCAGGCACTCGTTGCGATGAGTTCACTCCATCTCGACTACGTGACATCAGAAAGCCAAGTTGCAAGCGTTGAGACCTTGATGCAGTACGAGAAAGCCGTCAGTACGATACGGAAACGAATCTCGCAACCGACGGGTGATACTATCAAGGTTGCACTTGTTTGTTGCGTCATCTTCTACTGCTGTGAGACTGCACTTGGAGATTGGGATGCAGCGCTTCAGCATCTTGGTAATGGTCTCAAACTTCTCAAGTCGGTAAAGGAAGTCGAGGATATCAGAGAGTTGACAACAATTTTCGAGCGACTCGACATGCAAGCTAGCTTCTTCCAAGATGACCGTGTGCCAATCTTGAGTCTGCTAGACTGGAAGGATTATTTCACAGCAGTACCGGAGAAAGGTTTCTCCAACGCACAAGAAGCGCATGAGAGCCTCGTGAAACTTCAGTCATGGCTCTACAGCTTCGTCAATAGGCATGTTGAGCTTCATGAAGCCAGCGTTGACCTTCTCAGTGCGGATATCTTGGATGAAAAAGATGCGCTTGTACAGGCGTACAATCGCTGGAGTCATGCGTTCGATGACCTACAACTTGCTAAAGAAGAGGAGGATCAAGGGACATACGGCCTTCGGGTATTACTGATTCACTTTCATATCTGTAAAATGATTTTGGAGTCCAAGTTCCCCGTCAACGAGGAGATCTTCGGAGCGTCACCAAACCCAATTGCGCACAAGATATTGGATCTAGCAGAAACGCTACTCGACCACACGACAAGACTCAATTCTTCGCCAAGCACAACGCAACCTCCACGTCGCAACTTTTCGCTGGAAAGTGGCGTCGTTGCTCCGCTATTTGCGTTGGCTCTCAAGTGCTCAGATGAGTCGGTGGCTACGAGAGCGGCAGGGATGCTGTCCTCGTCACACAGAAGGGAGGGCCTGTATGATGCGCAGACTATGGCGCAAATCCTCACTCAACTAAAAGCTTCGAGAGATGGCGAGCATGGAGTTGAGGAAGAAGTCAAGAACGATAATGGAATTTTGAATGCGCTGGAGTATCAGATACCGGGGAGTTATGGAGGTGGTGGGATAGATAAGCTGCTCGCTTCGATGAGTATCTAGAACGTCATAATTACAATGAGAAATGAGACAACTGTTGGGATTTCAGCCATTGTCATGGGTTTCAATGCATGTTGGGAGCATAGCCAATCGTAAGAGTGGTTGAATAGCCTATCTGTCTCAGTCAGCATTGATGCCTTAAAATCTCAAAACTCGGCTGAGAATCCCTCCCTGCCATCTTTCTTTTCTTCCCCCCACCACAATCATATCATCCAAGCAAACATGTCCACCACAATGGAATCCGCAGAAAACGCCGAAGAAATTCTTCGTGTGTGCACCTATCATAGGAGCGAGTTCGATAACCTTTTGGTTAAAACGCCAAATAACAAGCTCCAAGCTCCATTCATACAAAACACGTTCGACAAGCCCGACTTCGCGAGTCTTGGCGATCTAGATCGCCTCCCTCAAGAACTCATACAGATGGCACTTGAAGAGTTGGACATCGTCTCCTATCTCAAGTTTCGAGGTGTTAATCACCGCGCACGCAATCTAGCAACTGCTGGTCGCGACTACACTGTCATTGTCAATCATGGATTAGCGGGGTTGAAAGCGCTCCTCAGAGTGCAGACAGCCCAGCGATTCACCCTTTCCCAGCTTTACAAAGCCCTCATCAATCCCAAGTGCAGATACTGCCGCAAATTTGGACCTTTCTTGTCCCTATTCACCTGCAAGCGCGCCTGCTTCACATGCATCGAGATCTCAGCCATCCTGGGCGTCATTGCTATCCCCCCACCAAAGCACTTCTGCCAAACAGTCAAACTGTCCAAAGCACAAATCGAGAGCGTCTGCGAACCCAGGCTTCGCGTTGTATCCGGCAGCCACTACGCTGTAGAGCCGTGGCCAAAGGTTAAAAAGCCAAAGTATGTCGTCCGTTGCAAGGACGCATTTGCGAGGCTGCGTAAGCTGAATGGCACAATCAGGGCGAGAGATATGGAGTTGCCGCCACCAAATCAGACTGTTCTGGATGTAGAGCACATGTACGCCTTGCGGTACATGGCGTCCACGGCATTTCCGTGGTACGACCCTACTCGTGATAAGCTCGAGAATGGGAAGAGCTGCGCAGCATGTCAATTTCGAGTTGAGGAGCATGAATTTCAGTCTCCCGTTCCTACAGTCCCATCTTGGGGTTACAACGACAGAGACAGGACCTACACGGATGAAGAGTTCATGGAACATTTCCGAACGTGCAGCTTTGCCAAGGAGATGTGGGCATACTTTGAGAAGAACGAGCAGATCCGAAGTTCACAGTTTACGAGGGCTGGTGGGAGACATCCGAATCCTTTTCTGCGATACGCGGATTACTGAGATGTTGAACAGATTGCACATGGAGATATAGTGTAGTTATTGCTTGATGTAAAGGAAAAGAAAACAATTAACGACAATATTATTGAGTAGATTAAGCCTGCTTCAGTGCCTCGTTGATCTTCTTCTTGTATTTGGCGTTGATAGCCCGACGATTCAGCTTTTGCGTTGCGGTAACAAGACCCTATTTCCATCGTTAGCCCCCGAAAATATTCAAGATTCGGGATTGAAACTTACACTCGCAGGAGTCCACTCTTCAGGTGTGATGACCACTTCAGCGACAATCTCCATGCTGGATAGACCTGCCTTTCTGCCCGTCGCCTGCAGGTCTTTCAGCAAAGCCTGGCGCACCTTCTTGTCACTGTAGATACTGTATTCGTCAACACCGAGATCTTTAGCCATGCTCGTGAGAACCACCTCGTTGGGCATGACGACAACGATAGGTCGAGCATGTAGAGAGTCAGCATACACCATGGCATTCATGACGCCCTGGGCACCCCGATAGATCGAGTCAAGTTTCTCCAGGGCGACATATTCGCCACTAAGGAGTTTAACGATGTTCTTGACACGATCAATGATTCGCAAATGACCATCCTTATCAAACTCTCCAACATCGCCGGTCTTGAACCATCCGTCGTCGGTGAAGCTCTTCTTGGTTTCTTCCTCATTCTCATAGTATCCCATCATGACACAAGTGCCTTTGATCCAGACCTCACCCTGCGGTGATGTTGCATCGGCTGAGTAGCCGAACTCGGGAACTGATACGAGCTTGAGTTCCGCGGAAGCTGGGACTGTACCTATGGAGTTAAGAGTAAACTCGAGAGGAGAACCTAGAGCACCGATTGCACAGGTCTCCGTGAGACCGTAACCTGTGAACATAGGAGCGACAACCATAGACATAAAGTGTTTCGTCGAAAGTGATATGGGACTTCCACCATTGAAGAGGAATCGGATCTTTCCACCAGTCATTTCACGGATCTTACCAAAAACAATTCCGTCAAGGATGCATGCACCAGGGAGATTGTGCTTCACCATGAAACTCTTATAAGCAAAAGCGCGCCAAAAGAGAGTTCTGAGTATGACGTTGTCGTTCAGTCGTGTCATGATGCCCTTTCTGATGGTCTCATAGACCTGCGGTACACCGGGCAGGACCGTGGGTTTCAAAGCTCTCATGTCACCCTCGCAGTTTCGAACAGAAGTGTCGGATAGAGTTCTGGGGTTTCCATAGCCGATGGCGCCGCCGAAGTAAAAGCCTAGATTCTCGAGGGCCATTTCTAGGACGTGAGCGAGGGGGAGGTATCCCAGGAGGACGTCGTTATGGGTAACGCAGTCGGCGACACAGATGTATAGTCCGGCAACTAGCAGCCACAGGTCAGTTACGATTGTTCTTCAGGTTATATCAACTCTTTACTCACCTCCTGCAACCAAGTTCTTATGAGCGATTCGCACACCTTTCGGAACACCGCTAGATCCTGAGGTGTACATGACACAGTACAAATCCTCAGGCTTAGGCCAAACTGGCTCTACCATATTGCTCTTGCCCAATTCACAAGCCTCATCGAAAGTGATGACCTTGAACTTTGGATTTGCAGCTTTGAAGGATTCCAGGATGTCAAGACCGTCAAAGATGGATGTCTTGTTAACAATGATGGTATGAACCTTTGACTTCTTCAACGGCTCCGTTGCAGTCTTGAGCAGATATGGGTCGATATACAAGACCTCTGCTTGGCTTTGGAGAAGACTGTGTTCCAAGCCGCTTTGGCCGAGAGAGTCGTAGGCTGTGACGATTGAGAGTGATTGCGTGGCGCAAGCATGAGATGTAGCTATCCACTGCGCACTATTAATGTTAGTATCAATTTCTAAAGCTTTCACAGAAACAGAAATACCTTGAAGATCCAAAGAGAAACAGCTTATCCCCCGGTTCAAGCCCAAGTTTCCTCAACCCCGAACCCAGCTCCAAACAATGCTTCTCATACTCCTTATAAGTATAAAACTCAAAAGGCGACAACTCAAAGAAAGTCCAATCTTTCTCCACGAGCTGTACCTTTCCATCAATCTTCTTTTCAATCTGTTTGGTTTCTTTATGGATCTTGATGAGCTTGCGCCATCCTACGGCCCTGGCATCGGGGTATAATCTTGCGCTGCGACGAATGATGTCGAAGATTGTGTGTACATCATCGGAGGGTCTGTCGATGAGGCCATCGCGAGCTTTGGGATGACGGCGAGGAGTGGTTTCGTTGGGTTTCTTTTCGATGTTGGGTGATTCGATGGTGAAGGGTGGTTTGTAGACTTGATACAGGGGTGTTATGCCTGAAGTATGCGCCATGGTGTCAGGTAAGCAGCACAAAAACTATTTATTGACGGGCGGAATTCAATTCAGACTAGAAAGTGAGAAACGAATTTCGCTATTTGCGTCGCGATCGCGAGACGAAGGAGTAAATACTCTGGAGTTGGTTGTGTATGTGTCAAATATGGGGCCTCGGCCTCATATGATGATAATGACGAATGGTCAGCGCCCCAACAAAACGTAAGACGCATCCCTGGCGCGCTCACTTTATGTGAACCCACCTTCAACAACCATGATAATACACCCAACAAACCGACGTCCGGATTTCGCGGACTTTACTGGTCACAGCACCCATGAATGCGCCTCTGTCAGACAACCGAAGCATCCGCTGAAGCTGATGAGCGAATCGGGAGCATCCACTTGTAAGCTTACAGGCAGTCATTCAACATTTGTCGGCAATGGGGTTTTACTTGGCCAACCCTTTGGCTTCCTTTCATGCAGAAGAGGTCGCATAACTTGGAAGCCAACGCACTTCACAGTTCCTTCGGAATGCATCCAAGCCAATAGGATATCACAAGCTTACAATTACCCCAGGAAAAGGTGTGAAAGGACGTACGGTATCCTCTTTCGGCGAAGTAGCTTACAATACGTTTCTGCCGCTGCCCTATCAGGCTGACGCAAATCCGGTAGTTAAGTTAGGCTCTTTTCTTCCTCAGATAAGATTTCCTACATGCTCGAAGTACACCAACAACCTTAAAGTTGATCTATAAGCGCGGATTAACTCATGAACTGGAAAGCCGGATGCAAACAGGCTGTCGGATTTACGGATTCTGAATCCCGCTGTGTAGGTCGTCTAGGAATTTTCGGAAGCTTCGGTCATAACTATAAGCAGCCTAATAGCTCCGTCCTTGGATGTCAGCTTACGTACCCGCGAAACATTCATATGTCACATGGTCAAAGAGGCTTATATTGGCCCCGGATTTAACATCGGCACTGTACTTTGGTGCCGAGTACACACTTCTGTTGAGATTATGAGTGGGCGCGCGATGACAAGAGTATGCACTATGGCTCGTCATGTATGTAGTATTCGGTCTCAAATGCTGTCTTGAAGCTTTCTCTGAAAACTGCTTACAAGTTGATAACGCAATGTATCTTACCATGAAATCAAGAAGTCCACTAGACATTCCTCAACTGTTGTCGTGGACTACTCACGAAGGTTCCATTTGATAGATGCAATAGGACAGCGATTTAATTTGAAATGGCTGAATGCCATAGTGTATGGTGGGTGCTGACGCGTCGCGAATACTGTTCATCGGAGCTGTAAGAGTAGAGCCAGAAGTGGTGTCTTGGTTGGGGGCTAATTTGCAAATATTAAAAGACAAGGTAAAGCGCAACAAGTTACCTGGAATAGTTCAGCCTCTTATAATCTCAAGCTCCTTGTTACATCCGATCTTGCTCCTCTCTTGAAGGATTATAGGTGCTTTGCCAAAATGGAAGTGGCCGGGGGCAAGAAGCTTACGAGATAACTTTCAACGGGATGGAAAAGGTAAGCTTACTGTATATCTAGTGGGAAACGGTAGGTGACCACATGATGCAGGCATTTCTACTTTGGTGCAGAGAGCAGGATTCATGATAAACACTCCCATTGGCAGGCTTACCTTGTATGCTTGTTGGTTGAACCAAATACCCGGCGGGATTAATGTTAACGCGTAGCCAGGCCCCTACGTAAGCAACGAGTAACAGTCTCAACACCATCATACCATCAACACTGGCACGAGTGATTTATCCTCACTTTACGAGCCTTATTTCTTTGGTGATTTGACATCGGAAAAATGGGTGGCGGTGACATTAAGGATCCCTTCACGCCTGAATTCTCGCAATTCGTCACCAAGACTATTGACGAATGGAAGGTTGCTGGCATTGCTATTGGAGTTATCGATGGGGACGATGTCTTCTCAAAGGTTGGCCAGACCACCATCTATACAATACACAGTTTAACTGATTCTAAATAGGGCTTTGGCTACGCGACTCTGCCTGGTGTTCCGGCTACACCAGAAACTCTTTGGTATGGCGGGTCTACGACCAAGGCATTCGTGACAGCGACTCTATCTCATATGATCGCGAGCAAAAAGTACCCTGAACTGGCTGATGGATGGAATACCCGAGTTTCATCAATTATCCGCGACGATTTCGTTACTCAAGACGATTGGGCAACTAACAACATCACACTCGAGGATCTAGCATGCCACCGCTCAGGCTTACGCAACAACGATGTGGGAGTTCGAACACGCGACAAAGGCAGCCCAAGGGAGATTGGAGATATCGTTCGCAATCTTCGACACCTTCCACTTCAATGGCAGCCACGCACTCAGTTCGACTATAATAACGAAGGCTATGCGACACTCTCCTACGTCGTTGAGACGATCACCGGAAAGTGGCTGGGTAATGTCCTTAAAGAGACGATCTGGAGTCCTCTTGGGATGATTTCTACATATCTCGACCTGCAACAGGCTAAAGATGCGCCTGATCATTTGTCAACAGGCTACTATTGGAGTAATACAAAGAATAGAAAGGACGAGTATGTGCCCATTCCTTACTTAGCTACAGAAGTCAACAGTGGAGCTGGAGCGATTATCTCTACTATCACGGACTACACGAAATGGATTAAATGTCTCCTACACAAAGAAGCCCCTCTATCTAAAGAGGTACATGATGACATACGCAGACCGAGGATTGTTGATAACCCGGAACCTTCTCGCGGGATGGATATCTCCATGTATGGACTTTCTTGGTGGCGTACATCTTATCATGGCCACGCCGTGTATTGGCACTCAGGGTCTGTGGCTTCACATGGCTGTTTGATTTATTGGCTTCCGGACCTTGACTACGGAGTTGTCATTCTCGCAAACTACCCGAGTGACGTGAGAGACGTTATCATGCGCCGGCTCATCGACGATAAACTCAGAATCCCAGCGAGTGAACGTTTTGACATCGTCAGAGAGTAAGTTCGGCATTCCCTTACACCAGACCCTCATTTAACCTGGCATATAGTTTGTTAAAAGCACAACAAAAAAGAAAGGAAATTATTGCCAATGCAGCAACCACCCTGTTTCCGAATCTACCAGCCAAACCTGAACCGTCACTCGTGCACATCAACAATCTCCGCGGGAAATACTATGCCCCGGGGTTTGGAACATTTGAATTTCTTCGATATAAACTTCCTCGGCAAAAAGAAGCCAGTAAGGATCTAGTTGCAGTGCGCACAGATACGTTATGGAAGTGTCGCGCAACACTTCGTCACGCGTCTGGGAATTTTTGGGTGATGTACATCTCACTACTGGACGATCCATCGCGAGGACCTGATGCGTTCCTGGGTGCTGAGTTTCGATATGGCGTTGATAATCTGCCTTGTGAGCTTATTGTTACCTTTCCGACTGGCGACTATAGTCGCGAAACTGTACTGAAGAAGGTGAAATAAGTCGTCTTTTCATGCACTGGTGGGAAAGGAATCCTGATGTTTTTGATCCTTTGCAAATTCATTTACTTAAACTGCTGTATATATTTCGCGGTAATATGTACTAAGAATTGCTAAATAAGCTCGACTTGAAGTTCAATTCGAGAGATTCGCTGGAACAATGTCCCATAGTCCTTCTCACTAGATCATCCCGAAAGTACCTTCACAAACTATTCTCAATTAAGAGGAGTAGGTGAAGTCGACCTTTACAGGGTTGTGGTCAGAAAGAATGTTTCCATCAGGCTGAACAAAGAGTTGAGGAACATAGTTGAAAGAGGTAGCAGTAAGCTTGACAGAGCTTCCAGATCGGTAGCTACAAAAATAAGTTAGCACATCTCTCATACCCCTTCTTCATTAAGTTTACTTACAAAACTTTGTCGACAATCTCGCATTTGTTGTTCGCAGCAGGGACCTTGCAAGGGTCTGCAGCAGCTCCAGCAGTGGGGAACTTTCCTCCGTTGATCAACTGTACCCAAGCATCGCTGAAACCAGCATCTGTCAGCTTGTTGATGCTTCGGCCAGCGTTGGTCCATCTGTCGTTGGTGTCACCACCGATAATGATGGCTCGGCCGTTGGAGTTGGACTTGATGTATTCGAGAATCTGGTCGATGCCAGCTTCCCGAGCCTTGACGTCGCCGCTGTCAGATCTATTGACCAGGTTAGAACAGCTTCACATTGTTTCCCAGGAGGTGTCTTACCCTGCATCGGCGTGGAGGTTGTAAAGATCGACCTCAACATCGCCAATCTTCATGCGCATGAAGCTGAAGCCCTTGGGAGTCAGACAGTCTCCCGAGTTCAAGTTGCACTTGTTCCACTTCTTGCGAGCGAAGCCAGTCCATGGGTAATTGGCCACAGTGTTGAGACCATCACCGAAGGGAACACCGCCAGAAGTGGGAGTGCGCTCAGGGTGATTGTCGGTCGCGTAGATGTAGGCATGGTAGTTGAAGTCCTCCTGCATGTGAACAATGTCATATCCACCGGTAGCAAGAGCAGTGCCGATAAGGTTGGAGTTAGTGCTCTTGTCACCAGGAACATCGTTGCCGTTGAAAATGTCTGGCAGACCAGCCACGTTGTATGTGAGGAAGTTAAACTTTCCGGACTTTTGGCCATGACACAGGCCACTGAGGACCAGGGTAGAGACCAGAAGCTGGCTGGGAATTGAGGACATGAACATGATGGCTTGACTTGACTTGAGATGAAGACAGGAGTTGATCTGGTGTTTTCACGAACTTCGTCGTCTATTTGAGGAGCGGTCTGCTTGCTACTATATTATGTTGACCTATGTCAAAGCTTCCTCTAGCTCGTGCATGATGTAGCATCGCGATCAGCAGAACCCCTTCCCATCAAGGCTCGAAGGCCGCATTTTCCCGCACGAAAACCCACCCTCGCCCACGAGAGCGTACACACCGTCCGATATCCAGCTTCTCTTTTTAAACTACCGATACGAAAAGGTTTCGCATATGACGGTATAAACGTGCAGCTCAGAACACACGCAGATCTATACTCTTGTCTGACTGGATGAAGGTGCTTATCGACAGAGCATTCCCAATTGGGCAATTCACCCGTTTTATGTCAAGGTTCATGGTTTTCCACCAATGCATTGCATCACTGGTCAAGCACGATGCTACCGAATAAAGTCACCCAACAACATGCACGTGCTTTACAATACCCTGGTCAAGAGCTAAATAGATGCCAGGGCATGGCATTTAAAGACTCAACGTGTGCAATAGTGACAGCATCAACAAGTCCAAAGGTCTGGGCAATTACTGAACAGGCAAAGTAATTTCCGGTGGATACTGGGGTGTAAACTGTACTTATATGCAATGTCCTCATGCTTCAACGTAGGATTTAGCAACTCAATTCAATCCAAGATGAAGACTTCTATCGTTGCAGTCGCTGTTCTCGGCTCTTGCTGCCATGCCCAATCTGGCAGCTCAATTGACCCCGTCCAACCTGTTCTCCTTCCGGATACGGCGGCAGCTAAGAACCCTCTGTCACATCTTGGCGGTAATGGCCCGTGGCATATAGGTAAGGAAACCCCGTGATAAATCCAGTCTTGGTTATTAACAAGGTTAGGATCTGATATTACCGGCAGTTCATCTGAGATTCCAGATGGATGCGTCGTCGACCAAGCTGCCTATGTATCACGTCATGGATCGCGATATCCTGATACTGGTGCTCATAATGGCTGGCTCGAGATGCAGCGCAAGGTATGAACGAAATATTCTCGTGTTATAGGCTTGGCTAATATGTAAACCAGTTTCAAGAGTCTGATTACAAGGCAACTGGACCTCTGAAGTTCCTCCATACTTGGAAGAGTCCTCTTACCAAGCCCGAGATCCAGATTGCGCAGCTCAGCAAGACCGGATACAAGGAACTGTTCGATATGGGATACACCATCCGAACTAGGTACGCTTGTCTTACATCATTCCAGTAATTGATCGACTAACATATGCAGGTACCCGGATCTATACAACGAGGGTGAAGACTTTGTTGTGTGGGCCAACAACTACACACGCGTCATCCAAACCGCTCAGCTCTTCCTGCATGGTTTCTTGGGAACTAATTCCTCGCTTGGTGCGATCGTTTCCGTGACGGGCAAGGGAATGCCTGCTCATTTGGGCGACACCCTTGCGCCATCTGATATGTGTCCTGCTTTCGTGGACGACAGCAGCAAGCAGACAGATGCATGGCGTTCTAAGTGGTTGCCCGCCTTCAAGAAGCGTCTATCTCAGTACATTGATGGTGACCTCGATCTCGAGGACGGTCAATGGAACGACTTTCCCTACATCTGTGGTTTTGAGTCGCAGATCACAGGTCGTCTTTCACCTTTCTGCAACACCTTCAACCAGCAGGAGCTAGACCAGTATGAGTATCAGCAAGATCTCCGATACTACTACGGTGTCGGCCCTGCTACTAAGGTCGCCTCCAAGATGATGGTTCCCTTCCTCGATGCGTTAGTCGACCGCTTCGTCGCTGGACCTGATTCCACCGGTAAAGACTTTGATGGCAAGAACTTCAAGATCCCCAAGATCCTCATGAGTTTCTTGAACGACGGTCAACTCAATCAACTCGCTGTTGCCACCGGCGTATACGACAACCAGAAGGAACTCCCTACTGATCGTATTGCCAAGGACCGTCTCTGGCGCAACTCTGATATTTCTCCCATGCGTGGTACCATTGCCTTTGAGCGTCTTACTTGCGGTACGACAAAGGGACGTTCTGCGAAGTACATGCGAATCCTCATCAACGACATTGTCTATCCCGTCCCTTCATGCAAGGACGGTCCCGGAAGGTCTTGTGCTCTGGCAAAGTATTCCAGTATTACCAAGGACAGGCTCAGGAAGAATGGTAGCTTTGCTAAGCTTTGCAATGCCACGGATCCTGCTACTCCTTCCAAGGTTCTTGGAGCTAGCTTCTTTACCAACTTGGCTCAGCCTCACTTGAAGCCTGTCAAGCCTTAGATGTCAAGAACTTTATATAAGGTTTATGAGAGTTTAGATAGAGTTAGACATACTAGCTAATTTGTAATACATTACTACTTCCATTCGCATATCTTCCAAAGCTTATGTCTTACGAGCCGTGGCAGAATACCCATCAGGCTCGTTCCATAGCAGCCTTAGCCTCATTGAGCTCTTGCTCAGAGGGCAAGTTGACAACCATCAAATACAAGACGTCCTGCATTATTTGTTAGCGAACGTCAATCAGGTATATATGTTACGAGGGAAACTTACCTTGCTCAAGAGCATCTTCTTCGCATACTCACCTGGCGAGTACTCAAATACTGGCCTGGAACCTCCCCTGCCACTCATGCCACCTCTGCCTCCCCTTCCTCCTCGACGTGAAAATAAGCCACTTCGACCTTGACGAGCCTTTTTAGGGTCAACATGTCCTCCGGTTAGCAGTGAAATGACAGAACCACTGTTCGATGGGTGAGATGGGTCCGCGTATCGTGATGTAAACTCCGGCTTTTGCTGTTGGTTGGCCAAGACATTCTCTGGGCTCTTGTGTGCCTGTCATAAATCAGTATGGATTCTCACTTCACGTGGCCCTGGAATACTCACAAACTCGGCCTGTCCTCTCTTATCGAAGTACTCGGCGACAAAATTCTTCTTCTTAGCCACGCTCGCCTTGAAGCCCTTGGACTCTTCGTTATCAGCAGCATCGAGAGTATCCAATGTGGGAAAGACAAGAGGTGCAGCCTCAGGAAGGGCGAAATCTCCATATGTCTTGCCGCTGGATCTCTTGAATTTGTCTGCGACTCCAGAATCTTCCGGGCTCATTCCGGAAGCAATGGTCTTAGTTATATCGACCATCTCGTGAGGTCTTCCAGTATCTTCTCTCCACGTCATGACGAGGCAGCAGAGTCCTCGGGGGAAGAAGTACTCCTCGTTCATCTTGGCCAGGAACTTATTTGTGCTGGATATTGGTTAGCATTTGGAATTGTGAAGGGTGTGGCAGTCATACTTCTGTCGGCTATGCATATCCTTGGTGATTTCAATGGTCAAATATGTAGCTGCACTGATAGCAATGCTCGGCGCGAATCCTACAAAAAAGCCACCAATTTCGGCAAAGTTGAGAACCTGGATCCACGGGGAAGCCATCGTCGCCGCATCAAACTTATCGAGGAAATCGAGCCAAGTTGCTTCATCGATGCCTACATCTTCAAGCATGGGCGCGTAGCCACGAACAAACCCACGGGAGCGGTTCTTGGGTCTTCGCTGCGCAAGAATAACTGGCATATCCAGCTGTTGGCCGGTTATCGGGGTTGAACCATGCTCTCTGATGAAGATGGTGGCGAGATCGGCGTCATCCTTTGCGGGCTGTGATGGTGAGGGTTCACCCTGTGGGTATGACAGAAGCTCGGTTTGCGTGTCATCAAGTTCCCACTGCCTTTCTGTCGCGTCGTCTTGGGCACCTGATTGATAGGATGAGTCTCCTGGAATTTCATAGATGGGAGCATCCGGCATCTCATGAACAGGAGCATCGTTGCTTGTGCTTGCTTGCGGCTGCTGTACTGATGGCTGTTGTTGTGCTGGTGGCGCATTCTTCCCACTCTTCTCAGCGGCCCTCTTCTCCTTGTAAGAGCTAACACTCTCCGAGACAAGCCCAATACCACCAGCAACACCACGAACAGCAGAACCAAGAATGCCACCACGACCACCACCGCCTCCACGGCCAACTCGTGAGAATAGAAAACCACGACCACTTCCTCTGTTAGACATGATTGAACTGTAAGTGCAAGATGAAAAAGCCAAGATTTTTTGATGGGAATAAGCTTATTATCACAGCCCTGTGGAACGGCTATTCGGCAGATGAGCGGGGGAGAGCTTGTTGAATCAAGTAAGATTGTCGCAGATTACAGGGCTCATCGTGACTAGCGCTGTAATGCGCCCTGTAGACGTCCACTGGGATTGGTGCATACGCGGCATAAGCTGCACTTCCAAGATTTCAGGGTTCGAAGGATCAAATACTGGCGCCTCGTAATTGACCTCCACTAGAAAGGTAATTGAGGGAACAGCAGTGGAATGATACGCCAATCGATATGCAAGCGCTTAGATAAGGTATCTCGTTTACCGACTCCAAACGCCATGGTCGCATGTCTGAACTTCAACAATGACTTCGATGGTGTGAGCAACGACGGTATTGGGTGCGGTGTCATAAAAGGCTTGGGGCATTTTTACGGCGAGCACTCAATATATATACACTCAATACAGCCATCAGACTTTGAGAGGGCCCAAATAAATATCTGCAAGAGGCTACAGGGTAATGGTGGGCTCTATACTGTCTGCCTATGAGCCAGCCCAAGAGACGACCAACTACCCTAGGCGAACGCGTTGACACTTAGCCGGGATCGTATCCCAAAAGCTTGTCAGAAACTCGTTCCAGGTTGGCATCCCCGCCTCCTCACATTGCTCCTCCTTTGTCAAAGTATCTAACCAGTCGTGGTATTTGTCCGGGTCGTCCTGCTCTCCTAAACTTTCCAGCCATCTCCGTTGGGGACCTAGAAATGGTCTGAAGAAGACTGTGTCTGGGACCATTCTAATAATACCAAAGCGCTCCATTGTGTCACTGTCATCCCCGACTGGCGCCACGAGAACGACCACCAGCTCCTCGTTCGACTCGACGATGACAGTCCCCGTCTCCAATCCTTTGACCGAATCTCTTTTAGGCCATCGTTGTATGTCGACTTCTACATAGATTTGACCACGTCCCGCAATTTCCACGATCTTGTAACGCAGCTCATCAAAAGGGAATTCTTTGTTCACGGCGTCCTCCTGTTCTTTCGTACCGAGATTTAGGACGTAGGACTCGACTGGATTGTGCAACGGATCAGAATCTTCAAATCCTCTCATATCCATAGGTATCTGAACCGTTAAAGCATCGAGATGTATGAACCTGGAAATAGCGGATATCGGAGTTGCACGGATCTGTTGTATGTTCTCAACTGAGTCCCATGGCAAGAGTTTGCCGTCCATCAGTTCCGACTTAATACGGATAGTCGTCCGGGACGAGGGTGTAGGAGTCGATATCATATCCACGGTCTTATTGAAAAAGAATATCTCCCCTCTCCATCCTGCCCAAGACCAAGATGGAAAGCCATGGCAACGTTCCGACCCTCGATACCACAGCATTCCTTTCAGAAAGCCAAGGATAAACGCCTGCATCGAAACTATCTCCGTCGATTCAGATTGAAGTATCGGGGTACCGAGATAATGACGCATCAACTGTCCAGGCGCTTCGAACGCATGGAGTATACCCAACACAGCAGAGAGCCGATCTTTGACGAAGGTTAATGTGCGTTTGCTATATGTTTCAATACATAAAAGCAGTGCCTTTTCTTTTTCAAATGAGGTTGCAGATAAAAGCCACGGTGCCTTGTCTCCGTCTCTCAGATTCCATCGAGGCTGGGGGGCGCCAAGGCCTTGTTCTGCAGACGCCATACGGCCACACTCATAGTACACTCCCACGTCTGTAAAGAACAGACGTCGACGTGAGAACAGCCCTTCTTGATATGTCCATGCTCTAGTTGCCCAAGGCGAGCGACCTATGCGTAGCTCAATGTTTTTGAATTTAATATTCCCTGCTGCGATATTGCGATCTCCAATTCGTACAGGCGGGACTGTGGTCTCCAACTTCCGTGTCACGCCTGGTAAGAAAGGAGAGTGAGAGTCTGCGATGAGAGTAACAGCTGCATTGCGGTAGATCACATCCATCTGACCAAACTGGATCTCCATGGCCTGAGGATCATTTTGCGGGATGCAATATCGATCAATCCAACAATATCGGAATCCAAGATCTTTGGTAACTTTGAGAGCATCCGAGATCATCAGGGGAAGTGCACTTGCATCTCTCAGTTGTCCCTTGTCGTCAAAAGGTTGACGTGAAGGGTCATACGCCTCTTCTCCCCATCTGTAGCTGAGCGCCGTGTATGTCGGGTCTTGACCAGCGTCGACGATGCAGAGCGATTCCACATCTATAACCTTGAACAAGGGTAAACTGAAACCACGCGGTTGATGATGAATGCCACAGATGAGTGAATCATCATGGTGTTCCCAGCAGTATTCAAGAAATGATTTCAAGATGCTAGCATCGATATAGCCCAGCTCGTGTCTGTTGCTCTGCGCAATTGCCGTGTTTTGTCTTGGATCCAAAGAATCCTGATCAAACAGGTAATAGTCTGCTACATAAAGACAAGGATTGAAAGAATTGATGGGTTCGTGAAAGACCTGCAACATGACTTGGGGAATAGTAGCCGCGTCAGCCATTCTGACTTCCCCTGTAAATGAATCATCGTTCTTAAGCATCTTGGCCGTGGACCGTACTACCAAAGAATATGACAGGTCATCAACATCAAAGTCTCTCAACGTTGTGAACGCATATAATCGGCAGAGTGGGCATGGAGAAGGCGCCCATGTCTTCGGGTTACCAACGAGATCTGCAACTTTGCGGCCATTTGGAATGGAAACGTCATATCCAGATTTCAGGCTTTCTTGATCGAGGCTGAGGATAGCATCAAAGTCAATAGCTTTGCAATTATTGCATAGTTCCGTTGCAGTATTTTGATCAGTTCGGATAACCTCGGAGCTCACCATGATTGTGTTGGTAGGTTCACGTCACGTTTATAGAGGATTATTTAAAACCAGTTGAGGTTTAGGAAGATAAGTTTAAACCTGTAGGAACAATTGCCTCAACGATTGAGTTTCAAATGCATGCCTGAGGCTTACATACATAAGATATGCAAGTAAGATGGATTGCCAGGTTTGGGTAGACAATCCTCTCACCTTGAAGGTGACAGGAACGGATCCACCATATTGGTCTCTGAGTCTCTCGAAATACGGTGACGACGAGGGCATATAGACCGGAATTTACCTAAACAAAAGAACTTAACAAGAGATGATTTATAAACGTTCAATAAAGTGTAAGAAGGCAACTCTTATTGTAAAATTAGCTGTCTCTTGGAAAATACTAGAAAGACAAACCTATGTTATAGATACTATGGTGCTTCAGAGGTTTGTCACTGCACTGTACTAAGATACCTAGGGTGATCATGGATTCAAAGTGTCGGCACATAAGCGTAGATATAACAACCCCGACAGGAGTGTACGCCATTGGTGATCTGATGGTCTTGAGGTAGACCGGGATGGGAAAACATATCGTAACATTTAATTATAGGCGGCCCAGATTTTGCGGACCTTAAGAGAGGTTCAATAGATGGACGGTTTATCAGAAGTTTGAAGCCGGCCGGCCTGAGAGATGCGGCGGCGAAAGAGGCTTCCTGCTGTTCTAGCGCATTTACATATAT
The DNA here is from genome assembly GCA_004367485.1 of Fusarium citri. Classification (NCBI taxonomy): domain Eukaryota; kingdom Fungi; phylum Ascomycota; class Sordariomycetes; order Hypocreales; family Nectriaceae; genus Fusarium; species Fusarium citri. The sequence goes on along the minus strand of QHHH01000033.1, from coordinate 26,155 downwards.
ATCAACTTTATTCACCTGTCTAATACATACGACCAAAGGTAGTGGAAAATACGGGATCCCGTCCGCTCTCCCATAGTCAAGCCACTAACCGGCGGATTAGTAGTTGGGTCGGTGACGACCAGCGAATCCCCGCTGTTGTATGTTTTTGCTGGCCCTAGCCGCTATCTCTAGCGCTATGTCTTGTCTTTTTGTTATTTTTGGGCCAACCTCTTGCCGCAGAATAGGGTCATCTCTTGTTCAGAAGTCTAATCTCTAACACTTTTGTGTGCTGATCGTAGTAATTGATGAGAACAGCATTAGCATGTTGCATGGATTGAAGGGTATCGTTGATTACTACTCTCGCGGTCAAATTAAGTGTTATCATGCCTATTTCCCGTTGTTGCTACCAGACAGGTCTTCATTGCTCACAAATACTACCAACACAGCAGCATACCTAATAATCACAAGTTAGCTCGTCCATGGTTTTGTCTTTTCTCAATCTTCAATCATAACGGTCAGTACTCACGCTGCACTTCCCGCAAAGATTTCGGCCCGTTTGGCGTTGGTCATTAGTCCCACGCTGAGCGCAAAGGCAACAGTAAATGCACATATCATGCCCAGAATTGCTGGTCGGGAGTTTACAAAGGACATGCTGGTGATTGGTCCTACCAACAGGACAATTGCGACAACAATGTTGATGAGAGCAACCGCTATCGGAATTGACCGCTCGTTAAACCGGGTGATGCGACTGAGGCCGTCTCTGGAAACCTCTTCCTGATTGCGTAAAAACGCGATAATTAGTCAAATAGCCCGAATCGATCAAAAACGCGACGGTATTCCCTTACCTTTCCTGGCCATATGGCCCGGAGCATCCGGGACAAAGGATCGGTCTCTACTGGTGTTTTGAGAGAGACGAGATCATGTTCGACATCTAGATAATCTTTTGTTTTGCCTCCGACGATCGGATTCCGTTTGCGACCATCTGCATCCAGTGGCCCTCCCCAAAGTTCGTTCTGGGCTACTCTAAAGACCCTTCTGTCGGGAGAGTGTAGTCGTGAGATCCTGCTCTGAAGATCCAACGCTTCGTCTATTCACGAGTCAACAAAAGTAACGATAAAGTTTCTGGACTCGCTTACGATACTCCTTCGTCTTCAATCTTAGGTCCTTAATGAGTTCCATCATTTCTTGTGCCTCTGCCCTTCCGTCCCTGGCCTGCTCAACCATGACTTCCCATGTCTCCGCCGCTTCCTCTAAATCCATGTCACCACTGCTTGAGACTTTCTTGTCGCATTTCATCAGTCGTTCCTCTATCGATAACAGCTCGCACTGCATATAAAGAAGATTTCGCGCGCTTATTTCATCGAACTTCCGGAATATCAGGAGCTCCTGGTCACCATCGGAGGCCATCAACGACGACAATGCCGCGAATCCCAAAGGTCTCTGCTCAGAGCTTTGGGCCGCATCTTTCTCGATATCTTTGTTCTCAGGCATCTACGTGCGTTTTCTGATACAGTTCAAGACTGAAGATACTATCTATGCTTTTGCAGAAGCAGAACCACAAAGACGTACGGATGCTGAACAGACCAACACCAGAAGGATTGAAAATACAAACGTCACTTTGCTAATCAGGCTCCGAAGTGCGGGGATCACATGTGCAACCACGCGGTAAGCCGCTAAGCCACTGTGACGTGTCAACTTCATTGCCTCCAGTAGGTGACACAATGCAGATGAGACTCAGCCACCAAACAAGGCAGCCGTTGTCTTACTTCGTCGATCTGGCTTCTCGAGGTCCTGTCGGATTGTAGTTTTGCATGAATAGTACAACGATGTATGGGCATGCACAACACAGTATCTAGAACAGGAACTGGGATTCAAATCGTGAATATAACTCGTAAGAACGTAAGTAGCTGAATTAATGAGCGTCTATCGGATCTTCTAGCCCCTACCTGTAGCGGCAGGTGCGACCACCAACTTGCGAAGATCTCAAACCGCGTTAAACGAAAGTATTCCACGCCTCTCCTGCCCAGCCTTCTATTTGTTGTGTACCACATTGTCTAGGCGCTGGGAATCTTCGCCCCCTCGAGGTCTGGTTTGCCCTTTGGACCACCATTCACTCGCGTCCACAGGGTCGCCTTCTTCCACCAGCGGTGCTTTGGACTGAATGAATCCTGACTGTCCACTTTTGGAGGGCTTTGCCCGGTATCAGCTAAATCTGCATTGCGTTTATGTTGCTCATGTTTTCTATCCCAGTTCCACTGGCGTCGCCGCTCCGCCTCCCAAGCCTCATTCTGCCGCGCCTCGTCAAATGTATTGATTTCGTCTCTGATTTGGTCGCGACGAACTCGCTCAGCTTTTCGAGCGTAGGGAGAGCTCACTACAGTTGAGATGTTAGGCGCTATGCTGATTTGTGAGGTGATCCTGGTAGGTAGAGAACTTACTGTCATTCATTGACTCTTCTTCGAGCCTGGTCAACTTGTCGCTGAACTTGCTGATCAACCTGACGTTATAGAACTCTGACAAGTCAGGCCGCGGGTTAAGGGCAATCATGAAATCGTCGAACTTGGAGAACACGTCATGTTTGAAAATGAAGTCGTTGCTAAGCACAACGTCCACGAAGAGGTTGTTGAGGACGTAAAGGTCGCAGGAGGCGGACTGCGCTGAGTCACCAAATGTCCAAGTCGCGTTACGAACGACGCCTGTAGTGAAAATTGTTGATCCGTCCGCTAACTCAAGTTCAAGTCGGTTTTGAGACCTGCGATCGATTCTCAACTCGTTTTCCTTTGCCCACTCAGTTGACACCAACATGACATCGGATCCAGTGTCAGGAAGGGCGAGAGTAAGCCGTCTGTTCACTGACCCCCAGAGTCGCTGCCTCTCGTTGCCGAGTAGATTGAGACGAAGGCGGTTTCTCGGGCTTTGGCGTACGAACGCCTCGATTCGGTTCTTGAAAGTCGTAAGAGTCTTCGTGGCGCGTAGAAATGTTCCGGAAAGAATGAGATCACTTGTGCACCCCGGAATGATCAAACAGTCCAGCAGGTATTTCTTGACCTCTCCAAAGAACGAAAACGAAACCTTGACAGTGCCTGGTGATAAAAGTTGTTTTCCTCCAGGTAGCCGGATTCTTTTAGAGTTCTGATTGCCGGGTACAAGGCCGATCTTCTCGGCAAACTCAGTTGAAATGAAGTTGGACTGAGCGCCAGTATCAGCCAGTGCGAACACTTGATGTTGCCCAACTCTTGCTTTTACCCCATAATCTTTCAGGTTCGAGAAATGTGCATCGTCTTTCCGGGGATTGTACGCTTGACGTTGCCCAACTCTTGCTTTTACACTATAATCTTTAAGGTTCGGGAAATGTGCATCGTCCTTCAAGGGATTGTGGACACCATCAAGACCATCACCACGACGATCAATACCACGAAGACCACCAAGGGAATGAAAAAGACCCTTAGGATTGATCAGACGGGAAAGTTGACCAGCCGAGAACGCGAAGGGATTGTCGTTGACGAGAAAATCAGCATCGCTTTTATCAGGGTCGACGGTAACTGTCGGTGGGCCTTGGCATTTCTGTGTATTGTTTTCCATACGGGGTAAGATTCTATTTGAGTTGTCAAAGGTCAGATATCAGCCAAGTCTACATACAGAGTACCCAAATATTGGAAGGCAAGCTCACCGTTCAACGTCGGATTCCCCATCGGAGGACTTCCATTCAGAACTCGACGAATGGACGGGACGGCCTGTCTCGTCCCAACCATGAACCATCGTAGGAGGTGGGGTGGGAGGGACGGGACATTCAAAAGATCGAACCGGACTAAGTATCATACGAGAGCTCTGCGGTAGAACGTTTCGCTGGTCCATTGTGAAGCACTAGGGAAACCGCAGTCACAGCGACAGTTCCAGAGGGAGAAGTAAGTAAAAAGGAGATGGCTGGTCGTGCAAAAGACAAATTGGAGGCCTATTCTCATACAGGCCGTTGTCTGTCTTGGGTAAGTGTGGGACTCAAATGTGCAAATGCGCAATGTGTTGTCATGGTGGCACAACAGTCCGCCCGGTTGCCTTATCCTAAGATTAAGGCTCTGCAGAGTGACACACCAACCAACCCGTTCATCCATTCATGGATACTTCCCAGTCAGGAGGAGAGTTTAGCAAAGGATTACACTCTTTAATCCAGTGGGCCAATAAGTAGTACCTGGCTGGAATGGCAACTGGTGGGTAATGCCAGATTAATGGTTGTACCCGTGGCGCTTCAACAATTGATTATACTCATTGCGAGACTAGCCTATGTATTCACAACGAGCGGGCTAAGTAGATGGAATGATTGTCTTACCCGACCTACCCAGCCAATTAACAGGGCTCCCCTCTCTCATTACACCGCTCTTTCAATGGCAAACAATCCAGTAACAATGCATTCGTGCTATAAGCCTACAAAATAGATTGTTTGTTGCTTGGAAGCAAAAAAGAAAAAATGTGTAATAGAAGAGCAAGACGAAAGATTTGTTTGCGGTTTGTGTGGATCGAACACACGACCTTCAGATATCGGATGATTGAAGTGGACTTCAGTCTGACGCTCTCCCAACTGAGCTAAACCCGCGACTTGCGATTATGTCAGCTGGTCAAACATTGGAGCTCAAGAACGATGGCTGCTGGAAGCACTTGCATTGTCAAAGGGCCTGCTGTAGGCATTGTAATTATGTCCGATGCAAGAATATTGACCGCTACTTAATTGAAGAGTGAAGAGCTGAAGTGATACATAAAGGTTGAAGGTCCTTCTTGTCTGCTTACGGGATGGTTAAGTCATGATTCTACTGCCTAACCGCATTGAAGAGCACTTAATGATGAGGAACATGTTGTTGAACAATTGCATATATAAAACTTTCGCTTCGACTAAATGATATGCTACATAACATCGTGAATTTCTCAACTCCACCACCAAGTTTACTCGTTGTCCCTAACGTCGATAACAGTAGACTTGAACTTCCTCGCAGGAACCTTGCGCTTGAACAGAATATCCGTCTCACGGTACGACCTATCCTTAAGCTCAGGAAGGAAGAAGTACGCCGACACAAAGCACACAACGGCGGTACCACCCCAAACATAACCACACTTTCCAGCAAGGTTCCATCCCGTTGGGTTCAACAGCTGAGAAGCGAGGTAGATCATGGGGATCTCAGCAACGTAGTAAGCCGCACGACCAACACCAGTGCTCAGAGCACGGAGGCGAACGGAGGATGTCTCAGCGATGATGGTGTATGAGATAGGACCCAGACTGCCGGCGTAAACGAAGGAGATTAATATTCCGAGAACGGCTTGGGCGTAGTTTGTAGCAGTGCTTTGGTGGATGGAGGCTACGACGCCGAGGAGCATGAGGAAGGTAACGTTGGTGATTGTGCCCCAGAGATAGATTGTTCGACGACCGAACCAGCCTGCGACGGGGATGGAGATGATGTTGGCGACGAATTGGAGGCATGAGTTGACGAGGTTAAGTTGGAAAGCGCGCTCGGAAGAAACACCAGCCTCTGTGACAGGTTAGCCTTTGTACCATCTTCAAGAATGGAGATATGACTTACGCTCGAAGAAGAAGGTAGCTTGGTTGGCGATCAAGTTACCAGCAAAGTTTTGCGAGGCATAGATCAAACAAGTAATAATCGTTCGTCGCAGATCAGTGCCCTTGAAGAGATCAAGAAGAGAAGGGTTTCCACCGAGCTTCTCCTCAATCTCAACTGTTCGCTCCATCATGGCAAGCTTCTGCTGAGAGACTTCCTTGTCTTTGCTTCCAAGACGTTCGATGGAGCGGAGAGCTTCTTCCTTGCGACCCTTTCGGATGAGCCACCAGGGGGACTCGGGCATGAGGAAGACGAGGATCAAGAGGGGAGTCTGATATTGATGTTAGTTTGTGCTTTAGAAGACAGAGTGGAGAGGACTTACGGGGAAAATCCACTGAAGAGCCAAGGGCACACGCCATGCCCACTGGTCGTTGCGCTTGTTGTAGGCATATGTAGCCCCAGCGACGATAATGGATCCAATAGACCAACTCATCTGTAGTGTAGCTGTACAAGCACCTCGGAGGGAAAGAGGGACGATCTCAGAAGCGTAGGCAGGAGAGTTGGCAATGAAGAAGCCCCATGGGACACCTTCCAAGGCTTGTCCAACGACGAGGAGTTCGAGCGAGTCGGCCTATAAGAACATCCAGTTAGAAGAGTTTGGCAACAACGGAAGTTTGGAGACATACAAAGAATGAGATAAAAATAGTGGCGTTCATAAGCATCAGCGCAAAGATCGTCGTCCAACGATATCCGAAGCGGTTAGTGATAGGTCCAGCAACAAAGACACCAACAAAAGCACCACATTGACCAGCTTGGAAAAGAGCACTCTGCCACCTTGTAGGAATGGTCCAGCCATGTCCCTCAACGTGGACACCGTAGTGTTTCTGGAAGGCGGGGAGGGCGACGAAGTTTCCGTTCAAGAACATATCGAAGGATTCCATGACCTAGAAGAGTGTTAGTGATCATTGATGTGAGAGTGAGACTGTGATGACTTACGATAGTAAAACACATCATAAACGCCCAGAAACATGCCCAAGGATGAGCCTTGGCTGCTGCCCAGGCACCTTGCTCATGTTCACGACGTTCAGCGTCAAAGGCATCGCTCATGAGATCAGGATTGTGCAACACCTCGGCATGATCGACGTCGCCGTGAGCAAGCTCATCTTTTGACTTGAGAACTGGAGAAGACATATTGAGTACAGAAGATAGAGAACAGATCCAGTATATTTCCTGGGGAATTTTAAGATTATTTATTAAAAACGGTCCTCTCCGCAATTCCACCTTATCCGCCCGTTGTTCAACGTCGAGGCAAATCTCTATTCTAGTCTACGATACGAAACAGCACTTACAACTTCCTTTCCTTCAGCTGTGATAGGTGCGCATACGTTGGAAATACCGGCAACACGGCAAAGACGGCACAGAGGCACGTACCGGACTGATGCCCGTACTGGTTAGTGCCCCTTCAGCGATGGGGTACTGGAGATTTGGGGATGGACGATCTCGGGGAAGATAAAACGCAAGACTTGAGCACCACAATTTAGCAGAGATGAGTCTGGATTATTCTTTCCCTTGAGTGACGATCTCCTTCATCGTCAGCGTACGGGCCGAATGAATGGATCGGCCTTGGCTTTTCGAGGTTAGTCTCCGTGCGGAGCGAGCCAGTCGGTGATGACAATGTTGGGGAAAATGTTGGAGAATCCACTATCCCCATGGGCACTGAAGGGATATCACCATAAACCGAGGTAACGTAACATTGTATAATGGGGTTTTCTGTGGTCTGGCCTTGGTCTGATACAATTCATTGCAAGGGCAGTTCCTTGAATGTTATGCTTGTGTGTTTTTGAGTCGGGACCCCATGGGGGAGACTGGAAAAGATTGGAGAATCCGTGCGGGGGGATTGAGGTAAATTCTTGGCCTCCACTGTATCACGGTTGGGCCGCTTCGGTCTTCTCTCCAGAATGTCACTGATGGTGCTTACTGACTCTGTTTCTAGGTTGAACTTTACGCTGAATCAATTAAGATAATTACGTAGCCACACGTAAGGCTTTCATCGGCTCTTGATCTCTTTCTTGTGACTCTTGATCTCCCCCTTCATCCCCCTCATTATACCCTTGACCTCTGATTTGAGCGCTTTCTTATCCTCCTTGGAAAGTTTACCACTCTTCTTCGCCGTGTAAACTTCCTGCACAAAGCTTGCTATGATGCTGACAGCGGCTTGGACGGCGCATTTGGCGCATTGGTCGCCGTGCTTCAAACTCTCAATTGCGTTGGCGAGGCCTTGAAGTTCAACTTTGGAGCGAGATTGGAGAAGGTTGTCGAGATGAGGGGTTTGTGAGAGACCGTGGATTGCGCAGTCGTTGGGGGCGTTGATTGACGTGGTGACAGGGGACTTGGAGTCCAATTGAATGGGCGTTGCAGTTGTGGTCATTTTGAAGGCTTTGTTTGAAGTGAATCTTGACCTCAGCCAAGTGAAACTGACCTTGATTTAAATATTCATTTTTATGACATTTTACAATGGCTTTTTGAAGCCTTTCTCGGTGTTTTTGGCGGCTTTGAGGTAAGAAGACACTGAAATGACCGGTTCGCCGACCGGGGAATTCTATAGCCCGGTCGGACAATGCTTTTTGGGACAGCAAACAATTTGTTAAGCGCACGATACATTAATCTTCTGTGTCTAATACGGCATTCCTTAGGATTTATCGCGAAGCCTGCTTCCATCATTCAGACGCTCTCCCTTCTCTGAGATTGTGGTGCCGTATAGCCGGTTGCTCTTTGAATGACGCACTTGATCCTTCAGGTCCTCCAACCAACTAACATGGACCCCTACGCTGTGCCCTACAGTGGTGATAGCGCCAGCGCCTGAGGACTATTTCCAGAGTCCGTTGTCCGTTTTCTGTTTTCCATACTCCGGAATAAGTCACATCGTGATGTTTTTGTAGACAATAAATGAGCAGAGATGTCCAGGCGTAAAGCTTGTCTTATATAGTGTTAATTCTTTTTGTGTCAATAAACTACTGGATCAATGTCAGGCCTCAAGGTCCTCGTGTCGGGCGCGTCCATAGCGGGCCCAGCAACAGCATACTGGCTCGCCAAAGCCGGCGCCCAAGTCACCGTGATAGAGCGCTTCCCAGCTCTCCGAACAGGCGGACAAGCCGTCGACATTCGCACCGCTGGGGTCTCAGTAATGCGGAAGATGCCTGGTCTCGAGGCTGCTGTGAGAGCAAAGTCAACTCAAGAAGAGGGTATTAGTTTTGTCAATGAGGATGGAAAGCCGTACGGTGTTATCAGACCCACTGGAAACCCCGATCAGCAGTCGCTCGTTTCTGAGTATGAGATTTTACGTGGTGATTTGTCAAAGATTTTATTCGACATTACTAAAGAACATAAAAATGTCGATTATATTTTTGATGAGCAGATTTCTTCCATGAGCCAGAGCGAAAAGATGGATGGGCCTGTGACGGTCACTTTTGCGAATGGTACAGCGACGTCGAATTATGATCTGGTCATTGCCTGCGATGGAGCGACATCGAGGACTCGAGCTCTGGGTTTTGGAGGCCAAGTTCGAGATCCAATCATTTCTACCAACTGCTGGACAGCATACTTCTCAACATCCGAAGATCTTCTCAGAGGAAGCAAGATTGGGCAAGGATACAGCGCTGTGGGAGGGCGCAACATTAGCATCGGTTCAGATGTTGCAGGCTTCAGTCGCGTCGTGCTCATGTGTATGAACCAAAGCCCTGAATCCGTCCAATCTTTCCGAAAAGCTCAATCCGAAGGGGAACTCGCACTGAAAAAATACATTGCGCAGCATTATCAAGGCGTCGGCTGGAAAACAGACACAGCACTCCGACAAATGATGGACTCAACAGACTTTTACGCCAGCGAAATGGTCCAAGTCAAAACGCCCAATCTTTACCGCGGTCGCTTCGTGTTAGTGGGTGATGCAGGCTATGCAGCGGGTCTGACAGGCGCTGGAACGAGTCTCGCCCTTGCAGGTGCTTACATCTTAGCGGGCGAGTTGAAGAAGCACAACGGGGATATCCCTGCTGGTCTTCGTGGTTATGAGACGCAGATTAGGCCCTTGATCAACAAGATGCAGCCTATTCCGCCGCTTATTACTACAATTATTTCACCCCAGACTGCTTGGGGAATTTGGTTGAGGAATAATATCTTTGGGTTTATTGCGTGGTCGGGTTTGGTTGAGTTTGTGCAGCGGTTTCTTGGGGCTGGGTTTGGGAATGCCAAAGAGTTTCCCATCCCAAAGTATAGCTGGGAGGATTAGTCCTAGCGATTGACAATTGTCTTATATTTTTATTTCCTTCTTAATCGACGTCTTTTATTTGTCACAAAAAGTTCAATAAGATAAATAGCGGTTGATTGCAGCTTAATGAAGTCGAGTACTGGGACGCTCTCATGCGCCTGATGCCTGCGAACCGCACATTTTAGAAGCGCAATTGGACTTAGGCTTAAGTTTGTACAAGGGCGTTCACGGCCATCCAATTTAGCCACTTTTATCAAACAGAATTCAGATTTAACTTTAATAGATTTGTTTGTATTCTTTGGTCTAAGCTGTACTCTAGTTCCTCACAAAGAAGGAACGCGATATCTATGTACCAAAGGAATGTTTGCAACGATGTCCATTGCGAATTAAAGAAAGGAATGTTGAAGTTCAACTGAAACCTAAACTCATGAAAGGCTAATTAGATACAAAGGAAACTTTGTTATTGTAGATTTTGTAAAGACCTTGTTGTTTATTGGTCGTCGCTGTCGTCGTCGAAAGAACCGTCATCCTCGGCGAGAGGACCGTCAGTGCCAGCAGGAGGAGCGTCGGGAATAGCAGTAGTAGAGGTGGCAGTGGCAGTAGAAGTGACTGCAGTTGTTGAGCCAGTACCAGTGGCAGTGGCTGTGTTGGGAGCGACAGTAGTAGAGCCAGTAGCAGGGCCAGTGGCAGTGGCAGAAGCGGTCTTGGCCGAAGAAAGACAAGACGTCTTCTTATCATCACAAGTAGCTTTGTCGTTGGCCTTGTCCCGGATACACATATAGTGCTCATATCGGCACTTGCGACGGCTCTGCTCCTGTCCCCACCAAGCCCTCAGACCACCAGAAGGCAGAGCAGGTCTGGAGAGAGTGTTTGTACCGGTAGGAGCAGAAGTTGGCTTGCTGCCAGTGGCGGTGGAAGCCGGGGCGGAGGGAGCAGAGGTAGTGCCGGACTTGAGACAGGTTTGGTAGTCTGTGACGCAAGCACTCTGATCCTTTTGCGACTTGGACATCAGGCAGGCGTTGAAGGTGCTAATGCACTTGCTTTGGGTGCCAAAGAACCAGTTTGACATGAAGGGGAGGTTGGAGATGGCGGCTCGGGAGGGAGCTGCGGTGGTTGAGGTTGCTGAGGCAGTGGTTGTGAGCGTGGTGCTGCCGGGCTTCTTGCCACCCTGAGGGCCCTGGGGGTGAGCAGCTGCCGAGGCTGCGAGAGCAATGGTGAGGATTGAGACCTTCATATTGCTAGTTTGGCGTTTTTAAGTGGAAGTGTTGGTTGTTTGGTGTATAGTTGGTGATAAGGCAAAGGTTGCAGTTGCTTAAGTAGGTCAAAGAACTTGTGTTTAAGCGATGGATCAGAAGCTACAGAGGAGTCCATGAGGGTTTATATAACCTAAACTTCTCATCTATCTTGATGCAAACTTTTGCCTCCGGTCCAGACCTGACGATGCTTGACGTAGCGTCAATTCCCACGTTCCCATCCATAACAGCCAAGTCGTGGCTTAATTAACATCTACATTCCCGTCGGGAAGCCACAGCGCCACTCGACCATAACCCATTAAGGCAATCTGGTGCCTGTCAGTGTCTCGATAAAGTTTATCCAGGAACTGCAAGGGACTAGCGTAGCGATAAACTCTGACGTGAATTCCACAACCAGGGACAATCACACTTTTCCGGCTGGCGGTTTTACAAATACTGAACTGGACCCTGGACCCCTCATTCCAAGTGAGAGTCTCGATTAGATTTTGGCTGAGGTCATCGACGATGGAGAGAGGGTCTTGAGGGATTTGCGTTGGACTACATCATCAACACCAAACAGGTTCGGAGTCCGATGGAGCACGAACGTAGTTGACTTCGATCTTTGCCACTGGTGATCTGACAGCGTCATGTCATGGTTCAGCTAAGTTGATCCTCTCAGTACTATACTGTACCTGCATGAATGATGCTCTTGACCCTGCAGTAGTCTTTCCGCGAACGGGTACGATCACACAAGAAACGCCACCCAGGGCCCAGACAGTAACTTTGCCGACCCTCGCCGGGAATATGAGATACCCGAGACATTGAGCTGGTGTCTGGGCCCTCCAAGTATTACCACTTCCGTCTTCCCGCTCTTGTCAGTTCCGAAAGGGGTTTAGTCCCGATGTCCCCGTTTGTCTCGAACCTGTCTTGGCTGAAAGCTCCCAGATCATCATTTCTGAGCTTCAGTATGCCTACAGGCTAGATATTTGTTACTGTCAACTTCTTATTAAGCAGATCCCGGAATGTCTCCTTGAGTAGGATATGCAATGACCTTTGTCCCCCACCGAGAGACCCATGTGGTTCATATATACTGTGTCAAGCCAAGACCAATACCATGGGGTAATCCCGTGGCATGGAGACGGCCCGAAGAGCTGTGACCACTGGATCAACTTCCTTTTTCAGATAGCTGACCGAACGTGTAAGCTACATGACTCCAGCTATTCACTATGGCTGCACTTAACTATCAAGCATGAAGCTTGGTTACGCCACAACAGGACCAAGGCTGAGAATGTCCGGAGCTCCCCAGGTGCTACAAAGCGCCACACGATCTAGTCCTTGGGCCTAAGATGATATTGTAATCAGTGGCATTCAGTCATAAGCTAGTACAATCTTATCATATACATGAGTCAAACCAATCTTTTTCCCTACTCGAGTTGCATTCTCTTCGAGTGCATATACTCATAATCAGGCATAACATCCCTCACCCACCCCTCAATCTTCTTCGCCTCTCCCTCTCCAAACTCCTCCGTCCACTTCACAACCTCCTGATCAATATCGATATTGCCAGCAACCTTGCTATTATCAATCGCCGTGCTAGCGTTGATAGAGCTCAGCATTCTCTGCTCCGTAGTGCTCAGCTTGTTCAACTCGTCGTTTCCAGCCTTGTCCCAGGACCGGCGGACCTTGCTCTCGTCGAGACCTGCTAGTTTTGCGTACTGGGATACTAGCTGGGGCTTGGTCATGATATCGTCGGCATCGAGGACGATGGGCCAGAAGCTGTCGTTGCCAAAGTACTCGGCGTAAAATTCGTAGAGTGATCGATGCCAGCGCATGGTGACTTCCGTGCGACAGGGTTCCCTTCTAGGGCGGCTAATGCCTTTTATACTAATCTCGGCAAGAGATGTTCGATAAAGGGAGGGAATCATGAGAGCAGGGTGTCGAATAAGGAATGTTGGGTTCCAAGTCTTGAGAAACTCATCAGGGAAAAGAGTAAGATTATTCTTCGAACGTGTAGGCTCCGCAATACCATTAACAGGCACAGGAGTCGCCTCAGTGATAGCGCGCTCCTCCCCCGAACCATTGATAAAGTGATCTTCAACACGAGGATGGTTCAGCATGATGGAATGTTCCTTGATGTAAAGTTTCTGTCCTTCCGCCTCAGCAGCAGCAATGTGATCCTGGAAAGCTTGCGAGCATTGTTCAATAATTTCATCGACAGGTGCCTTTTCCTCTTCGGTCCACGTATCCATGGGCTTTTGTTCGACGAGGAAATGCTTTTGGATGGCAGGTAGGAAGAAGTATCCTCCATGATTGGCAGGACGGACACCTTGTTCATCAAGGTTGAGCATCTTGACGAGAAGGTTGGAGGCAGTGCGAGGGCATGTGAGAAGCCAGTAGCGACCTCTTTGACGAGTTTGTGCGCCTTGAGCCATTGTGAGAAAGTGTTGTGGAGTTGTGATGTTGCCAAGAGGGGATGGTAGAGTATAGTGCTTGTTTTAAGCTTGAAGTTTGTTGAGAGCTAGTAGAAAACCACTGACGACGAAGCCCTTTAATAAGAAGAATAACGACTAGGCATCTCTCCAAATATCCCTGGTCATGCATTCGATGAATATGCCGACCTAGTACGGATGTCGGTCATTTCCATTGTCCGGATCGTCGCCCCGGCCCGTCGCCTAGCAGAAATAGCGGATATGTGCAGCGAATTGCCAGGAATTGTGATGAATCACAGTGTAATTCATGCGCGGACATGCGAAAATGTCCGCTGTTTCTCATTTGTAAGCGGAAGTTTCACCTTCTCGAGCTTCTCTGCCGATGTCAGTCATACTTCGCTTAAGCAGTGCCATTATCATGCTTGATTTTACGTATACATATACGATCACAAGGTGACTCAAGCGCTACTCAATTCCATTTGTTGAAGAAAATTGAGCCTCAAGAGATAAGCCGTTAGCGCCGTGTGAGACCGCAACTGCAGGTACTTGTGTAACGATCGACAACGTATGATCTAATGGTGACTCCACCAAGTGATTCATCTAAGACAAACTCACAGCGCGAGATCCGATATGTCCACAAAGAGCCGCCCGACTACCGATTTTACTACGTCGGCTTTTGTCGAAACGCCGACCACCGATGAATTCGCTCTACACCGTCTTACTATTGGGGCGGAAGTTCGCTTCTTTGATACTGCCGCTGACAAAGCGCTGTCATCCATGATGGTCTCGGAGAGTTTTAGGCTTTTATTTATCGCGAATGCAACCCTGGTCTATATTTAAGAGTCATTCACGATAATGCCAAGCCTGGAGATGTCGGTCTATCGGTACGAAAGTTATATGATTGTTGGGTTTACGAGGGCTGACGTAATAATTGATGCTGTTGCATCTGCAGAGTCATATATGGTTTGTAATCGCTGTCACAACTCAGACTATCATCTCGGGCGGTGCGCGGGATTCTCAATAGAGATAGAAAGTACAGTAAGAAAATAGCCTCATCCAGGATTCTATTCCTTTCCCAGGGCTGTATTACCATCGACTAGACAATGTACCAAGGCCTAGTCATGAGAGGGTCGTCTACCAGTTGCACGCCGGTGCACCTAGTCATGACATCGTCCGTCCATCAGGTTTGGGCGAATTCCTAGTCAACAGCTATACCTCTACTACTCAACTAGACGAATGACTTTTTTGTCCACACTTGTGTCGTCTATAAATCGAACATTGGCAATCAAAGCGAGTATGTTTGTTTAGGTGGTTTGCTCACGCGCAATAGGCTTGGAGAACCCACGACACTTCGATTACTTGATGCTTCGAGAGTTTTTTATTCTTTAAGCGCACCTGTTACGTCTTGAAAGGGCTCATAAACCTGAGAATATCATCAATAGCAACGCCAGTGATAAGGTAGAGCTGACTCACCGTCCAGCATCTCCAAGAAGGTCATGGAGGCTAGACATCTATCATCATGATCTGTTTTCTTTCTCCCGTTGAGATTTCTGTGGTCAGACCATATTTGCCTCAAGTCTGCTCGGTACGGTCATGCTTTTTGCCGTTTCTCAGCTTGTCGTCAGGTGCGTCTCCCACAGTTAAAACCCGGTATCTCAGACACTATAATAATTGTATGGCGAACCTTTTAGAGCTTCATTCTGAGTTCAATATCTTTCTAACCACTTACATGCCGTTCAGGACATTGCGCAGTTACTGTTCACGAATATGATCAGCAGTATTGAAGAGGAGATCATGGAGTAATGAACAGACTGCAAATCAGTCGTGTTAGAATATTCCTGTAATATTATCGCCAAAGACGTTCATTCATTATCCATCAATGATGTGTTTCTAAGGGATGAATAGGTAGCGCCAAGAATCGGCTGTATGACTGTCTGCCAACGACCCGTGGCTGATATCGGCGTCAATGACAAATGACATGAAATGCGGGGAACTTGTCATTGACAAAACCACTCTACGCCCTTGAAATGACACAAATTAAAAGCACTATAACCTTGTGAATATCATCTTATAGATGTAAAGCCTTTGGGGTGGTAATTGGAAACTCCACTGTTTCATGACATTCGCCTGACTTCAATGGACTCCTCACCCTTCCCAGACCAAGCCGAACAGCTTAATGCAATCAGCTCATCCTTCCAAGCCATCTTCGATCGCCTCCTCCAGACAACTCAAAGCGTCAGCAAAGATCCAATCCTACGCTTAGCCGGACCAGAGGAAATTCTTCAGCTCAAAGAGATCAGTGCGCCAGGAACTGCGCATCCAGTACAAGACGCTATCGAAGATGCATTCACCATCTCAGACTTTCGCTTCCGGATGAATCATCCCAAGACTTTCGCATTTATCCCAGCTCCTGTTTCGCCCTTGTCGTGGATAGGAGATTGTATTGCGCAGGCTTTCAACTCATTCGCTGGGTCAGCGCTGCAAGGTCCGGGAGTAGCGATTGTAGAGCAAACGTTGCTGCAGTGGCTGGCTTCCAAGGTTGGAATTCCGGATACTGCAGGTGGTGTGTTCGTGTCTGGTGGTTCGATGGCTAATATGAGTGGCATGGTGTTGGCGAGAGAGTGTATTTTGGAAGACGGTACTGAAGGTCTGGGTATCGCATACCTGTCTGACCAAACCCACCACTCAGTTATTAAAGCCCTACGCATCATCGGTATCAAGCGCGGCCAGATACGTCTAATACCCACGAACTCTTCCTTCCAGATGGACGTAACTGCACTCAAAGCCACTATCAAAGCCGATCGCAAATTGGGTCTCAAACCATTCGTCATCGTAGGAACATGCGGCACAACAAACACTGGCAGTATCGACCCGTTACATGACCTAGCTCAAGTCCGAGATGAAGAAAAGATATGGCTTCACATCGACGGCGCCTACGGAGCTTCAGCTGCCTTGGGCACTACAAGAAGCGGCGCTACCAACGGTCTTGGGCTGGCAGATAGTATCTCCTGGGACGCGCACAAATGGCTCTTTCAAACATACAGCTGCAGTCTAATTCTCGTCCGGAACAAACTCAACCTGGCAAAAGTATACGCCAACGATGGAGACTATCTCCGCGACGCTCTCGAGCACGATGAAATTCCAGACTTTTGGAACTTGGGGATGGAACTCACCCGACCGTCACGAGCAATGAAACTATGGTTCACACTACGAGTTCTCGGTGTAGAGACCGTTGGGAAGATGGTTGACCATGGTTTCGATCTTGCGGAGATTGCAGAGGCTGAAGTGAAGAAGCTGGAGGATTGGGAGGTTACTAGTCCTGCGAGCATGGCGATAGTAACTTTTCGGTATGCTCCTCCAGGAAAGACGGATGAGGAGCTTGATGTGCTGAATGCAGCTATTTCGAAGTATTTTATGGATAATAGTATTGCGGGGATGTTAACGACGAAGATCCGGGGGAGGGTTGTTTTGAGGATATGTTCGATAAGTCCTGTGCTGAGACTTGAGGAGATGGTGGACATCACTCAGAGGGTTGATCAAGTGGCTAAACTCATTGATCAAAGACAAGAGACAATAGCATAGCTTTGCGCAAGCATATGGTTTGCTGCATAGATTGCCAGACTGCGTTTCTTTCTTGCTTACGCCAAGGAGCACAAATTTGTCAGCTTCAATGATGCCGCCCACTGAACCTCTTGATTCGTGTTCAATATAGTCCTACGGTGTGTTAATTATTCAAGATACGCGTCGATTATCTTGATGTCTTGGATAAGTAGCTTTCCGTTTACCGTCGGTGATGACATGCTATTAGATAAGGCTGGTACAGTGATTACCAATGTTTCACTGTGTTGATTACCCACCTTTACCGGATCCGTCGGACAATACAGGATTCACGAAGACCGAGCTCATTGCTCTTTCGGTCGCGTCGCAGTTTCATGCCTCCATTGCGCGCGGTAATTCGCCATACTTTAGGGTGTTTTGTCAGCTTACATACACCATATCCTTTGGTGCCAAGGAAGGAATTATATAGATGTCCGTTCATTCCTAGACAGTCAATGATTATTTTTCGTCCGTGTCAATCACAATTCTCGCGTCTACTTCATCATGACAGTGTCAGCCTCTAAACCCATTCTAATTGCAGGCTCCGGCCTCGCATCCCTTCTCCTAGCTCAATCTCTCAAACAATCCAACATCCCATTCAAGATTTTTGAACGCGACACATCATTCGTCTTTCGCGCACAAGGATACAGACTCCGTCTCTCAGGCGAGGGTCTTGACGCAATTGAATCAGTTCTCGATAAAGCCACATGGGACCGCTTCTGGGAAGCCTGCGGCAAGACAGGTGGCAGCGGGTTCAAGGCATTTGATGCCATAACTGGTGAAAATACAGAGAACTCCATCGGAGAAAGTTTGTCGTCGCGCGATGGCAAGATTGTTGGTATTGCGAGGGGTGAGATGAGGAAGATCTTTGCTCAGGGCTGTGAAGACTACATCGAGTGGAATAAGAATGTTACAGATTACGAATTGACTGATGACGGTGTCCGCGCTATTTTCTCGGATGGAAGCAAATCTGTTGAAGGATCACTGCTTGTCGGAGGCGAGGGTATCTACTCGAAAACCGCGACACGAGTCTCAGATGGAAAACTTAAAGTCTACGACACTGGTGCAAGAGGTATTCACGGTCAAGCACCTACGACAGCATTCAAACAACTAGGCGAAGGCGTATTTCGACTTCGCGACGACTCTCACCCTGAAGGATCATCGTTTCTTATGACCAACGTTCGCTCCGGAGACATGGACAATCCCGACATCAAATTCGGTTGGACCATGGGCGGCAACCCAGGTGTTATCCGCGCACCGAACGACAACTACGCCATCGTGGGCAAACAAGCCGCCGACATCGCCAGATCCATCTCCAAGAACTGGAGTTCCAAGTTTCAACCTCTATTTGAGCAGATGGATGAATCCGAAGCAGCTTTTTGGAAAATCACATGCTCAACACCATCGGGTGTGCCGGAATGGAAGAATGAACCTCGCGTAACAGTAATTGGAGACGCAGCGCATTCAATGACACCTGCTGGTGGCCTTGGTGCGAACACAGCTGTTCAGGATTCTGCGCTGCTGGGAAGATTGTTGCGCGAAGCTGGTGGGTGGGCTCCCGGAGTCACGGCTGCTTACGAGAAGGAGATGAGGGTTTATGGCAGTAAAGCTGTTGCGCAGAGTTATGACATGGCTGTCAAGGGATTTGGAGGTCTTATTGACGAGGAGACGAGTCCAGTTGTAAATGCTCGAGTGTGAGGAGTTTAGTTTCACATGTCGATGATCAACAGGGTATTTTTCTTGACAATACGAATCAACAAATGATATTCTCCCACTTCCCTGTTAAAAATAACCGCCGTTGTTTGGCACTGCCAATCATAATCAGGCGGATTGTTGAGTTTGGCGGCACAGCCCGGGATTGCGTAATGGTCATACAGATCACGTGATGCTGTGAGAGGAGCAAGAGAGTTCAAGCTGTGTTGGGTTGGGTATGACATTGCATCCTTTCATTTCAATTTCCCAAATCTGACTGTGAACAAACACACAATTTTACTGCTCAATTGCCTTTATTCATTTTCATTCTTGAAACGTTCATCACGATGCTAAATTAGCGCTTACGATTGACATTCAGTGGGGTTGTTGCTTCTGAATCAGTGGCTGTCAAATTTGCGACAAATCATCCAATTTCCCGTCAATCCGACCTAAAACGACGCCTATATTACCCAGAATTATTGCGATACAGCCATGCGCAGAGAGATTGTTTCATTCAAGCGATAATTCTAACCGAACAACGGTTTCCTCGCTCACGATGTTTCGTCGCTCTTGGCGCGACGAAGTGGTAAAAGGTGCCACATTCGTCAGCGCCGTCTCCACGCGTCAACGCTTCATAAAAACCGTCGGCATCTTCATCGCCTTCATCTGTCTTCTCACGCTGTGGGAATTCTGGACCGATTTATCTTTCGCGTATCAGAGAGTAACGTCATCGACATCAAGCTTGGCACCGCCAAGCGAACTCACCCCACCGCAACTCACTGGTCCGACTAATGAAACAACCGAGTTCTGGACGGATTTGCTGCAACGCTTTTATGAGGCTGAACCTCATGGCAAGAAGATTGCGCCGCCAAAGTCTCTTTCGCGCGACAAGTTTGATCCGCATGGGAGTGAGCCCCAGATTGATACGGATTGGTTGGAGGTTGATGAGGAGGAGGTTGAGTCTTTGAAGGAGAATCATGAGACTTTTGTGCAGAGTCTGAGGCATCTTGCTCCGAAACTTCCATTTGAGCGCAGCACTAGAGGCATCGTTATTACTTCCAAGGGATCCGGAGTTGGAGTAGCAGCTACTGCTGTAAGGATGCTGCGACATGTCGGATCACAACTACCAGTACAGCTGTTTCTCGACTCTGCGACTCAAGAAGAGCATCAGAAATGCAACGACACATTAACCCACCTGGAAGTGCAGTGTCTGAACATGGACGATTTCCTACACCTGCCAAACACGACAGAGATCCGCAGACCAAAGATTAAATCGTATCAGTACAAAGTCTTGTCGATTATCTTCTCCAGCTTTCAAGACATATTATTTCTAGACGCCGACGCTTTCCCTCTGAGAAACCCCGATTACCTCCTCGACGCGGAGCCCTACAAGAGTCGTGGACTTGTCACATGGCCCGACTTCTGGCTGCCCACGATATCGCCGCTGTTCTACCAAATCGCTGGAGCCAAGATGCCAAACGTGACGATTGATTCACGAAGTTCCGAGTCAGGAGTCATGCTGTACAACAAAGCAAGACACGCTGACAGTCTCTTGCTGGCAGCTTACTACAACTTTTACGGCCCGAGATTCTACTATCAGCTTCACTCGCAGGGTGCTTGGGGCTCAGGCGACAAGGAGACATTCATGCAGAGCGCATATGTCTTGGGCAATCCTTTTTACCAGGTCAAGAAATCTCCTGAGTTGGTCACTTCTGAGAAGATCAACTGGGGGAGTGGGATCTGGCAGGCCGATCCCGAGCAGGACTTCAAGTTGGAAAGGGAACGAAACAAGAACACCACTACTGCATCTTCGAGAAAACGAAAGCAAAGACTCAATCAGGAAGAGGTCACCATCACGAGTACGATGTTTGCTCACCTCAACAGAGTCAAGTTCGACATAACACGCCCAATGGAGATATTAGAAGACCTAGCACCCGAACATCCAGACGGATCGATAACGAGGTTATGGGGAGATGACGTCGGCAAAGTCTCTCACATAGCCGGCTATGACCTCGAGAAGGTTATTTGGGAAGAAGCGATGAAAGCAAACTGCGATCGAGGATTAATGGAGAAATGCAACAAGATCAGGAAATATTACGAGAAAACGTTTAGATAGGAGTGACCATTCACATAGCGATAGAACAAAACAGTGTAGTATAGAGTCGCAACTTGTATATAGACTAATATTCTAAAGTTACTCAGTTCTTGGGCGCATACTTGATACCACTGTCCGGGCAAGATCCCTTGCTACCATCAGGCTCAGTAGCCACAAACTCACCCTCCTGCAACGAACCCTTGACATTAAAATGATACCAGACTTCACTCAACGTCTTTCCCTTGCACCCGATGGTAACACGCGCACCATGCTGTCCCGCAAGCGCATTCTCAATCTCCTCATAAGTGTACGTCTTGTCTTCAGATGGCTCGATACCGGCTTCAGAGAGCCACTTGTACGTGGGAAGCTCCTTGAACAGAGAGATGGTCTTCTTGATGTAATCAGCTGCTTCTTCGCCGGATTTGTAACCAGTGTAGCAGCTTGGTTCGAGGGTGCTGATGCAAGTGCCGTGCTTGTCCCACTCGTGCTGCCAAAGCGATTCATCGTCGCCGTCTTGGCTAACCCAGTACTTATCCATGTACGAGAGTGTAGCGTTACCAAGAAACTTGGAAACAATAGATTTGATATCGGTGTATTCACGCGACTTGTCGCAGAACTGGGGGTATGTGCCATCACAATAATCAGGCCAGAGGCCGTGAATGGTCCACGAGTCTGATACGATTAGCATGCTGTCAGTGACCAGGCGTAGGGTTGTACATACCAGAGGGTCCGGCAGCGGGGTCAGAGTCCCAGAATTGAGTTTGGAGAAGCTGGCCAGCGGGGATGAAGCAGCATGTATCCTCCACGGCAGTCGTGTTGCGACATGATAACGGGAGATCACTTGGGCATGAAGAGAATGCGTCTGCTTGCGCCTTAACAAGGAAGAGCGCAAGCGGGATGAGAGCTTTAGTAAAGGCCATTGTGAATTCGATAACAGTCTACTGCGAATAGAAAATGCTAAAATGCGAAGCCAAGCGATACTTATATCCTAACCTCCAAGCGCACGTGTTCGGCAGTTCCCTTCTAGTCTCGGGGCGAATCGACAGATGAAGCAGTTGCAACGATAAGCTCTGCATTCTGTATCGTCCAAATCCCCACGTGCATTGTATCGCGAAAAATTACCAGGACCTTTTGTCGCTGGGTTTGTTGACCAATGGGGTTACTCAATTGGGCATTGACGAGTGCTGATCGGCACTTTTGCGCGACCGAGACGTTACAACATCAGCCAATACTTTGGGAGAGCGTTTCTAGCATAAAAGATCGCTGTTTATATAATTTAAGGGACTTCTGCCAATCGAATACTGAATTGAAGCAGGAAAACTGGCAAAATGCTGCTGGATTGACAGGGCGGCGTTGCAGATCTATGCCGATATACCCGTTGACACCAACGATGACCCGTGCTATCGCAACGGTAACGGCCGATGACGAGGGGGACTGCGCTATTTCTTATTTACATGCCTATCAAGGTTACTACCGAGATCTTGAATGGGTGATCTGCGGCTGATTGTCTTCGGGAGCTTTGTTTCACAGCCAATGAGAGACTGGAGATGCGACACTACCATTGTCCCCGGCACTTTTGGTCACGGAATTGTTAGCGAGATATCGAGCGCGAATCCCAGGCCGAGGCTCCAGCTTGACGGTCACGGCCGACAGATAAGACTCAAGATATGCTATCTTATCTTATCATCTTACAGTGTTCAGTACAGTAAGCTTTTGACTAGCACTGTGTTTATCTTATCGCTTATCTTATCACTTATCTTATCACTGTAGCCAGTCTAAACCTAATCCGGAGGTACACGCTTTCGAGCCAAAAGTAACCGGAGCTCCGCGGGTTGGTGGGAGTACGCAGAGCACTAACAGCTTTGGCGCTTGATAGCACGATTCGGTCTTAGTGTACAAGTATCTATTTCTACAAGGCTCCATCTGGTTGCTGAAGCTCTTCGCATTTGACAGATGAATGAAACATGCAGTTAACACCTTAACATTGTTCGCCCGAACCACAGCAATTATTTCTAAATTATATATGCGATCGTCAAATATTTAGTTTTGTTTAATCGCGCCCGATTAATGTCTTGAATTCCGTCATTATCGCCCAACTTACCATCGTGGAACGATTATGAAGATGTGACCTGCAGGGTAGATTTACGACCATCGATGGCAAGTATTGGTATTGAACCGAAGCAGGACCGCGTGTCAGGTTTCCCACATTTCATGAACCAACTTGACTCGTGATATGTCAATTGAGATGATGCCCAAACTTGATATTTCCTCTGTCCATTGCTCCCCGTTCCACATTCCCAACTGTCAAAAAGCGCTATGGCGACCAGCTTACCATTTCCGTTGAGACTCAAACTAATTCGTCCAGACATTTCTTTTTACAGTTTCCTCAACGGTCGCTTCATGCCTTGGCGACATAAATGAGATGCATTGCTTTTTACAGTACACATGATCGCTCACAAAAGCGCTCTATTGTTCAATGCCATTGTCGCTTGCGAGTGCATAAGGCGCCACAATTGAGGCACAGCGTGGCTGTGTGATTCGTTCACTGCTGGGATTGCTTGTCGGGAGATTGCACGGTAACACTGCATCTGTGTTCTTTCTTTTTGCTTGCTAAAAAAGCAGAGTCCACGAGTTCGAATCATACGATCGGATTAATTATTTTTTCTTTTTTGCCGTTTCATTCCGCATGAAGGCTGGCCAGCCCCCTTTCCTTTCCTACGGCCAAGTGCGGCTAAGAAGGAAAAAAGAGAACCGTGCGATAAGATAACGCTCTTAGCTTGTTCCGGGCCCAGCGATAGCAAAACCCGACCCCACTATGCACAGGAAAAAATCTCCGAGGTTCTCAATCACCAACACATCCATCCATCCCTTTTGAGGAGTCACAGTTGCTGTCGCCTAGCTCAGAAAACACGGACCTTTAGTCTGTGAGCGAGAAGTGTCTGTTCTTGCAGGTAAACACCGAATATCCGCGGGTGATTTCGCTAGAATGCAAGTGCTCAGACCTTGGTAGCTTGGACGGGATAGGCGAAGCTCTATCAGTTCATCCACTGACTCGCCTTTTCTAACTGAACACAGTCTAATCGATGGTGCCATGACCCATTCTTAATGCTCCTTGAGGTTAGTGATGGAAAGTTCCTGAAATCGTGATTCGAGGAAAACGATCTTGTTGCTCGGTTAGTGGTGATGACTTCTCTACGGTGAAATTGCATCAACAACATCAACAGCAACATGGAAGTATCCGTACATGCTTTGATACCGTCTAATCTGTCGTCTCATGGCTTGGTAAACATTTCCAATTTTAACTGTCATTTTTCCTTATTCTCGGTGTTACATTGTCACTCTTCAAGCTGACATCTCATGCCCATGATACCAATTGATGCAGGTGATATACGACAAAATGCTTCCTTTAGGGTAAACCACGATTGATTGAAGAGAACAAGGTCAGTCCATGCTCTGTGAAGATGTGGATCCAACATCACCAAAAACGATTGAGCGTGATACGAATCGAGTAATCATAAGCTCGTCAACCCAAAATCCATAGTCTGTTTTACCATTTCAGGTGACTGATGTGCCACCAAGGTTGCCTGAGTGGCTTGCGGGCCGTGTCGTGCCCCATGCGCCAATGTTTCAATCCTTTTTGGGGAATGATACCGACAGAGCAATCAAAACGAAACGGATCGACCGGGGGAATTCCACTTTTTGTCGATCCGGCATTGGGTCATGGGCTTGGACGGCTCAGGTGGTGGCTTTTTCAGCTTAATGCATTTTAAGATTACGGGAGGGGGCACGACCTCACTTTCTACATCTCAGTTTCTATACTGAGAAAATATTCACAGTTAACCTGAAACGAATCTTTCTGGAACCAGAGCTGAAACTAACTATACCAAGAACACACAGGATTTGCAGCGCTGTGGCCAACCTTCAACATGGGTCGAGTGCTTTAGCCCTGTCGCTTGATTTTTGCCGCATCTTTCGCCTTATGTCCATCAGCTGAACGATGTTACGGCCATGGACGATGCTGGATGATGATCCGACGTTTATTGTCGCAAGACGAGATAATTCCACCAGTCTTCTAGAAGCACACTATTTACACACTACAAGCTACATGACACTGCTTTTCTGATGAGCAATCTCTTTTTACAGCCGGATATAAACTCAACTCTGCAGTAGCTTAGCTTCTTCTGCAAGCTACTGATCGTCAACTGACTCGAACCCCTGCTCACGTCTAAATTTGGAAAAGTAGACAAGAAACAAAGCAAACGTCCAAGCCCTCCACCGTCACCACCAACATGCGGTAGAAGCTCCATGAAACGTCTGAGCGACGATCGGATTGACACTAGATCCAGGCACAGAGCAGGGACAGGCTCGCAACCTGCACCAACTTGACTGTCCCCTGAGCCGAACAGGCCGAAGCTTGGCTTGGACCCAGCTGAGAAAGAGAGAATTGCTGCAGAGACAGAGTAAACGTTGAGCATGGGGGGCAAATTGAAAGAGAGAGTCTAGTCTTTGACGTGAGCTTAGACTGAGCTTGATTTCTGCTTAAAAGGAAGCACATTCGCAGCTTCAATTGTTTCTTTCTCCTCACTCTCTATCAAACGTTCTATCTGATTTTCCTATCATTTTCCTTTTCGTTTCCTTAATTCTTTCGTTTAATCTAAGTGTTTACACTTGGTCCTTTCGCTACTTTTCCATTAAGTCTTTCGCTATTATCATTACAAAATCGTATTATCACAATCGCTCGCTATTTCAGCAACACTAAAACAACAACTACAACTACAACAACAACTATCCACTCTCGTTTAACGCTATGCGTTTCTCAACTCAGATTCTCCCTGCTTTGGGAGCTCTTGCTTCGCTGGGCGAAGCTACACCCACTTTCATCGGAGGCGGTGCCAATGGCGGCGCTTCCGGCGAGATCGGTGGCCACCTTGGAGGTGGTGCCGGTGTTGGTGCTGGCGTCGGCGCCGGAGCTGGCGGAAAGGCTGGAGCCGGTGCTGGTGTCGGTGCTGGTCTCGGAGGCGGTGCCTCGGGACACATTGGTGGAGGAGCCGGCGTTGGAGCTGGTGCCGGCGGCAAGGCTGGTGCTGGAGCCGGTGCTGGTGTAGGCGGCGGTGCTTCCGGTTCTATCGGAGGAGGTGCCGGCGTCGGAGCCGGAGCTGGTGGCAAGGCCGGAGCTGGTGCTGGTGTTGGTGGCGGCGCTGAGGGTCACCTTGGTGGTTCCATCGGCGGCGGTGCTGGTGTCGGTGCCGGAGCCGGTGGCAAGGCCGGTGCTGGCGCTGGTGCTGGTGGTGGTGGGGGTGCTGAGGGTCACGTTGGCGGCTCTATCGGCG